>VZTA01006292.1:131037-265518 GCA_013398855.1 Mohoua ochrocephala | reverse complement strand
CACTGGTGGGGGAGGAAATTCCAAAGCTCTTTCTGCTTAAGGCTGCAGTGTCGTGGTTGCAGTGGCTCTGGAATATTACCCTACTATGCTTGAGAAGCATTTAATAGCACTACACTGGATGTCTTGCTCATTAAATCACTCTTGTAGATATTCCACTCTTGATGCAATCAGAGATAAACAGTGCTAATGCTTCCTCGAAGCTATTAGTATTTCAAAATCTTACACTTCAAACAGTTTTTTCACATTTCCTCAAGATTTTCAGAGTCTTCTTTTGAATTACCTCTCAGAATGGAACACAATGAAATATTTTTTAAGCTTTCTGGAGAAGCTCTGGAGGCAGGATTTATTAATAGCGAAAATTCATTACTGATGCTGTTGTTCTCAACTGATAAGAGGTTTTATGCCTCTGTATGTTGTATTTTTACTTTTTAAGATGTGACATAGCTTGCAACTGCTCACTATCAAAAATCTTTCTCTAGCTCCTGAACTGGCAGAAGACCGAATCCTCTGTGTTTGTGGTTAACAGCTGAATCTCCTGACCTGTGCCTATTAACTCAGCTCTGCTTGTATCAGCTAAGGCAAAACAATTTATGTAGTCTGCTATTCACGTACTTCTCTCGAGGCTGCTTCTGATTGTCCAGAACTGACTTCTCTTTTGATGGCTTGCATCTTGATACCAATGTTTCACAGGGGTACCTCCATCCCCTCTGCCTGTGCCTCTGCCATTTACTTCCCTGTGTCCCAGTACAGCACTCCATGATCCAGCACTTCCAGGAGTGCGTGATATGACTGAGATTAGGGGTATTATGATTTTGCTGGGGTGGAAATAGATGGGTTTTGTTGTTGCTGTGATGGTGGGCAGAGCTTCACTTCCAGGAAAACTTCCAGATCCCTTTCAGAGCCTTTCTGTACTGGTAACCTTAATTTTACATTCTTAACATGCATTTGGAGCAGCTGTGGCTATAAGGGTGCTTTTAGAGATAAGGTGGTGCAGACCTAACCCTTCCTGGTGGTCAGAAATTCTAAGTGGCATCTTAAAGACTCCAGACTATGGGGCTCAGGGCTCACCATGATGTGGTAGGGATTAAGGCATTTGTGTGAAACATTCTCTGCATAAAGGGATAACACAGTTCTCAAACATATTGATGTCAAATCCTTTGTTTTACGTTGGCAATCCTAGGTATAGAATTGCATTTCAGCACAAATTGCTTGTTGCATTTAAATACAGTAAGTAAACCCCACATAAAACTTAGTGTTCTGAATGCAAAGCATTTTAAATCAGTGTTTTAAAACAGCAACTCCCAGTGCTCCATCAGCAGTGTGGTCTGAGCAGGCTTTGCCTTCCTATAACCTGCAAAGAATGAGAGAGTGGGCAGAGACCTAATCCTTCTCAAATCCACCTGTCTCATCTGGAACAGAGAAAAACAGCATAATGTGTAATAATATTACAGGAGCATAAGCCAAAGCCTGGTCTTCCCTTCTGATTTCTTTTTTTCCACAAATAACATTAGTTGTCTTCTTGTTCCTAAATTGCCTTCAAAATACACTTTCCTCTAGTGAGAAGCACAGAACCCTTTTAGAAAGCAATGCCAGCAAACCATATGCTGCCTGGTTTTCATTAAAGATACACTTCGATGAAACCCCTCACCTGAAACCAAACCTTTTCTGTCCTGGGTGGTCTGGAAGTACGTACTTGACGATCGCAGTCGCTAAAACACAACCCACTGTGACGTGATCAGAGCTCCAGCACGTACAATCACCACACCTCACTGTCTAGTTTGTGATGGGAAATTACTCGCTAAAAGGAAACGGTCTGTTGTGCCCCAAAATGGATCATGGGTTATGGGCAAACCCATAGAAAATTTCTCTGAGAAAGACCTTGTTAGAGTAGCTGAACTGTCAATAAGGAGAGTGATGGTGGGGTTTGTTATCTATAGGGACTACTTTTATTCCAGCTCCTTGTTCTGTCTCGATGTTTGCTAGTTTGCCACCTGTCTAACATTAAATTATTTTATCTGAGAACCATAGGGTCAGTTGGAATCCAGAGGTCTCTGTGCTCCTCCTCTGCTGTGGTGAGGGGATAAGACGTCCCTTAGTAATTACCTTTGAAATTGCTTTTACCTCTCGTTAATGTCCAGATCTCTTTTGACTTATTTTTCTCACTTTGTCTAGATTTAATTAGAATTTTAAAGAAAATGCAGCTTTATAGCTGTAATAACCATCCAGGAATAATTTCTGAACCTTGCCATGAGTTTTCCTGCTCCTTATTGAGGCGCAGCTCGTTCCAAACCGCTGCAGTCAGTCTCCTCTTCCTTGGGCAGACAATTATCTCTCAGAATGTTTTCACGCCCAGCGTGTGTAGCAGCCAGAAGAGCTGCGCTGAGTGCCTAGCGACGAGAAATTCCCCGCCTCTGTAGGCTCCTCCGAGCCCGGAGGCCGCGCTCATTGGCAATTCTGATGGGCACTGCGAGCCCAGCGGGGACCGGCCGCCCACGCCGGGAGCTGCAGCCAGAGCGCTCGAGGAGCCGGCGTGCGGAGCTGCTCTCTCTGCTTGTTGAGCTGACATGAGACAAGTTATTACCATATAAATGAGATAAGGTCTTAGATAATTGCAGACTGAAAGTAAAACTGAACCGGACTGCTTGTGGCTGGAAATTTTAAGCGTACCCTTCTATCTCCAATTTTTAAAATTGTTTTTAAAAAATCTTTTTTTTTTCCCTCCTTCCATCCATTAGCAGAATCTATAAAATGACATAAAGAGCCCTTATGTTATCCAGTTGTGACTATTTCGGACCTGGAACTTTTCTGGTGCCTTTCCTTTCTCCTCTGCTGGTTATTATGAAACCTGTATGCAGAGGTAATAAAATTGCTTTGAGGGGAATATGAATCTGAATCCCTTTGACCAAAATAATCCAGTGCAGTCACTTTATTCCTTTTTCTCTAAGAAAAAGTAAAAGAAAATATCTTTGGCTGAGTCCTTCTCTCTCCCTTCTTGGTCTGGCCATGCCAAAGGTTGGGTGGCTCAATTTAGAAAATACTTTTGGCTCTGGGTTAATATCTCTGTTTTGTGTTCCCAGGCGTCTGACTGCGTTGTGGAGTAACTGAATAAAAAGTGATATTCTACCACAATAATCTCTGTGTTAATCTTCTCCCTCCAGAGCAGGGCATAAAACCCTAAGGAAAGAAGGCAATAGCTTTATGTGTCTCACCAAGGCATGGTATAATCTTAGGGATCCCTTTTGGTAGCCAAAAGTGGTTTTTTCAATTGGCAATCAACAAACAGCCTGTTCTTTCAAGGGAGAAGCAGCTGGAGAGACAGCCAAAGGAACAGCACCAAACGTCTTATTTGTTGTGGGCATCAAATTCATGGGTCAAGGTCAGGCCCTGTACACTTAGTTTGGATAAAATCCAGTCTTTCAAAGAAGTTTAGAGCAACCACTGTGTGCTTACACCCAGGAAACATGCCTGGAGCAGGGCATAGGGCCCGTGCTGGATGAGTTGGTGGAGGCTCAGCGGGTGAGCCAAAGGGCACTTGCCAGCAGCACTCAGGAGCGGAGTCTTTGTCTCTGCTAACAGCAATGCCAAAATCCTGTGTGCCTGATAGGTGCACAGTACATCCAAAGGGACACAGTCTTGCATCTTCTGTCTCTGCTGGACTAAGTATATTCTGGCTAAAGGCAGGAGCAGGAGGGCTTTTCTGCTCTCCAGACCTGTAGTCCTGCTGCTGGAGGCAACTGCCATTCCTGTTGCAAAAGTGTCTTTTGCTGGAAGTTAGTTACTGAAAACTTTTCCTCCCATTTTTGCAATTGTGGCTTTGTTCCCAAAAGGAACAAAGCCACAATTTGTGTCCTTGGGTGATTTGAAGACTTCCCATTTCTAGCCTTAAGACATACATGGGCAGTTTACAACCCTTTGACTAAATCAGGTAGATGACATAAAATCGTAGTTACAAAAATGCTTTTATACTATTAACATTAAAAAATTCTATGCATTGAATAATTGCATATTGAAAGTAAATAACCAGTTTAAGTTCAGTCTGAATGCCAGTCCATCTTGGGATATAATACAAAACTTTTCCAGAAGATTGCCTGAACTGAGTCTTTCTTTAAATAGCATCTTTCTTGATTTCTAGTGCTACTGGTTCAAAATTGCTGCTTATTCTTGCTACCCAATTTCACAACATCACTTCAGTCTGATGCCTTTCCTGCACCAAGGGGATTGCTCGGGGGCTCATTTACATTCTTTGCGACTTTGCAGAACAGCTAGAGGAATAACAGGCCCAAAGAAAAAAAGATAATTCTACCGTTTGGTCACCTAAGGTACCTACAGTATTACAAAGTTTAATACAAATAGATCTTTAAACTTGAAGAAGCGATTTTTGAAAGACAGGTGAGATGTTTCAAAGAAAACTGGCTCCACGTGAAGAATAAGGAATGTGTTCCTTTGGAGCACAGCGTTGCTTGAAACACACAGCTCTCCCAACATCTGAATCATCCTGTGGATGTGATGATGTCCAGAGGATATTGAAACATAGACAGAAAGAAGAAAAGTCAAACAATAGAGGCAGAATGAAAGAAAAATGAACACTAAGATTAATATTTCAGAAGTCTATTTAAAACCATGTTATTACAGTGCTTGAGGCATTAAATTTGCTAGTCTGACTAGCGTGGGAAATCATTTTATTTTAAACATTGTGCAGTCTTGGAGAACTTGCAGAAGTTTTCAACCAAGGTTATGAATTATGCATCTGAATTGGGCAGAAAAAAAGTGTAAATCCTACATATAATAAAAATTGATGGAAGCATAAAAATGCCTAGAATTTAAAAATAAATTATGAAGAGCATCAAAGGAGATTAAATCACGTAAAGAAAGAACAGCGGAGACAAAGCAAACTTTGCAAAAAAGAACAACTGGGACTTTCATCACATGATTGCTCAGAGATATTTAGGATACACTTTTCCCACTGGCTGAAGTTAATCCACAAGGTAAAAGCTAAATCATCAACTTGCAGGAAACCAGAAACAGGGCCAGTGTCTTGGTAATTCCAGCAGCCCTCACTGTTACTGATGAACAGCAAGGTGCTTCTCATGGCTTCCGAAGTGGGCTGTGAATGCTGATGTGCTCTGCACCAGTTTGCCTGCTGCTGGAGGGGTGAGCTAGTCTGCCCCACATCTCAGCAGAAACAGATTTCCCACCTTTCTCGTTCCCAATATGAGAGGACATAGGAGTGGCAATTATTAAAATGCATACTGATCCACCTTTTCAAAATGCTTATTTGTACTACAGTGAGGGTGGGGGCAGAGATCTGATATATTCATTAAACATGGGGAATAAATGGTGCTAGAAACATCCTCCTGCAGGTGCTACAAACTGGTTCTTAGTGCTGAACACAAAGGAGTTTATCTCCATCTTCTTTAAGATTTAGTGTTTAGGAACAGTACAATTTGACTTCTCTAGGCTGCTTTAGATGTTGTGTGATTATGTATAGTCCTTTATGGTTTATTATGTGACTCCACAACAGAAAACCTTCATTCCTTCCCTTTTCCCTCCCTCCTCCTCTCTCCCCAAACTGCCAAGAGAAGTTGTTGCCTGGGTTCTGTGTGTCTGGGCAAGCTTTCTCAAGGAGAGCTGGAAACAGCGTCATAATCTCAGTTGTGATGTGCTATAATGAGGTGTCTTCAGGTTTTCCAATTGCCACTTCTGTTCCTTTGCTGGCCAGATGGCCCATTTGAAACCATCTCATCTGAGTTATAGCTCCTTGCTGTCAGCACTTGCTTTCTGCCTGAACTTCCAAATACAGCCCTAGAGTGATATCCAACCTTTAATTTCTGAACACAGTATAGTTGTTATTCACCTTGCAGTTTATTCTCTGACACAGGATTTTTTTTACAGTGTCTGAATCTTTTTTGAGCCTTCCTTAAGGAATTCTTCAAAGCTTTTTTCTAAAAATTTCTTTAAAAAAATTTTTAGTTACTTTCTTTATCGGGGAACTTTGTTTCACAAATTTGTTAAGATCTGATTGTGGAACAAAGCATTAGCAGTCATAACCACTCTGGTAGTGAAGTCTTTGTAGCCTGATTAAAAGCAAGCTCTAACTGGAGACTGTTCGGGTTGAACACCCCTGTGTTCACTTCATTAACGAGTGCCTGAAGTGTCACTCTGAACAGGACTTCCTTCAGTGCCATGGTGGATCAGGTTGTCCCGTGTTTGACCAGCCCACATAAAGCCAAAGGAGGTTTGCAATCGTGATGGGTTGGTTTGTGGCTGGGACAGCTCTCCTCCATGATCGCCATGATGCCTACTGCCTCAGCCATGGGGGAGCTCCTTCCCTCCCCATGTACCTGAGTCTCCTCTTGTGGGGAGTCACAACGATTGCAAAGACAGGTGACAATATTTCCTCATTTAACAGCAGGGCATGGGGAAGGCATGAACCTGAAAACCAGGACAGCAGGATAAACCTATCTCATGCTGAAGCTATGGCTTAAGTTCAATAATCAGTATTTTCCATGTGCTTAATGTCTTTTGTCAGAATAGAACATGCAAATACATTGGTATTTGGATTACACCAGTGCCTAATTGTGGAAACCCCAGTCGGTTTGTTTCACTTTGTTCTCTGACTTTGAGAATGAAGAATTTCATTTCATGAGAGGAAATAAAATCTTGCGATTTTGATAAGGATCAATTTGGCAAGGTTTGGTCCTTTTCACTACATTTCATGTCATCCCATGCCATTTTGTTGTTTTCACTTTGTTTCAGAATTTTTTCTTTTTTAGCATTTCATTTCATCAATTTCTTCCCCTGCCTCTTCATTTCACTTCGTTCCCTGATTTTGGGATTTCAATGAGTATCATTTTGGCAGGGTTTGGTCCATTTCACTGCAAAAAACAACACCTCACTGCCCCAGCATCTCTCCCTCCACACTGCTGTTCTTGGCACCACCCTTGTGCTGGGCACCTCAGCAAAAGGCTGCTTTTACTGCTCTGCTTTGGGTTAGGCTTGAAAAAAATACAAATTCCTGAGCTCCAGGGACACTGCAACTACAAAAGGCATGCCAAGGGGAGCACGGCGCTGCCCCAGCATTGCTCCCTCCACGCCTTTCTGCTTGGCACCACCCTTATGTTTGGCATCTCAGCAAAAGGCTGCAGTATACAAAGATCTCCCTTTCGTATCCTTAGCCATCTTTTTGCCTAACTTGTGCTATTTGGTTTAATGATCCAAAGATTTGGGACAATGTGTATGTCTGGAAAATACCAGCATGTGGCTTTTGACTATTCCTCTGATGTATTGTTACCTGCAGAAATTGCAGCTAGGATTATGACATCAGAGAACTGAAGAGTGTGAGAGGTTAGAGGTAATCTTGGCACTTGCAAAGAAATCTACGTTGCACTTTAAATTGAGCCAGGAATCCCCTTTTTGCCAGCCCTTATGCAACCTCTGTTTTCACCTGAAAAGCTCTGGATCTAAAAATAACGGAGAGGAGAATGTCAATGTGGGATTACATAGTGACTTTAATATTAAAAATATATCCAGGGTGATTTTGAGCATTTCTGAAAATGCCTGACATGCACCGTCCTAAATGTCTGTTTGCCCTTTTGCAAGTTGGAATTTCTCCTGTGGTAGATCATTGGGCTGAGTACCCAGGGGCCTGGGTTAAAGCTTAAGCGGGAAAGACGTCAAACAATGAAAATGCCAAAGCCGGTTTGCTGAGTGGGAAGTTATCTCCACATGTATGGGCTGTAAGGTTTTACACAGCCAGCAATAGATGGTCCATCTCAAATGCTTATCAATATGCCTTCTTGGTCCACGTGCATAAATGCCCATGGGTTTCGTGTACGGAATCTGGGTCTCTGACCCTGCTCTGGGAGGTTTATTTTGCAACACTGAGTATTTTCTGTGCTATCTATGCTCACGTCAACGTTTCAGGGCAGAAAATCATCCAGGATACTTTTCCCCTAGTTTATGAAATTTTTTGCCTTCGACTGTTGATAATTTATAAAAGGAAGTTTGAATGGAACTGGTGAAAAAATGGCAAATGTTCTGCCAGAGATTGCAGGGCTAGACTGTTCCAAGTCCCAAGCATAATTTGTCACAGGGAACAAGCACATATCACGTATGTTTACAGTAGGATTAAATATAAAACAAATGCACTGAAATTAGATGACATAAAAGTAATGAAAAGGTCTTCATTCCCAAAATTCCACAAATATATCTGGTGTTTATATGGTGGTTCTGTACTTTAGCAAATAAGAAAAAGCTTGTGGAATATTTGGATCATGAAAGACTACCTAAAAATACTAGGGTACTATAAATTTATGTATCAATAAATACTTATGCTTTTAAAAGACCTTGAGAGCTGTTGTTGGCTATGAAAACATTAGTTGCTGTCCAGAAGAACAATATCGGAAGCACTGATTCAGTAAAATGTGCAACATAAACCCCTCAGAGTAATAAACCACGTAATAAAAACTGCCAGGGCAGTAATTGTTTAAAAGGTGCCGTCGAACCTGAGGCTGAGACCATACAGTTAGAATAATGACTGAAGATGTGAGAAATTTATGCTGGGTCCTTTCCTTGCCTGTGGATTTTCCATGTGACCAATGGTGTGTCTCTGTGTAGCTCACCTCCCTGAATGCTGGCTCAGAGTTCCAGCCGAACTGCCTCTTCCTGAGGTTACCATCTGTCAACCAAGTGTGTGCAGGCTTTTTGCTTCACACTTGCACGAGGTTAATAGTATCACCCTCAATTTAAAAGATCAGACCTCGTGTATTTTTTATTTTGCATGTGTGACAAGTGCTGACAGTGCACGCAGCTTCGCTGGCAAACAGGACTCTGTCAAGTACTGATAGCTTGATTGGGTCCCAAAATGGGGATAATATTCCTTTCTCTCTTCATATTGTAGAGAGGAGCCACATTATACTGGAGACAAGTGTTTTTGGGTGGTTCTGGATAAAGGTTTCTTTTCCTATTGAAGTGGTACTTAGTCATGCGAAATATTTCCTAGCTTGAGTTCAGCTTGCTATTAGTCACTGCTCTGTGCAGTTCACTGGATTTGTGCCTGTGGCTACATCTCCCTGACCAGAGGCAAAACACGCCGTGGCGGCGGCCGGCGAAGCTCTGCCACAGCTCTGTCTTTGCAGAGGTGCTCCCACCGAGCGCCCAGCCCTCACTCTCTGCTGGGTGTACCGCACGTGAGACAGGGGCACAGTTGTCAGCAAGTTATTGAAGAGGAATTACTGTGAAAGGGGAACTCAGGGTTAAATTACGTCTGAACCTGCAGGAGCTGTTGGGGAAAAATATTGCCATTGACAGAGATGTAGCTGGGTTTGATCAGAGGAAAAAACCTTCCAACAACTCAAATTCTCTTACCTTGTCACAGCTTATTCACTGACTGGCAAAGATGTGTTAAAACATTTGGTATATTCTTTCTCCAGCTGTGGATGATATCTAAAAAATTTAAAATCCTGTTTGTCTCAACATCTTCCCCAAACAGTTATTGCCATTAAAATTTCCATGGCATTTGCAATAACTAAAAATAGCGTAGGAGTTCACTTACATATATTGTAAATTAATTTGTAGCCAGTGAGAATCAGCTAAGCAGATTCTGCTGTGCAACATGAACAGAAATTTTTAATCTCCACTTCAGGACCTTGTGGATGTAGATTAAGGCTGTGTTGATTCTTTGACTTTTTTTGTGCATTTCTGACTCATTGTCACTTAAAGCTGTCTGGTAGAAATGCAAATCTTGGCACCTGTTAAACATAAGCAGTAGCAAACTGGATTTCCATCAAAATAAACAGTCCAATTTCTCCTGGTCACCTCTGCTGAGACAGACATGGCAGTGGTAAGAAGGCTTCCACCAGTTGTACAAGCATCCCACGAGAGGGAGAGAGCTCAGGCAAAATTACTGACCTCAGCACCAACAGATTTATTAGTCTCTTGTCATATCTGTATGTGAGAGTGAAGCAGGAGGTTGCTTTAGGCTTGCCTAGTAGGAGGATGTTTTTCGAGAGCCCCTACATGAGACACTGTCCAGCTCCTTACTCTGATGAGAGAGTTGTGCTGGTGAGCTTCACTGCAGAGGCTGGATTTGTCACTTCCTCCCTCCATTTGGACAGCATGCTGTGTACTGTCTTCCTTTCACATTTGGGGAGGAAGGGTATGAAAGCAAGCAGTACAAGGTCTCAGAGCCCTGTCCAAACCTCGTGATTCAGGCTAAAAGCAAGTGCAATACTCCCTCTGTCAGGTCCTCCCGTGGCAGAGGGGCCCGTGTGGGAGATGGTCTAAGGGAGGTGATGGAGAAGGGGCGAGGGAAGAGACAGGGAGTGTCTGGCAGCCTGGAAATGTGTGTTTTAGGTATGCTGCTTTATTGTGCTTGAGAAGTAACTCTGCCTGGGTGAAAGCAGTGAGCTACAGAGTGGGGAGCTGTGAACGTGTGAAGTCTAGACTAGCTGAGCTCACACGCGTGTGAGGTCAGCTGTTATTTAAACATAGAGCAGTAGTGGCCTTTATCAGGACAAAATAGTTAGAACCTTAAAGAAGTTGGAGATAGGAGGCTTTCTGCAGAGATCTTGTGTTGTGGAGGCCCTTCAGGAATTTCCTCCCTACCTCAGGGCTGTACTGCTTTCGGTGCCAGAGCAGAGGCTGCTGGTGAAGCAGGAATGGCTCCTGGGGCTGAAGAGGTTCCTCTCACCACACTGATGGCCATCCACTTTGGGCGTTGCCACCCTGCAAGACTCAGCAGTCTAACACCACGAGTTCAGTGTTATTTTATGAGGGGTTATGAAAATGAAAAATTGAATTCAGCTGGTGGACCTATTAAAATTCACTACTGAGGTGAAAGGGTTGTGAAATTAATATTATAGTTTGAGAAGGAAATACTGTATTTCATTTTGTTTATCTACACTGCTAGTGGTACTTTTTTAAAATAGTGATTAGCAAGCTTAATTACTTGTCTTTTTAAAGTGGGGTTTCTGGATAGAGGCTTCAGCCAGTGTTTTCGAAGCAAACAAATTTCTGATTTATCCCCAGACAAGTCTCAGTGGAAGGACTACATGTGGCTGAATAAGAGGAATGTAAACAGAGAAACACACATGAATTTGTAGGGCATTTTGCTGCAAGCAAGTTTTTGTTGATGGTGATGAGATTAAAGAGAAGCAATCCTACTTAATTTCTTTTTAAAACTAAATAAAAATGTAGCCAGTAGGGAACTGTGTTGTGTTTTGCTGGACACTTTCCTTTCCCTTGAACATTGAAACCAAGAACCCCCCAGCTGTTTACAGGTGAATTTCACTGTCCTTCAGGAAACCCAGCTTTGCGAGCCAAGAAGTAGCACTCTAGTGTTGCTCGTGGTGTTATTAGCTGGTTACCAATTTCGGCAGTGAGTTACTGTGACAGTGGGTCAGCCTGCAGGAAGCAGGTCAGGGATGCTCAGCACTCTGTCTGCAGGGTCCTGTTTCAGAGAGGAGTGCACAGAAAGCAAGAGAGATGAGAAGTCTTGCTGGGAACCTCTCTGTCACTGGTCCTTGCTCGCAGTGTGACGTGTGTGCTTTGGGTGAAACTGGGAGAGGCAGGAGGCACCTGCATTCATCCAGCTGTCAGTGAAGTAGGAGAGGAGCTCTGAAAATGCAGCGGGCACCTATGCAATCTCCTTCATCCCTGCTTGGAGATTATAGATTTATTTTTTTGAAAGAGTCTTCGTCAGGTTTAAGTACTGATGTGAATGCAAACACAGGCAGCAATTTAGGATCCTGAATATCCTCTTTATGGCAGCAAATTGCTGCAACATTTGTTGCACAAACAACGGGGGACATACAGAGAGATTCAAACACCAGCCTTTTGTCCAGAACACCCCCTCTTCTTCCAAAACACTGTTAAGGTGTAGAGAACTGGAGAAAAGGAAAGCATCAGTCTTGACCCAATACCCTTTTCTGAATTTCCACTATTGTCTCGTGCTTTACCCAGAAATGAATCATCGCTTCCTTGAGGCTCTTCCACTCCAGTGAACTTGTAGTATTAGGACTGATATGATGGAAAGGTCCAGGCAATTGGCACTGAGCCAGGGCATTTCCTCACAAAAGCTGTCATGATCCCATCTGTTGTCCTGGAACACCACTTATTTTCTTTGGATACACTTTTGGGCAAGATGAAATGTAAGCAGCTATAGCTTTAGATGGTTTAAATTAAAAAAAACCTGATTAAAACCTACTTTCACTTGCTCTGCTGGTAGCCTAAGATATTGTTTATTTTTCTATAAGACAAGCTCTGGGCAAAAACTATCTATGATTGTGACTCAAAATCTGGAGACTAAACAATTACTTCAGTAAAGATTTCAGCGTGGCATTTGACACACCACAAATTGCCTGGCATATATAATCCTATTAACTGGAGTGGAGAGATGAGATCCTTTTATGCTTAGAATCAACAAACACTGCTCACTAAACACTGCTTATCTCAGACACTAAATAGGCACCGAGAACGGAGGCTGGTGGTTGGCTACCTGACTCACCAGAGCAAATATAGATAATACCACATGTTCTGAAAATACCAGAATGAAATCATGCTGGCTGCTTTTTCCAAAATATCTCTAAAACCTGTTTGTTTGTTTTTCCTTGCATAACTTTTGGCTTGCTTGCTTTTACTTAATTCTCATTAAAATTTTCTTCATGTTGCACTATTAGCAACCCTGTGCCACTTGCTAAATTCATGCCAAAACTACTACTACTGTGTTTTCCATCTCTTAAGTGAAATGGAAAGCCTGCTTAGGGATGAGCTCTGACACTCTACAGAAAACAATATTCCTGTAAAAAAATGCTGTAGTAAACAAACACCAACACATTTACAACATCAAGCTTCCAGAATGTGGGGAATAACCACTGAGAGTGTCCCTTGCAATCTTTCCTCAGTGCCACTGTGCACATTTGCTGTGATGCACTCTTCAATTAATTGTGTGTTCACTTAGTCCTTTTCTCAAAACATGGCAATATGCATTTAGTAAGGATTTTCATGCATAACCTCCCAGGGATTTCAAAGTGATAGGTTTTTTTTTTAACTGCATGTTTATCTTCCATTTTTTCTATGGACATAACTGGCACCAATGCAAAGATGTTTGTGTCTGGGTAGGCCCTAGAAGGAGATGGCACCTCTCTCATTCAGTTGTTGATTCTGATCTTATCTCACTTCTATAGCAATGGGATGCATTTTTTTGCAACTGTTCCCTGCCTTCATAAAATTTCTCATCTTGCTGTTTTACAATTGCTGTTTGCAGGTTTCAGGAGTTGAAATGAACCGTTGGACTCATTTTTATCAATGTGTTCCTGTGAAGAGCAAACACTTGTTCAAGTCAATCAGCTAGCGTTGCCTGTTCTTCTTTAAGAGAACTCTGAACCCAATAAATCAAAGCAAAGCAAATACTGTAAATAATTTGGGTGATGCACGTGGTTTTTATATGAGTGACAAATAGTACCTACATCACTAGGAAATGTATTGAGAATCATAAAACCACAGTTCAGTCTGGAAGAAGCCTCCAGAGGTCATCCACTCCAATGCAACCCTCACTTCAAAAGAGATCTGACTAGATAAGGCTGTCCAGAGTTATGTCTAATCACCATCCTGAGTGCAGTGAAGCCTGTGGATTGCCCCAGAACATCTGGGACATCCCAAATTTGCTGCAGTGTTACCAGTGACTGTTTGCTTTAATGGCATGAAACAGGACTCCTGGATGAGCTTCTGAATAGACAGAGGAATGAAACTCAGTTAAATGTAAGAAAAACTATGCTGCAGTTTGTTCTTGGAGAAAAAATGGCAGGAATAAACCCTGAACGAATTAAAATTGTGAGGATGTAAAGCACGGGGGTGTTGATAGATGCTCTGAGTTCTCAAGCGCTGAGCTGGCAGAATGTGAAAGTTAACTCCGTAGGTTACAAATTTTTGCCAAGGAATTTCAAATCCTTCCTGGAAAACTTGCCTTTAAGCTGCTACTGCAAGCTGTGGGCATTTATTCTGGAGAGAACCCACAGTGTTTCTAATGCGTTTTGTTGCATGTGGTGTGCATCTGCCGTGGTGTGATGTAATGTAACATGGCATGTGGTGTTATAAATAGAATGATGAGATCTTGCAAAAACCTGCCTGGCAGGCAAACTCGCTGTCTTTCCTTTTGAGAGGCTTCCTGAGCTCTCCACTACACCGCCCTCTTTTGTTAAAAGGTACCTTCCACCCCAGCACCCTCCTGCTCAGGCTCCTGGGGAGAAGTTGGGATGGAATGGCTTTTTCTCCCAAGTTCCTTTTGCTTGTCGGCAGCCCAGCAAAGCCTACGTGGGGGCAGTGTCTTGCTGCTCTCAGTTCCTGTCTCTCCTTTCATCTGTGTCTATGCATTTCTAATTTGCTCGGTGCTATGGGCAAGATGCTAATTTTAGCAACCTTGTGTAATTACTCTGAAGTCACTGGGGTTAATGCATGTGTTCAGTATAGCTCCAATCAGAATCTGGCCTTATGTTGCCTTAATATTTTTAGCTTTCTTTTTTCTTTTTTTTCCCCTGCTGCCAGTAAATTAAATCTCTGTGGCTTTAGTAGTAACACTAATGTTAGCATAATATTCAGATGTGATTTAAAATAGGCCAGGGAGTGAGAGTTACCAACAGGACAACATGGGAGCAATTCCCTGATCTTTCTGGCAGGGATGCTGGTCTGCAATTTTATGGTCTCCAGCTTGCTCTGTGCTCTCTGGAAGAGTGATGGGTTACTATATTTATATCAATCTGTTAAGAATATTGCTTTACCAGCATTTATTTCTAGAACTGTTTGGGTTTCCAGGCAGGCTTCTCTTCTGACTGCCTAAGCAAGAATAGTTTGTTTTAGCAGCATCTTGTATAAGAGTTGAAGGTCATATCAGTTGCCTGATAATAGTCATTAGTCTAAAGCCTCAGCTGTAAAACTGAATTTATCAGGACTCCCTCTTCTTGTACGTTTCATGTTCCGGTGTGTGACAAAATACACAGAAAGGGATTTCAATGTCTTTTTCACTAGCAATTCTTAGGGGTTTTGTCTTCACTTTTCTTATAGATTGAAATGGTATTTCTGAAACTCTGTTGATAGAAACATTAGATATTAGGAGATTTTTTTTCACAGAAAGGGTTGACAAGCATTAGAACAGGCAGCTCATGGAAGTGGTGGAGTCACCCTTCCTGGAAGTGTTCAAAAGAAGTGTGGATCTGACACCTGAGCCACGGTTTAATGGTGAACATGGTGGTGGTATTGGGTTGGCGGTTGGACTTGGTGATCTTAAAGGTCTTTTCCAACTTTAATGATTTATATTCAAGCATATAAATACTTTGACATAGTGTGATTTCCTGTTGCAAAGCTTGTTGCTTCTGTTGAGTAAAATCCAAACATACTGTGATACCACTTCCCGAAGTCTTAAATGGTTTTAAGACACCAGTTGTCGAGTTCATACATGAAGACAGCATTTTGGGGGCATTCGCTCTCCTTTGGCTGAGCCACACGGGAGAAGCGTGCATGAGAAATGACCGGGATGTTTCACAAGGGAGATGTTGCCTCAGACTTGGTATAGTTCCTGAAGGGTGAGGAGAAGCAGTCAAATGTAGCAGATAACTAATTGGTTTGTTAATTTACTTAACTAAAGTTAATTAACTTCCCATTGATTGTCCGTCCATACATAAGAAAGCATTAACCAGGGAAAATGCTAGCACATGAATGCTGCATTGAGTTGAAACTCATTGTGTTTGGCTCAGTAATCTGGGCAAAAACAAAACACATTCAGCCTAAAGCATGATAGCTCTTGTTAAATTTCACAACTCATGAAACATTTGAAATGCTATAGTTTCACAAATTAAAAGCATGTTTATATGCATGATTGGAGGCCTTATCAGGGGATAGTTTTTGGTAAAGTCTTTCTTTTTTCTTTCCACTTAATCTTTCCAGCTATGCTGAAACATCCTTTATTAAACTTTGCCTTGTGTGGTATCGCCCTGCCTCTAGTTCTGTGCATCTCGCATCCCCATTTGCATCTGGAGTGTTATTTGCTTTCTAATTACTTTGAGAGCTGTTCTTTGCATCCAAATTTATTCTCCTCCAGATCCAAAGATTTATTTCTGTCTGCAGCACAGAAATCAGACTAAGCAATGCAAGAAAATGTTGCTCCTCTTTTCATCACAGAATATTTTTCTTCTCGATCTAAATGTGTGCTGCTCATCAGAAACAAGTGGATCTTCTGTCGGCTGCAATCTAAAGCACATACAGCAAATTCTGGACTTTTGAAATTATTTAATTGATAGCCAGGAATTGTGATAACTGCAGGGTTTTTTGATGCTACTTAAGGAGCAGAGCAAAATGCTCCAGTACAGTAGAATGGACTTGAAACACTTTTGGTCTCAAATTTCCCTCATTTGAAATGAAAATGCATGATAAACCACAGAAGTACTGAAAGAAAATGCACTTGCTTATAAAACCTGTGAAACCTCTTTTAGTCACTGTGGTATCTTGTCTTTAATTGCTGATGGATAAGTGTGAAGGGTGGGCTAAATGAGCTGAGTGGATGCTGTGGGATTTTTGAATCCTCAATGTTTATTTAAATTGCATTTTAAATGTGTAACTGTATAGGAGCCAGGATTCAGCAATGCAACAGAATCTGAAATCAAGCATTGCTTTAATAACCTCCTGGTGTTAAGGGATATTTTCTAGAGTAATTTGAATAAGTTTTGTGAAATTACTCAAGGTTTATTTTTGTTAAATGCCCTGTAGTGGGGCATACAGATCAGCAGAAACTCTTAATAGAAAGATGAGAAAAAACTAGTTGCCCTTTTCTCTCCTTGGACTGAATCCACTGGCAGAAGGTGTCTGAAATGTCTTAATGTGTCTCCAAGTTCTCATATGTTCTTCACTCCACCACCACTTGCTCTTAACCACACAAGAAATTGGTACCAGAAAGAAAAGAAGCAGCATTTGCAGCTGGTGCAATGCTTTTTTATCAGCCAGCTATCTAGTGAAATACTGATTAAAACAAATTGTAACTGAACAGCTTTTGCACCTTTTTAAACAAAACAAATCAACAACAACAACAACAACTGAAAACCAAAACCCACCGCACAAACTTTCCTGGTGCATTCACAGATTTGTTCTTCCATGACACTCGTGAGGGATTCTCTTTTACTGAAAACCTAAGAGTAGGAACTTAACAACAGAGGGTTTTTTTGTGGTAAAGAGCGAGCTGTTCCTTGTGCTATGTTTTTCCGCATCTAACAATGCCTGGCTGCAGCATGAGCCCTCCTTTCCCGCAGTGAAATGCCTCAATAACCCTTTCATAAGTGCTGAAGAGCCGTGGATGAAGATAGGAAAGGAACTAACTTAAAACCAAATGGTGTGGCTGTGTTTTCAGACTCTTCAATGCATTTTTCCTACAGGAAAAACAACCACGTAGTCAAGGAAAGTCAACAAGGAAACTCGAGGACAGTTTTGCCTCTGAGCTGCTGTGATAGTCAGAAGTCCTGATCCGCAAATAAATGCATTATGGAATGTGGGGTAGTGGACCACGAGGCAAGAAATACATTGTGCTTTGGTCAACACAGTGACAACAACAGTGGTGAATGCTGCAGGGACTCAGTATAACCATGTTTCAGTGATGCTTTTTGAGATGTAAAGGCTGACTGACTGCCTGTGTCCGTGTTTGTTTGACTCTGTACTCTTTGGGTGTGGCTGTTTTTCTTTCTGTATTAGTAAAGCGTAAAAACAGAAGGCAAGGGGAAAAAAAAAATTCCTTGCATGATCATGCAGTGAAAGTTAAGGACACATAGCACACCTCACTGCATCAAAGGTGGGCAACATCCTTGAAGCAAGTGGTGAAACAAAGGGGTTTCCATTTGTTAAAACGCAGAGCGCGTTGCACTTGTGCAATGAAATTTATTCCTCATGAAACTTGTTTGAGAGCTGCACTCTGGAGTTTGTGTACAACTCTGTCATAGCTGTCTCTGAGCTTAGCAGTCTTCCAGAGCAGCTGAACTAAGTGCCCAGTAGACTTTCCTTTGCTCAAATATACCTTGAATATTGGAACAGCTGAGGTATGAGCTTATGCATTTTTCTGTCTGTAGGCAGCATGATGAACTGAAGGGGAGCCTGCCTCTGCTCCAACCTGCTCTGTACTTGCCAAGTTTTTCCCTGGTGGAAGTCAGTCTCCAAGTATCTTTGCACAACTTTTGTAACCAGAGAAGCTATGTTCAAAATAACCTTAAAGTCAGAAAAATCTCAAGATTATTGTGTGCAATTGAATAAAACATAAATTGCTTTCTATTTTTAATACTCCATTGAATTTCTAAAGCTTGTTGCTAGATGAGGAGTTGGTTTATTATCCTACAGATTCCTGATGGAAATAATTAGCTTCTCTCACCACCAAGACTCAATGCAATAAGCTATTCTTGAGAGCTATCCTGCCAAAGATACATGTTTAAAAGCATTCTCTCTGTGAGTAATTGTTTTCCTTGTTATCTGGAGAGAGAAGCAGATTTACATACCAGAAACAATTGCTGTCTGCTAAAATTGGCCACTTTCACAAAAGCCAATTACTTTTTCCCCCTGTTTTCTACCTAAGAGTTCAATTTTGATATGGAAACTATCTTGCATTACAGTGATATGGGGTCAAACTTATCAGAATGTGTTTTCTGGTCATTCATCATTCTGCTGTGTGCGTCTTGACTTCCTGTGCTCTTTCTCAGTTAGAATATGTGCTACCTACTTATTTTCTTAGGCTTTGTGTTGGTTTTATTTTGGTTTGGCTGGGCTTTGGGGTTTTCTGTTTGTTTGTTATAGTCCTGATACCAAACTTGGATGAAAGATCTTTAATCTTCTGCACTTTCCACTTTTGAATAAGTTCTCCTGTGTCTGGAAATTCCCCCTGGGGCTGGCTGTTCTGGGATGTTGTGGTGCTGGAGGAAGGAGGCTGATCCTCTGGATGGTAATGCCTGCTCCTGTTTTTTAAAATGGACGAATTCTTCTGCTCATGAGCAGTAGTGTTGGTACCGTGGTCCCTGTGGTCTCCTCAACTCCTTTGCTGGTTTTAGGTATGGGAGAATGAACACAGATCTTGGCTGCTGAGTGAATATCATACATGTTTTGTTCAAGAGAAGATCACATTAACATTGGGCTAAAGGCAAAGTTTCTTTTGTATTCCTGAACCCCTAAGATGTACAGGGCCTTTATTTTGGTCTGCACATATATTAGCTTTGAATAGAACAGTTAATGCCCTATCGCTGTTTGGAATTACAAACCCAAGTACAATAGAAGTTCAAAGGGCTTCTTTTAAAAAAATCATAGAATATCTGGGTTTGGAAGGGATCCACAAGAATCACACCATGTGTCTGAGCATTGTTCAAACTCTTCTTGAACTTTGTCAGCCTTGGTGCTGTGACCATTTCCCTGGGAACCCTGTTCCAGTGCTCAACCTCAAAAGGTTCTTCAGGGTGAAGAACCTTTTCCTGATATCCAACCTAAGCCTCCCCTGACTCAGCTTCAGGCCATTCCCTCAGTCCTGTCACTGGTCACCAGAACGAATAGATCAGTGTCTGCCCCTCCTCTTCCCCTCACAGGAAGTTGTAACTGCAATGAGGTCTCCCGTCAGTCTCCTCTTCTCCAGCCTGAAGAGACCAAGTGACCTCAGCCACTCTTCACACAGCTTCCCCTCAAGGCCCTTCACCATCCTCCTGGCCCTGCTTTGGACACTCTCCAACAGCTTTGTATCTCTTTTATATTGTGGCACCCAAAACTGCCCCCAGCACTCGAGGTGAGGCTGCCCCAGTGCAGAGCAGAGCGGGACAATCCCCTGCCTTGCCTGGCTGGTGATGCTGTGCCTGATGCCCCCAGGACACGGTTCTTCATCTATTATGTATGAGTACGACTCCAAACACAAACAAGTTTCCAGGCTTCATTCACAGGAGGCCAAGGAGTGGTTAAAAACAGTAGAAAAAGAGTACACAGTTCATTTATGTTCTTAAACTCCAGACGAACCCATCACGACAATCCCAGTAGAGGAAAAATGAAAAGTGAACTTCAAGGATGGGGACAGGTGGGTGAAGCAAGATATGAAGTTGTTAAAATAGCTTTATCAAGAAGAAGCTAGTCTATTAAGGAAGACTACTGCTCCTGTACTTGTGCTGTTGACAGATGCAATCCTTAAAAAAAAAAAAAAAAAGACACATAAGCCCATAAATGTAAGTGCCAGCTAATGATTTGCAGTTTTGTGGTCATCTTTTCTGTTCTCAGTAAATATTTTTCTCCTGAAATGTTTGTCATGACAGTTAATAATTTAAAGTTATTATATAGCTAAGGGCTTCTCCAAAGGCTGATGTTACATTAGGCAATGCAGAAATACAGAGCAGACAATGATCTCTACTGAGTTTACTCTCTGAAAAGCCGAGGCAGACTAATAAAAACAGGCACCACATAGAAAAATGGTACAAATGAATTTCTGTTTGAAGCATAGCCTGTGCCAGGAAAAGAATAAAGTGTTCTAAAGTATTTATTTCCTCGTTCAGTAATCTCTGAGGGAATAACCTTCATACGTGCAACAGCCAGGGGTTTTCTTCGAGCTATAACTCAAGTAAAGAGTGCAAGGATCTTTTCCATGACTAAACCACTTTATTTAAATGTATGTTAAGTGTAGTCAAATGCTGTCTTAAATTCCCCCTTAGAAATAGTAGCTAGAGATTGAGCTTCTTTTAGAAACAGTATCCTAGGATATCTGTGCTCAACAAGTGGTGTTCAGATGTCCTAAGTTTGCTCTGCTCTTTGAAGGCAGATATAGCACTGACTTCAGTAGGAAGGGGAATGGCCCAAAAGGTTGGATAAATTGAGACAAACGGATTACAAAACCAATTATTAACTTCATTTACCACAATGGGACTGCAGCACATGTGGACACCAGTGGAATTAATCTGGCAAGGCACAATCCAGCCGGTCTATTAATTTATTTCTACTTTAATATACATGCTGCATCTGCAAAGACAATGATGAGTCTGACTGAATTTCAGTAGCTGAAGAGATATATTTGCAATCTCAATGCAAAGGTGAAGTTTATAGATGTATAAAAGTACCTTCTGAAGGACCAAGTAGGAGAAAAGGTGTATATTAACAGTGGTGTGGCTTGTTTTGAATGTAAGTGGGGAAGAATTCCAGCTTCAGCTGTACAAAGTTGGCAGATTCCAACCCACCAATAGGTAGTATGGGGTGGGTGGAAATTGAGCTCACTTTTAAATAAATGAAAGTACAGTCAGTATAGAAGAGAGTTTGATGGATCTGTTCTGATGGGATGTGTGTTAATAATAACTGAGCTATATTGGTAAGCTGTATGCTTTTTGTTCAGGCGTGGGCAGAATATCTTTGGTGCCCATTAGAGCCCAGTGAGTTAACTTGTGATATGCAGCCCAGTGAAGCATGTGGCATTTGAAGTCTAGGAAATTCCACGAAAATTTTGTCTAAGAAAGGATCTTCTAGTGTTCAATGGAATTGTTAAATGATATTCTGATCTGGCTCTGAGGCATGATGCAATATAATTGGGAAAAAAATCGCGGGTGTGTCCACAGAATCTCCCACTCCCCAAACCCTTGAATCCTATGCTTGCGCTTTCCTGACTGCAATATATGTTCTTCCATCCATCATATGTTCCTGTAGAAACTTTCCAGGTAAAACCAAACAGCCAGTATCCAGCTGACTCAAGTAAGGAAGGATAGAAGCTGCCAGTTATTAGCTGGGAAACTATCACCTACAAAGTGGAAAAATGGACTTAGAAATTGGGCTTGACAGCATTTTTGTCTTCTCCCTGTTCTTCCTACACTACTAAGCTGTGCTAAGGTGCATGTTAGGCCTGTTCCTCCTCATCTGTTGTGTCCTGTAATAAGATCTACACCTTCTTTTTGAAGATGTACCAGCTAAATAGGTAGGCAAATTCATAGAAAACTCTTTTATTTTTATTTAGTGACTTAACCTTGAATTGCAAAGATAAATTTTGGTCATAACTTGTTTCTGTCACATTGATAAAGGGCTCATATTGACTGGTTTGTGATATATCAGTGGGTGTAGATTGTCCGGGATACTTTACCTGTATGTTGCAGGTAACTCCCCTATTACACGGAGTATCCATATCTATGGTGAACAAGCAAGACCGTGACAGATACTAAATCCTTGTGGATTTGTTCTGTGTTATGATTGCTATCTGGATGCCAATCAGTGCACTGAGCTTGGTCTGGGATCTGGGATCTGACAAGAACAAGGTGACTCTTTATCCTTGTAACAGTTTTCTCATCTCCAGCAGATCTCTGCTTCTAACTTCTGTCTTCATATCCCTCTGAGATTTGCATAGCAATCAAGTCTCATGTCCAGATTTTTTCACAATCCTTTCTATTTGTTGATATTCTCTGAGGGCTTTTGTAGAGGAAATGTGAAAATATTCTAGATAATTTTCTAGATAATATTCTAGATATTTGTTTTCTAGTCCACTTTACATAAGGGTCTATTGTTGCTCAGAAGCCTATTGTTAGTAAACATGTTGTTATAGCTTGTCTTACACTCCTGAATTTTTCATGAAGTGCAAAGTTAACATCCAAGTCCTTGTTGTAAGAGGAGACTCAGGGAGTCAAACAAATCAAGTCACCTGTTGAACACACCCAGCTCTTGACATGACTGTTTTGCTGGTGCAGAGCTTGTCATAGTACAAATATAAGTGGGTGAATTGATATGGTATGTCTGAAATTGCTTTTCTTCTAAAGAATATTGCTCTGGGGCTTTTATGCATGTCTGATCTCATCGGGTCCAGGGGATATGTAAGTATCTCGGCTATTACGCCACTTATGACACTGCATGCTGATTTCTAGTAGAAGCAAGTGGAGTGTCAAGAATATATCGACTATGGGGGAGGGTTCTAACTTTAAATCTGCATTTCAGTGCCCTTCCAAGAATAAAATTCTTAGGAAAAAAATGCCATAAATTTTCACCTACCTGGAAATGTTGTAGATTAACAGTTTGTTTTCAAGCATTTTAGTGAATACTAATACACGAATCCTGTGAGATTTAGAGATCAGATGGTTATTTATGCTTAGTCCTATCGAGTAATGCACGTGACTTAAAAACCTTAGACATACAATCCAGTGATTTAAGCAAAAATGGAAATAAGAGTATAGACCAATCCAAGGTTCTAAAATCCTTTATTGAAAATTTTAAATTTTCGTGCTATCCCTGTCCAGGAAGGAATTTTTTTCATTACTGTTGTATTTTATAAAGGAAAAGCACAGATATTGTAACTCTTGCTCAGGGTCATAGATGAAGCAACCTCAAGAACTTGAAGTTCTTATTTTTCATTTCTGTGTTTGCAGTAGGAAGGGATCAGCATCAAATAAGCTTTGCATTCAGTCACTTTTTCTTTAGAACCTTATCCAAGCCCCTCTTTCTTATCTCCTGGTAACTTTTTTTCCCTCGTAGATAAGGGGAATCTGTTCTCCATGTATCTTTCTTTCCTGCTAATAGGGTATTGATAAGATACTGTCTCTGATATTGCCCCTGCTTTCATGTCCTACACTTTCTTCCACACTGACAATTCAGAACACACATCAGTGAAATAGGACTTCCAGCTCTTGCCTGTTTATCACTCTGATCAGATTTTGATGGAGAGGTCATTAGAAAATAAGTTCACAGTCTTCAGATGTGTCTATACTCTTCCTGACCTATGAATCTAAGACATCTCTAAAATACTTATCTGGCTTCAGTGAGAAATCTTGTATAGATATTGTTCTTTTAGTTTAGCCTTACTGAAACTCTAAAAGAGTCTAGAAAATACGTGTGATAAGCTATGTAACGTTCTCCTACAGTAAGAACATTTACATGTAAAGGAAAGACTATTAAAGAGAAAAAAATTCAGTGACAAATTCACACATTTTGAGATGCACTGAACATGCTGCATTGGCAGTATACTCCAGTAGGTTTGCTCTTATAAGCTAGGATAAGTTAGAGAGGCACAATGGTTGGTACTTACACTGGCACATTTTTTTAAAGGAAATCTTTATGGTAGTCTTAGCTGGATTGCTAAAAGTGTTTTTCTAAGGTGAGAATGTCAGCTGATGAAATCGGAATAGGCCAGTTTGCCAAATGTGTTGCCTACTCTGAATTTTCCCAGGGTACTAACAGGAGTTTAATTTGCATCTACGGTGTGCTAGCAGGCTCAACCCTTATGTGAGAGAGCTGTGATATTGGCTTCAGGGAACTTGGAAAATGCTGGAGTTGGAACAGAAATTTCAGAGATACTTTCCTTAGGATTTGGCACTTTCCCTAGATTCCATCACGACCATTTGCCAAACCTGAATGCTGGAGCGCTCCCTGCCAGGCAGAACAATGATGTATCTGTTAATCAATCAGTTGAAACCTGGTGATAGTCAGGCATTGAGTAGTGAATCATGGTGAAAGCCAGACATGTACACAAATGTGGAAAAAAAAAGTAACTGAAAAGTTTCAAAATAATCATTTGATTGATTACAGTTTAAGTTGTAAAGCTGCAAATGCTTTTGAAGGGAATTAAAGAAATTGGGAAGGGGGAAAATATCAAATTACCAGTATGAAGAATGATTGTGTTAATACCTTGCTGAGCTTCCAAGCGTACCCTGAGGGAACTAGACGTTTACAGGATCCTGCGCAAGCTCTTTCAGCTGGGTGCTTATGTACAAGCACACACAAAACCCCCCAAAATAGAAAATCAACGCAAGTATCTTCCCTGACTCAAAACTTCTCAGCGCTTGCTGAGCAGCACAGAGATGTTTCCAAGGGGACTTGAAAGGAGAAGCCTAAAGGGTAGAGGGCAGAAGTGGGAAAGCCCTGATTGCTTGAAAAATTCAGTGCAATATTTTTCTTTTGGTTGAAGGTGAGTAAATGTTCCTACGTCAGTTGTCTTGAAAATTTCTGCTAATTTTACCGCATTTCTTTTGTCTGCTTTGGTGAATTTTTTTCTGTATTCAGATGTGTGTATTACAAGCTATTACTTAGATCATCATCCAAAGCCTTTTGCAGAGTCCATGGAAACAGACACTGACCTGCTCTGCTTCACATGCTTGCCCTCAGGTGGGATGTGCTGTGTCTGGCACTCCCTGTTTCCCATCCTTGACTGCTGAGGGAGTCCACATGTCTGTCATCCCTGTCCCACTCGGAAGATTTTCAGCCTTTATTTGGATAGCCTTTTATTTGGATTCAGTTTAGTAATTTGGCCCAATTAAAGTAATCCTTTTAAGCAGGTGTTTATCTATATTAAAACAATGTCATAGGCTAAAGTTGTGCCACATTTCCTTTAATTCCTCTTCATTTCCATGTCTAATCTAGATATAGATTCCTATTTTTACTATCCAAGTATCATGAAGGCCTTGTGAGGTGTTAATAAATAGCTCTAATAGCTAGGCACAAACTTGCTTTTCCCACACAGCTTTAAAGTCACTGCTGGAGGCATGACAAAGAGTGGTGTGTCATACTGCCAGTTTTTTAGATCAAATACCATCTCTTTTTAGGCAAAAGGCTGCATATTGAATGCATACAGGATCTTTGCCAGTGTTAGAAGTGACCCTGAGCAGCTGGTGAGAGAGATTTCGGCAGAAGCTTTGCTCAACCTTTGCAGCTCTGGGCTGGGGATGCTCAGTCCAGATGGAATCTACAAACCATTCAGCTGCCAAACTCAAATAAGCCTTTAGTTGTCGTGTGTAAAACAGGACTTTTCTCTGTTCTGAGACTGTGCAAACTTTGGCATATTTTCCTGGAAACAGGAAAATTCAATACCCTTCCAAAACCAAACCAAACTCCTTCTTAAAAGTGGGCAGCTTTATTTTTAAATTTTTTTTAGAGAGCAAAACTTACGACTGTGTCATCATGAAAGAGCTTTAGGTTTTGGTTGGTTGATTGATTTTTGTTTGGTTTTTGTTTTCTTTTTTTCTCTTTGTTTGTTTGGGGTTTTGTTTTTGTTTTGTTGTTCTTTTTGGTGCCTTGTGGTTTTTTTGTTCATTTGTTTGTTTGGTTTGGTTTTTTATGGACAACAAAAAAGTTGTATGATTTTGCTGGGAATTTTCCAAAATTCACCCTGAGGCAGATGTCCATCAGGAAATTTCCATGGCCCAAATAGACTCGCAAAGGAGGCTCCACAAAAGGACATTTGGGACGCAGGCGCACAGCAAGCGCTGTTCATGCTATGGTGATACTGTCTCTGGAGATGCATGGATCATCTATTACCAAGTTTTCTTGGAGAACCACAAGAGCCATGCTTGAGTTTCATTCTGCAAGATGCAGATTCCCACCCAGGAAATAGGGCTCTGAGGACTCTCTGCTATGTGCACAGGCATTGCTGCGTGCCAGCATGCCCTGGGTAAGTACTAGGCTCTCCTGCTGGGATCTTCCAAACCAATCCTGATCTTTTAAAAATGTACAAGTTGTAAATGCAGACACACAGGAACACCCCTAAAAGAGCGATCTTTAGCAGATCTTGAGGCAGCTGGTGTTTATAAATGTTTTATGTATCTCAGTGCACTGACACAGGCTAGACCTTTGCGTGCCACCTGGAGCTGAATGGGAAAGCTACTTGTGTGATGCAGCTTTATTGCCATGCTGGGTGAGACAGATGGGCATCCCCGTGCCACGCTGACAGTCTGGATTGCACCCACGGGTGTGCAGGGCTTAACAAGGAGCTGCCCTGGGCTTGCAATGGGAGCTGGGCTGCCAGAGGATAAACCTGACTGTGCTGCTGAGCTGCTTTCCCTTTGTGCGTGTGTGGTAACGTGGCTTGTGGATCTGGGGTTACCCTGCAGACAGCTGGGCCAGTGTGTGAGGATCTGAGTGCCAGTGGTCCTAACAGAGTTCTGGAAATGATAGGAAACCCTTCTGTCAGGCTGGAGCAGGAGCCCATTGGGATATTGCTTCAAGGACAAGATAAACACTTGGTCTGATCATGCAGTGCAGAATTCCATGTAGTCAAACCCTGAGATTTCTCAGGGTCTATTTAAGGGCATGTGCTTACAAATAAGGAATAGGGAGATGTTGTCTCTAGGGCCTGTCTCTTGCCCCTTCTCTTCCATAAAACACATTTCTTGAAGCAAAATATATGCATTATAAATGTCTTCTGGCTGTGTTGCTATGCTTTTTTTATCTTTTTCTTCTTTGTGTACAGTTGTACCAGTTTCCTGCACTCAGGGGACAATGATCTGCCTGAAAATTATTTGACTGCTCAGGAGAGACAGTCAGACTGTCTGGTGGGGAAATGATGACAGTGTCTCGAAGGAAGGGGTATGTTTTTCTATCTATACAATTACCAAATCTATTTTTTAGGAGAAATAGGAAGTAAAAGCTTAAGCCAAGATCTGCCTCCATGGTCACTAAGTCCAAGCACTATGTACACTCTTGGGCATGGGCTGGCCCTGCTGGCGGGCACCTGCCGTGAGCTGACTGAGAAACTCTGGGCGTTTCTGGTGGTGTTTGCTATGACCAGGAGCCCTGCTCCTGCGGTAGCCAAGCCTGTGCTGATGACAGATCTATGGTGTCCAATCTCAAAGGACCTATCAAAGGTCTCCCTTGGCACTCAGTGTAGAGACTCAATGTGGCCAGTGCCTACTAACTTCAAGAGAAGTGCTCCAAAATCATTTACTCATTGATTCTTCACCCTCTCACCGATTCGTTTTAAATTTTGTCAGAATTATTTTATTGGTTCGAGTTTGGCTTTTTGTATTTTTTTTCCTTTTCTTTAGAAAATCAGTTTTTAATCTACGTTTGATTGCTACCAGGGTGGCATTGGCACCTGAATGTAAACAATCTCACATGTCCCAGAGGCAGTTTTGTGGTATATGTCACCCCATTAAACAGCCGATAACAAGACTAGAAATTTTAAAAAGGCAATTGTAACTCGAAGCAAGTATCAGCCTAATTATTTGTGATAACTTCTGTCATGTATTTAAGGCAAGCCCCTGGAATAAGACAACTTTTTTCTTTCCCCTCATACAGTTCTTTTGATATTCTTGACCCCTGTGGTCAGAATCAATGCACTGAAATCCCACGAAAAACATGGAAAGAAACATGAACTTAACATTTCATTCCATCGCTGAGATTCTCCTGCAGATTGACTTCTAAAGACGTTTTCCTTTAGGCTGATAACACCTAAAAATAGTGCAGGTTTTATAGTAAATCTCCCCTCTATGGGTTTATATCCATTGACTCACTGAAGCTTCAATCTGAAATGGTAGGGTTTTGAAAGCTTTTTATAATGTAAAGGAGGCCATGCAGTTTTATTGCCACTACCCAGTGAAGCGTGGTTCCATCAGAGCCTTTTATCGGGAGTTTACAAGTGCAGCGTTACAAATGAGTTTGCTGGCAGGGAGCTGACCCCTCGCTGGGGAAGGCAGAGACTGGTTGTATAATTCAAAACATCGACGTCTGGCCTTCTGGGATTTCCACCTGAAAAAAGACTCTGTATGAAAGGGCTTGAGGCAGATAGGGTGGCACATGCCGAGCGGCGAGCCCTGCCTGGCGAGCAAAGCTCCGTCAGCACTCGCTTCCTCTGAGCCCCCAGACCTCTGCACCAGGCTTGGAAGTTTTGCCTTATTCAGCTGCGATTTCAAGCAAGGACCTGCTAGTCATTTAAAAGTCATCACAGAGCGCTTGCCATGCAGGGGTGGGAAATGGCACAGCCACGGCTGCGCCAGGGTCTGCCTGTGCTGATAAGCCTTGCTCAGAGCCAGGGCTCGGTGGCTCAGAGGGCACCGTGGGGCTGTGATGATCAGATCTCTGCCAGCTCAGGCACCTCTGCTCCAGCTCCCCTGGCACTGCTGACACCCCCCCCCGCCTTCACCAGTCCCTCTTCCTTAGACCCCTCTTGTATCAGTGCCAAGTCCTACACAGGACTAGGGGGCAGAGCAATTGATTTTTCATTTCACTGGGAGCTGTGAGAAAGTGTATGTGTGTGGGTATGAGGTAGATGGAGCATTTGAATTTGAATGGGAGCATTGGAAAAGGGGTTTTAGTGTGTTCAAAATGGAAGGACATGCTGAAACGAGCAGTAGTTGTAGCGAGGAAGTTTGAAAATGTCAAAATAAACTGTGCTGACTTTTGAAATCTCTGTAATTTATTTTTATGGAGTTTAAGGAGACAACTTGAATTTAAAGGTTCTAGGGACATTACTAAATTTATGCTTTCGGTGGGGAAAATATGGACGTGAAAAATATCATCCAGTTCTGTTTGGAAATGTAGAAAGAAGGAAAAATATAGGCATTACAAAGGACTGTCGTTAGAAACAAATGTCTTTCTGGTATGTGACACAGATATAGGAAGAGGAAAAATTAAGACCAGACAGCCTGAGTAAAAAGTAGTAATGTCAGGTGTGGGCTAACTGCTAATAGTGAAAAATGCAGGCCAAGGCAAACAGTTATTCTAATTTTTTTTTTCACCCACTTTGTACTGATGTGAAGGATTACAATTAACTGAAAATTGAGTATCAGATCCTCAAGGGTAGAAGAGCCAACATATCTGTTTGTAGGGCACATACGAGTGATGTACAAGGATTTGGAGGTAACCCATTTATCCAAGAGAAGGTCTTCTAATGCCCACACAAAGCAGCCTTCTGTGTTTCAAGGTTTCATCAAAAGAATAAAAACTATATTAAAACCTAGGCCGGGAATTAGCTAGGAGTTCCCAGGTGGCTTCCTGTCTGCGTGGAACCTGCCTGTGGAGGAAGGTTTGCTGTGCCCTCACAATGTGTGGCTTTTGGGCTCAGTGCAGCAGCCAGACACTGAGGGCGTCAGAGTTCAATCTGCCGCTGTTTTCTCATTAATAAAGTCTGTGTGGGTCTGGAGAAAATACAGTAGCATCAAGCAATAATAATTTCTTTCCAACCTGAAGTTGGAACGTCCTAACATTTTAGTTCATTCTAACACCAATTTTCTTTTTAAAGTAACTTACCATTTTATAATTTTTTTTTTTCCAAAATCTACCCTGAGCCAGTGCCTTTCTTGAGCTTTTAAAGGCAGTATGGGTATCCTAGAGGAGCCGAAACAAAACGGCTTGGCAGGGTCACATGGATTTTAAAGAATACAAGGCTTGGTTTAAAATTTGTATTTATTTTACAGTCTTCTAATGACACTATTTTTTAATAATCAAAGACATCTGGGCACAATGTATTTGTGTGTTTCTATGTTTTTATGAGTTGAACAGTATGTATGAAGCAAGCCTGAGTGTGGCACACTGCTGACTGAATAACAATTTCTGTGTAATTCTCTCTGTGCATGAGGCGGGGATTTCTCATTTCATACATCGCTAGAAACTTGCTGCTGCAAATCTGTGAATATAGATAACCATATCCTGCCTTTAATGCTCATTAATACTTAGAATTCACAAAGTTCCTTCCCAGATCAGGCTCTATGAGGAGCAAAGTGTTTCTAGGCTTTGCATTCCTGATGGGAATAACTTTGGATACAACCAAGGTGTTTGGTCAAACCAGCTTTCTTCACGCTATTGTTTGCAGACAGACAACAGGCCAAAGAGCCTCTGTGGCTGTTCCACCTTCAACAAGGACCCTGGCTTGAGATTTGAACAAGGAATTTGGTTTTTGCTATTTGCATAAACTAGATCCTCATTAGCATCACCTTGAGATTTACAGAATCTAACCTTGCAGAAAGCAAAAGCAGCTTTTATTCACCGTCCGCTTTAGACCACAGTACCTGTGGCCAGCACTGCTCATGTGCTCCTTCCCCTGGAGCCTCGAGCTGTTTTACACCACTATAGCTGCACTGATCCACATGGGCCTGCCCCAGTCCCGGCACATGTTACTGGCAGGGGGCATTTGGCAGATTTTCTGTTTCTTGTGCTAGCTGTTACGTGCCTTTTGGTACTGCCAGGGAAACTCTCCCTGGGCAGGAATTTTGTCTGTTTCTTGGGAAAGGTCCCCAAGATATTTCACTGTTTGGCACTATGTGGGTCAGAAGCAATCTGGTCTTCTAGATGATCTCAGTTCAAATGAAGTTTTATTTTTGCACAGTGAAAATATTTGGTTTTGGTTTTGGGTTTTTTTCCAGTATTTTGAGTTAAATGGTCAGTCCTAATACTCCATTCTTTCAGCTGAGTTTCTTTCTATCAGACTGTCCTCTGCCATTAATTGCAACCAAGGCCTTCCTTATTTTTTTTCTAGGCTTCTCTGACTTGAGTGCCAACTGGTCCTGCGACAGTCCAGTTTCATAATTCTCCTGGGGCAGTAAGGTTTTCCAAAACATGGTATTATAGCCAGGCATTTTTTGTAAGCATCCTTTAACTATTTCTCCCTCCTGTGGCAATGGCTCCTGCTTTGTGTTCTAGTTCTGAAGGAATTAATTAGCCATCCTGGTTTGACTTATTGGAGCTGACCTCCTAAACATCAGCTTGTTTCTCTCCTGACAATCCTGTTCTGCATTGGTCACTTCATCTTGCACTAACCAAGATTTCAGTTCAAGTATTTCTGGCTTATAATAAACAGGGATTAGGGGAGGAGTAAGAAGTGGTGGATTCATGCTGTACAATGTCCAGCTGGCTCCTTCTGGGACTAATTTAGCAGGAATGCTGGTTGCTGTCTGCCTACTGTGCAGGGAGATCAGTCACCCTGAGGTGTGGAGAAGCCCACTCTGCACACTTCTGCATGGGTCAGCCTTGCAAACCCCTCAGGAAGAGGCTGGAGAGGGGATGTGGTACCTTCCAGTGGGAACCAGTAAATAAGATTATGCCCTAAGGACTGCACTGCTTTACTTTTGTGTTTGTTCCTGGGATTTTTTTGACTGTTTTGGAGAACTAGTATAATTTCTATTTACCCAGCCATGCATAATTCTGTGCTATGCTTTTTCCTTGTTGTATCTTTATGTGGGAGAATATTGATATTTTTGTCCCAGCTGTACAGTCATGAGATTAAATGATAGCTTGATCTTGGAGCTTTTTGCATTTTGAAGGGTCATATAACAATCCTTAAGAAACAAGTAGTAGTGCTATATTTGATTTCCAGTCAAAATGGATCTCAACTAATGAAAATGGATGCTTTAAAACCTTTTCTTTTTTTTTTTTGCAAAACTCTGAAAGCACTTCAGCTATTCTTTAAGTGCATTTGAAATTTAAAGTCCAAACTTTTTCTCTTACCTCATGAAAATGCATGCTAGGAATCCTTAATCCAATTTTTTAAAAAGACCTATTTTCTTAATTTAAAAGGGCAGACGCTACACAGGGGAGATGTACAAAGAGGAGTCTGGAGAATTACACGTTTCTCTAGTGCTTGCATTGATTATGTCGTTTCAGATGAGGTATCTTGTGCTTCAGTTCTCCCCGTCTATGATCAGAGTTAATATTTACTTTATTAAGAAACCTTGATTTAACTTCAGAATCTCATATCTCTATTATGTTATTGCTTATTATAAATCAAGTTAATGCACTTAAAAGGACTCATATGCATGCAAGAGATTACAAAAGTGCTGCTCACATGGTCCAAATGAAACACATTAGCAATAGATATTCTTTTCCCTGTAGTGTGGCAGAATGTGGAGGCGTTTGCAGGATCAGTACTTTATAACAGAAAAGTACACAGCTTTATATTCTGTCAGGAAAGTTTTCACTCTGCTGTACATGACACGGCTCAGAAGAACACCAGACACTTTGAAAATCTGTTAAATTTAAATGACTAAAGAGAATGGCAAGAGAATGCGTTATTATTACTTGGAAAAGAGCCACCAGCTCACATGATACCTGCAATTAGCAAAAAATAGCCAAACTCTTGCACTTGAGAGAATGTAAGATGGGACATCAGTACATACTGAGGAGAGATGGCCTCTAGTTGGAAGGTGGGCAGAGGACTGCCTCACAATGAGCTTTAAAGATTTCAGAAGGCTTTATGTATGAGGGATAAAAGAAATGGAATAGGTTTTGATTGTACAATGAGAGATTTAATTTCCTCCTAAGTTTGACCTTCTAACGCAGGGTGGTGAAGTAGGTGGCTGAGTACAGCAGAATCTCCATCTCTGGAGAACTTTAGGTACAAGGTAAACAAACTTCTGTTTGCTTTAATATAATTGATATTTTATATCCCATCCTTGTGTGCGCTTGGCAATCTCTTGGGGTCTTTGCCTGCCAACTTTTTTATGATCTTATGAAATGTGAATGCCTGCTTCATGCATGCTTCTTCGGGCTATAATTGCCTCTGATTCTGTGAAGACTTTGTGCTGTTTCTCCTCACACTGCCAGAGACAACTTTCAGATTTGTACACTCGCTAAAATTTCAGTTTACTTAGTGGAGTGTTAAACAAGCTATCTGACTGCCAAAAACCCCTCATTTCAGTAAAATCAAAGATATTTTGCTTTAAATATGGAATGTAGGGCTGCTTTAGTGAAGTTTCACAGTTTTATACCACAAAAAAAAAATATATCTTTGTGTGTGGTGCTATTTGCCATGTGAGCGATAGATGCAAGGAAAGCACAAACTCTACCCTGGCAGAAGCTACTCTTTACTGTCAAACTTCATTCTGTTACAAGGGAGAGCTTCCTGTGCAGCAACAGACACAGAAGAATTTCCTTTAGACCTGTTGGCAAGTAAAAACATTGCTTGCATCAGCTGCATTCCTGCCTCCCCAGAGATTCAACCATTCACCATTTTACCCCCAGCTCCCATCTCCACTGAACTTCATCATAGAAAACTTGAAGTTCTCAAGTAAATTACAAGAACACAGTAAAGCAACAAGAAAGTCAATGCTTCTGTTTGACTCTGCCTTGGGTACAAAGCTCCATCCCAAGACTGTTTCTGTATGTGGAGCGTTACACCACGTTACAATCATTACAATCTGAATTTGCCTATCTCCAAACACCAATTTTGACAGTTGTTCAACAAAACTTTATTTTCTTTTTTTTGGTGATCCCATTGCAGCAAGGAATACAACTAGGATAATTTAACCCTCTGCTTATTATACACGTGAGTGGATGGGAGAGCTCAGTTCAGGCTGATGTGCTGGCTTGTGTTGCATGGTGTTAATTGATGGCTTAATCTTTTATTCCTTTGCCTTAGCTTTTGTCCTCGTGGATGTTGGAAAAATAATATTTTTTTAAATGCATTTTCCTAATAATAATGTCTCTTTGGGTCTCATGACTTATTTCAGGGCTCATTTGACATTATATTTAGATAAGAACTCCTGCAGAATACTGAGAGGTCATTTTGGAAGAAACTGCCATAAACTGTTGTGATGAGAAAACTGACATTAATGGGAATTCACTAAATAAAGTGACTGGGGAAGTCATCTAATATCTCCATGAAGCTGTGATGAACTTTTCTTTTGTCACAGCTGTGCTAAGTTTGCTATTTAAAAGTTTTATCTTGTATATTATTACCCAGTTGCTTCCATTTGGCTACAGATTCTTCGTATTCATAACCTGCTTTATGCTAGTGAAAGACTAAAGCTTCTCTTCCTTACAGGATTGGGTAAAATGAGTTTTTATAGTTTTGACTAAATCTAATCCGTAGTCAGATTTTAGTTCTATGAAATTTACCTCTTGATGCTTTTTTGGGGTGTTCTTTGCTCTCTAAGAAAGTTTTTTCAGAGTGCATGTCTATTCCTAAGGTTCCATATATTCTGAAATACTCCTGGGTATTCTGGAATGAGACGAGTGTACAGAAAAGCAAATATTCTGAGTTCATTGTTTTCAATTGAGAACAGAAACAACATTCAATTTCTGTTCACAATGATTGCTAATTTCTTGCTTTAGAAGTTTGTCTGTACCATGCAATTAACTGTAAAAGTTGTTGCAGTATAAATGTATTGAGTGATGACTGTTCTAGAACAGCTCCCCTGTAAATGCTCTTCCTGTCTCCATGTGGGAGAGATTCTGCAATAGCTACTGTGCTGTCCCCCTTTATCGTCCCTTAATCTGGATTAATTGTCTCTTATACATGAGTCAAAAGTGCAGTTGGTATATTCAGGCTGAACCGTCTTGGTTTCATTGACTTCAGTGCCAGCTTATGACAACTGAGAAACTGAAATATTTCTTCATAGTGTTAAATACAAAAGGTATAAAAAGGTATGGAAATAAGCCAAAATCCTCAGTTGGATAGTTGAGGTCTTCACATATCTGACTTCTGAAATGTGAGTCAGAAACCACATTTCACAGGTGCTGCTATATTCCTTATGGGTTGAAGCAGAACTCCCGAAGGAGAGTTCTGGTCAGGGCTTTGGCCCTAGTCAGGGCCAAAACCTTAATGTTGTGTTTTGGACTTTCTCCCAAAACTCTTGTGATAACAAACTACTTTGGTGATTCTATAATGCAACAGCCCAGAACTAAGGAAAGAGGAAAGAAGAATAATCCTGTACCTTTGCCTTCTCTGTCCAGCTAGCAGCTATTTGCTACAGAGAGCTCCTGGACTCTTATTTTTTGGCCTTCATGCATTGTGAGCATCTCACAATAGACACATAAAGTGTCCAAAGGTTTTTGGTCATGGGAAGCCACTTTGCATTCAACTCTGCCACAGAAGAGACATGAAGATACACAGACACAGTTATGCAAAGACTCATATATCTTCACTTTTTGTTATGACTTCGTTCTGATGCAACATCTTCCCCTCCCTCTCTGTGCCCCCTCCTTCCCCTCAATATTCAAGCTGAAAAATGTTTCATAGAATCATAGAATGATTTGGGTTGGAAGGCACTGTAAAGATCATTTCATTCAGATTCTCCTGCCATGGCCAGGGACACATTCCACTAGACCAGGTTGCTCAGAGCCTCATGCAGCCTGGCCTTGAAAAATTCCAGGGATGGGGCATCCACAACTTCTCTGGGCAACCTGTTCCAGACAGCTTGTTCACCACCCTCACTGTAAAGAATTTCTTCCTAATATCCAGTCTAAATCTAAATCTAACCTCTTTCATCATAAAGCTATTCCCTGTTGTCCTATCACTGCTTGACCTTGCAAGGGCAAGCATTTGGCTTTCCCATTAAAAGAGAAAGCGAAAAAAATGTCACCCTATCAAACTGTAAATGTCCCAAATCCCGAGTAAAGGACAAAAGATTGTGATATGTATTAGAGGAACAGAGCTTCAAATAGTGGCTGGTTAATGCATGAAGGTGTATGGGGCTTAAGTCAAATTCAGCATTATTGACAAGAATGCCAAAGACAGCCTGATTTCAAAACTGACATCTTGATTTAAAGTCAACTTAAGCACGCTTAAAGCCCTTCTTGATAGTGCTGCCAGGAGGAAGGCAAATCCTGGAGCTATTCTAAATGTCACCCTTGTATACTTGGGTTGCTTCAGCTGACAAAAGCTTGATGGTCACTTGGAAAATTGACATGATAGAAAACACAGAAAAGGATACAACCGCAGCTCAATTAAAGCCACCAAATCTTTCTTGACATAATTGCTGTCTTCCTTTGCGCTAAAAAGAAGAGGAGGAACCAAAGAAAAGAGTCCTGGCTTTTGTGTTCACTAAGATGTGGGTTCATCTGTAACACTGGAAATAATCCAAGAAGGCATGGCAGCAGGGCTTTTGTGTTCTCAAAAACAAGTTATCCATTAAAAACTTCCAGACTACTTCTCTGCCTGTCCTCCTGCCTGCCTTGTTCCTCTTCCCCCTTCCAAATTGCTAAGTTTTTATCATCGCTCAACTGTCATTGTGTGGAGGTCATTTTAGTGTTGTTTTTTGGAGTCTCTTTCCTGCTTTCCCTTCAATTTAGAAAGTTCCTCTGGTACAATTTGTACCTCTCAATTGCTTTCAGTCAGAATTAAACACACGGCTTTGTACCTCTAATTTGTCTAGCACAAACACCTCACGCGCTTGTCAGAGGGGATTTGCTCCTTTGTTAGCTGCATTTATAAAACCAGACTTGACTCATGCTGGAAGGTTTTGCTGGTCCTTTACCCTTCAGCGGGAAATGACATGAAGTCCTGTTTGAAGCATTTTATCTTGAATCACAGGGTTATGTTATGCTTATATGTGCATGCTGGAAAACGAAGTGGTTTCAAATCCTCATCCACAGAAAATTAAAACCCTATAAAAGTAAGGCAGAGTGTGTTTCTGAGAATGCTTCTCCCAGTGCTCCCGACTTCCTCCTACGCTGGCCAAGTCCTTGCTGAGGGCTTGGGTCTGTGCTTAGACTCCACCGTTCCCAAAGCCTCTCTGAGGCATGAAGCGAGACAAACTCAAGGCAAATTAACTATAAACCAAAAGTATGTTTAACTTACAAATGTTGTTTTCAGGGAAAATCTGAAACTTGCTGTAGAAATATTGGGGAGAAATGCCACCGTACTAAAAAGTTAAAGCTCTTGTAGGTCTACAATTTCACAGATGGAAATATTTTTACTGTCCTGTTACATACTCTGTTGACCACCGCCTGATTCTTTTTTTCCCCTCTAATAGTTATGCTATATTAGTCTGGTTTAGACATAAACAATTAAGAGCTTTTGTGTCTCTCTGTTTCTCTTTCCCTGTACAACTACCTGCAGAGTAATTTTAGAAACAGTGTTTTAAAGAATCTGTCTTGGATGATCCAAACAAGTGGAGAGGCCTTTACTGGAGAGGATACCTCCAGCCTCTATTCTTCTCTTTGCAAGTGGGCAGCTCCCTAACCCCGGCTTTGTGTAACTCTAGGGTTAATATTTTCCAGTGGTTCAGATCCTATAATATCTGCACATAGTAAATCACTGTTCCTGGAAAGTTGATTTTTTTTTCCACTTGGTGAATATTCCTGAGGCATACAGAAGACATAAGATGACCCAGTAAAGATAGCAATGAGACTGCAAAAAGCTGAAGTCAACCATCAGTTCTTACTGCTGTTGTGCTAGTTTTTGTGGTAGGATTCTTCCCAAAATCCTTAGTGGGAGATGTTAATTCTAGAATTAAATTAAATACTTACGTAGCCACTTGGTGTGCTTTGGCTTGGGGAACAAAAATTAGTGCCATGTCCTTGTTTCCAAAAGCCCTTGGAACAAGTTTGACTAGAATAGAATGAGTAAGTTTTTGGGCTGACTTAGACTCTCACAATGTTAACATATTCTTACAATGTTAACATATTCTTATTTTATGCAGTCTGATACTAGCATGATTATAACCTGTGATTGCTCCGTGCATTGCTGGAAGAGGCATTTCAACCTCTCTGAATTCCTTAGCAGATTGACAGGGTGTGGTCAACATTTACTTTCTACTTTTGCAGAAATTAAGCATCGAAATATTCAGAAAGTCACACATACTTCCAAGTCTGTTCGATCATCTGAAGGTCATTTGATGGAAGTACTGCAGACATCCCTTTTAAGCCAAACCCCACAGTTTTCCCGAAATATAGTCTTACACAGAGTCATGACTGGGAAAAAACTATCTGTCACCAATGTGCATTGCCCATATGAAGTCACAAAGTGAGATGTGCTGAGATAACCTTGGCAAGAGAACCAGGATGGAAAAGGGAGTCTCTTCACTTCGGCAATAGGAGTGCTCCTTTGTATCCCCAGCTATGATGGCTGCAAACACCTAGACCATGCAAGCTGAATATTGAGCCAAGAAATTTGAAAAAGGATCTTTTCTGTTGAAGCAGGTTTCAGATTCAGCCCTGACTATTGGCGAGTTGAAAGCTGTTGCAATCTGCTTGGCCGTCCAGCACAGATTGAGTGAGGCTGTTTCAGGCAGTTCAAATAAATTCGTCTATGTAACTGAGCCATCGCCACAGAGAACTAGTTGTCTCTGCCATTTGTCAATTAGACTAAATATTATTCTGGCAAGCTCAGGGACCTGTGATACGAGGATGTGATTCAAGTTATTTGTAACGGAACTGGAGTGTTCCTCGACCTCCCCACTTGCACAAAGGGGTCGTTGGGAATTAGTTTTTGAGAGGGTGGGAATAGGGAAAGCTCTTTCAGCTGTCACAAAAATAGGTATGGGGGACAAATTCTAAAAAATTACCTAAGAACTGGTGTCAATCAGTGTTAAAATGTATTTGCTAGTGTGTGTTAATGCAAATTCACGAATGTAAAATATGAAGTACGTGTTGATGAAAGACATTTATTTGCAAAGAGTTTATTTTAAAGAGGTAGATGTGTTCTTGTAAACTATGCAGATGAAAAGTTATATTTATAGTCCGTAAAGGATTAACAATCATAGTATAAAGCACGTAAAAGAATAATGGAACCTTTCATAGCAATGATGTGCAAGCTTCAGGGGAAGACCTGGTTATACTAAATGTAGCCCATCTTTTGCACTTGTGGTCTGCTGTCCCCATCGTGTTGCACCTTCCTATGACTTATTGCTTCATCAGGAATAGTGATCTGTTCTCGTAGTGTACAGAAATACTGTACAAGATACACTCTTCTTATTTACTATATGGTGGTTCCTAGACTGTTGGATGGCCTGGCTGTTTGCAAAAGTGTGAGTCCAGTCATGTATAAAAGCAGCATGCATGACAGTTTAGTTACCAAGATCCACATTTATGACTGTGAACATGGCCTGCAATATTTCCTCTGCATATGTGATTTAACATGCCAATTACTTTAGCATGAAGAATGAAAAATAATCCTTTGTTCAGCTTAATTCCTGACTCATCAGTGACTTCATTAGCATTATGATAGACACTAATTTATCCCATCCAATCTCCCTGCATCCTCAGATAATATGATTGTGCCTCTTCCTCATTCTCCTGCCATAGAGCAATAGATGGAGATAGATCATTTAGTATTGTAAAGTAACTTACAAAGAGTCTTACTTGTGGGATCAAACCTATTATTTATTTGTTCCAAGCCATTTTCTTGAGATCATCTTGAGAGGCAGCCTTCTCTCAGTACAATGACCTGTGCCCTTTAGCTGCATAAGCTGTCTTCTGTGTTCTTTCTTAAAGTCTAGGAAGACTGGTGGGGCATTAAAACATCAGAGGGCAGTGAAAAGACACTGCTTTTCTTCCCCATAGAAGCCAGGAAAGTCCTTCCAATTCAATGTCAGCAACAGAAGATGATTAATTCGTAAGTCTTTCATCTCTCAATCAAGAAGATTCTTTCATTGTTTCCTGTCTTCCACTTCTTCAATGCTGCCACTGAAATCCCCCATGGCAGGGTTGTCTCTTCAAATAAGAATCAACCTGTAAAATCTCCTTTTCCAAATGAAATGGGATTAAGCATAAACTTTCCAGTAAGGATACTGTTACTGACAGTCTCTCATACTACAACTGCTTTTTCATTCTGGTTGCCATGAAAGTTGTTACTCTAAGCCTTGGAGACCTGGTGGCTCTAGTACGCAGCTGGTGTCCTTATGGCTGGACTGACCCGTGGTGCTCAGTCAGGTTTGTGCAGCACTCACTCGTTCTGCTCCCACCAGAGACTGCTGCCTTTTTGAGGATGCAATTTGAAACACGACTGGTCTGGTCTCCCACATGTTGCAGAGGATGGTAAATATTTGAGACCATAATGCAGTGTAGGTTGTTGTGGAGTTACAAGTGGTCGGGTCTGGACACAATTAGTTTTGACTGCATTAGTGACGTGGCTTGGGTGTGGCACCCATGGTCACACTGCTTTTGGTCAGGCAGAGTACAGACAGGACAAGGTCATCTTGACTTGCAGTGCCAAGGGCAGCAGATCCTTATCTCTGCAATACTTAGTTCTTGCAGCGTGGAGCATCCATGACGAATGGAAAAGGACATCCCCATGTCACACCCTTTCAGAGGTGCAGGATCTCTGAAGTGCTTAGAAACTCATGGAGGTTTACAAAAGAACAAATGAGATGGATTGCAAACTTCTATGAAAAAGAATCCAAAAAGTTAAACACCGTTTTATTTTCGTATTTTTCCACCTCTCCACTCCTGAAAAAACCAAACCATTTTTATGTATATAAATGTGATGCACATTTCAAAGGTAAGCATCAGTGCTAGATCCTAGAGCTATTTATTTCCAAACTCCTTAGCCATGCAATTGAAATGTCCAATTACTCTAACTTACAGTGCACCTTAATAACCTTCGTAATGAAGAAGGATTAAAGTAATAATGCATCAATTACACTACTTATTAAGTTAAAGTGACAGAGCATCAATTATGCTGACATATAACCAGTGACACCATTAAAGCAACAATGTTAAATAGCTGGTGTTTTTTAACAGGGTTATCTCAGGCCACTCAGAAGTTGATGGTCATTAATCGTCTTGCAAGTGTAGTTTAAGACTTCCTTCCTGAAAGAAAAGGATTTCCAAGGCCCTGGAAAGAGTTGCTAAATTAGATCATGCTGGTGGAGCCTGGGAAGTTAAGTTCATGATGCTAAACCTGGCTTTTGTGAATGTCCATGGATGTAAATTCAGGTTGCGTCCCAGAATATGAGACTGTCTTTTCTCCTTGGCTAACTGCAGTTTGTCTTTTATCACTGATTTGCCATCTATTTCTGTGGAAATACAAATTGATAATGTTCATCCAAAGTTTTTTCAGATATTTTCTGTGAACTAGAATCTCAGCTTTTTAAAACCAGCCTTGCTTTTACTTTCTTAATCCCTTAAACCCAGGCAAGAAAATCTCATGGTTAGTTGTGGATTTTAGTCCTCTGCGTTGTTCTAAAGTGCTACTATTTCTACTGCCCATTCACATATGACTTTGGTGAAGTGCATGCTACTAAAAGGCTGCCTTGTTTGTTGCATTTATAGTTTCTACACTTTTACCTAAAGCCTCATGATAATGAATAGATTTTTGCTAATCCCTTTTCTTGAATGAAAATTCAAGCATCTCAGTGTTCTTACATTAAAGAGCATGACTTCAGTGTGTAGGGTTTACGGGGAAAAAAGTGAAGATATTCTAGGGGGATTTAGAAGAAAACCAAAATCTAAACAAATCCAGGAGGCAAGTAAGAAAACTCAGAACTTTTTGGCAAGCTTTTAATCTATTTTGAGCCTGGTCCATGAAATTTGAGTGAATTGTACTGGCAGTCACACAACTATTTTCATTTGCAGAATTTGAGCTGAAACACAGCTTGAGTATTATATGTAACATTCCATGTGGAATAAATTATTCTGACAGGGCCTTCATAGACTCTAAGAGTATAGACAAAAACTACTTAGTGTTACCACGACTTGATGATATACCCTACATCTGCTGAGCTACAGAATCCACCACAGTCCTCTTCCTTGCCTGATGCAGTCAGAAGATACGTGGTGGGTTAAGGTGATGTGTTTGATTCACAATTAATGTGCACATGAGGTCGTACGCATAGTCAGATACCAGTTCGTGTGACAAGTAGTATGCAATTACTCCTTCACAATACATTTTATTTGCATCTGAGGCAAATGAGAGACACTCAGATGGGCAGTTAGCAAGGTTTAGCTGATGCATTAAGTGGTTAGGAAGTGGTAAGGTGATTACTTGTGGCCACTGCCCTTAATTTCAAACAGTAAAGTGTATCACCATTGATCCTCAGTCTGCAACCCTGATCAGCAAGGGCAGTAGATTCCTTCTATGCCAGACTAAATTTGCACTTACTAAAAATTTGTTTGTCACGCAGGAAGTTAAGACATCAAGCAGTATCATGCTCAGTCATTTCTTTTGGTTTTGCTGCTGTTATGAATTTTTGCTGAGATTTCAAGGAAAATAAAATATTATTTTCAAGGACTGCCTTTTAAAAGTCAATACAGAAATATGAAACAAATTGTCAGCAGCCTTTGGAAATGTTCTGTAGGAACTCAGCTCTCATCTTCTTTCTGTAGAAGTCTGAGGTAAAGTTAGGTGTTTCACAAGATAATAAATATCTCTTAATTCTCATATCCTTGAGCTTGCCAGCAGCGTGGAAAACACCTCAAAGTCAGTTCAGGAAACAGGACTTAAAACCATAAGGTCTGCTTTGAAATGCAGCAGCAAGCACAAAGTCACTCCAAGCCTCTGCAAAGTGTAGTAAACATGATGACTCTGGTTTTCTTGTACAGCATTTTTGGAGCTAATCTGAAGCTGTGCATTCCCAATGCAACCAAGGGCTACAAGATCTTAGCCAGCGTATTTTAAATGAGGCCTTTCCAATTGGGATAGTCCCCGTGTTGCATTGAACTGCGATGCATTTGCATCATTAGCTTGGAGAGAGCTCAGACAACCAATGTAATAAATATAGTAATTTAAAAAACCCCAAATTCTTGCTACCGATCTGAGTGCACTGTCCCACTGGGGTCATTCCTTATTACTTTAGTTTGCTTAATATGAGTTAGAGCAGTGTGTGTCCAAAGAACAGAATGGTGTCAGCTTTGGAGATCTTTTTGGTCTCGTCTTTTTCTGGTAATATTCCTCCAGCTATGCAAGCATTCGAACATAAAGGGAGAGTTGATTTTTGGGTTTTTTTGCTCTGTTTGCCCCTGCATGTGTTCTTTCACGTGCGAAATATTTGACACTGCCCCTCATGACATCCTTGTCTCTAAATTGGAGACCCATGGATTTGGTGGATTGACCACTCAGTGGATAAAGAACTGGCTGAGTGGTCACACGCAAAGAGTTGTGGTCAATAGGTCATTGCCCACATGAAGACCAGCGATGAGTGATGTCCCTCAGGGGTTGGTACTGGGCCAATACTATTCAACATCTTTTTTGGTGACATCAACAGTGGGATCGAGAGAACTCTCAGCAAATTTGCTGGCAACACCAGGCTGTGTGGTGCAGTCAGCACACTGGAGGGACGGGATGCCATCCAGAGGAACCTGGGCAGGTTGGACAGGTGAGTCAGTGCAAACCTCATGAAGTTCAATAAAGCAAGTGCAAGGTCCTGTGCCTGGGCTGAGGCAATCCCAGGCACACCCACAGGCTGGGCAGAGAAGTGACTGAGAGCAGCCCTGAGGAGAAAGACTTGGGGATGGCGGTTGATGAAAAACTCAACATGAGCTGGCAGTGTGCTCACCAAAAGCCAACCGTGTCCTGGGCTGCAAAAGGAGTGTGGGCAGCAGGCTGAGGGAGGGGATTTTTCCCTTCTACTCTGTTCTTGTGAGACCCCACCTGGAGTGCTGTGTACAGTTCTGGTGTCCCCAATGCAAGAAGGACATGGAACTGTTGGAGCAAGTCCAGAGGAGGCCACGAAGTTGATAAGAGGACTGGAGCACCTCCCCTACAAAGATAGGCTGAGAAAGTTTGGGCTGCTCAGCCTGGAGAAGAGAAGGTCACATGGAGAACTCACAGCAACCTTCCAGTATCTGAAGGGGCCTACAGGGAAGCCCAAGAGGGGTTCTTTGTCAGGAACTGTAGTGATAGGACAAAGAGCAATGGGTACAAACTGAAAAAGGGGATGTTTAGATTAGATATTAGGAAGAAATTCTTTACCCTGAGGGTGGTGAGACACTGGAACACGTTGTCCAGAGAGGTTTTGGATGCCCCAACCCTGGCAGTGTTCAAGGCCAGGTTGGATAAGTCCTTGACAAACCTGGTCTAGTGGGAGGTCTGCCTGCTTATGGCAGAGGAGGTTGAGTCTAGATGATCTTTAAGGTCCCTTCCAACCCATAACATTCTATGAATCTATATTAAATCTGGATCAAGAGCTTTTGGGAGACACTAGGGGGTAATCATAACATCCCTTTCCAAGAATTGTCATTCCACAAGAATATCAGGTAACCAGTGGTAACTAGAAAATTACCATCTCTCAGAAAAAAAAAAAAAGTCTTAAAAAAACACCTTCTCATAAAGACCTATTAAGAGCCACTACGAAAGCGCAAGGTCTGAAGCTTCTGTGTGGAAGCACAGCTCTTATAAATGTGACATGTATGCAAGGTGGGGAGAAGAATTTGCCCATGATACAGAGAAGAATGGGCATCTGCTGTGCAGTGGGTCTGTTTTTGCTGTTGTGAGACTTGAAGAATGGGTTAATGAAGACAGCTTTCAGAAATCATGAGAGAACTGAGCCTCTGTTGCGCTGAGCTCTGTCCAAGCATAATGCACACAGTCTGCATACCCCTGCTGCTCCCAGTAATACACACACACGCTTACAAACATCTTTTCACATGTGTATTTGATAGCGTTGGTACTGGTGTTGGGGGTGGTGTTGGGGGTGGATGGCACAGACATTGTATGAATAGCTGCAGTTCCTTCCACAGCAGTTTTCTTTATGTTCTTTGCTGCTCCGAAATGTCTTTTTTTTTCTTTGAGGGAAGATGGAAAGAAGGGTGTTGGAGGTAATTTTTCTGCAGTTCCTCAAATACTCCAAAGAGTGTCACGGTGTGCCAGAGGCATGTTCCTGTAGTTTTAAGACCAAAGTGCATGTTGCCTGCCCTTGGAGGTGGCAGGAAAGTACTGAGAGTTCAAAACCTGGTGGGAAATGGCTGAATGACTCTTTAAGATGGAGAGACCCCAGCTGGGCACAGTCCTGCTCCTCCTGCCTGAAGCAACCAGTCCCTGGAGTGAAATGGTCTCCAAACTATGCTCCAGTTTTGTCTTGGATGGAAGTAGTTGGTTCATTTCAAAAGAAAGTCCTGGAGGAAATTAATATAATTGCAGCAAGGTGATCAGGCAGAGACTTGGGACTGAAGACTGAACTTTTTCTATTTGAGACAGTTGATGCTGTTTAGCAGCATTTCTCTTTACCCCTCTCTGACTTTTCAGCGGTTAGAACTAAGATGAAATGTAAAATACAAGGAGTTATATCAGCTAATCATTTCATGACGAATATCTGGAAATTATATTAGGCTACATGAAAAATAGCTCAAAAGATGAATGTTTAATGAATGTTCTGACTGTTTCAACATAGGATTATATGAATGATATTTTAAATTGTTTTTTGCTTTTGTTGGCCTAACACTGCGACACAATTTGCTTAGTAGATTCTTTGTATTTGCATACTTGGATTTTTTTTGGCTTCACATTCCAATAGACGTAAAACAACCACTGAGTGTTGCTTCAACCTGATCTCTGCAAATCTCAAAGGAGACTTTATGAATGATTGGTTCTGGTGTCGTGATGCATTAGCAAGAGTAAGATGTCAAATTTAGCATATCACTGCTACTTCAGCATGTCAGGTTCACTATCACTCTATCTGTGTTTGCCAGCCGCATTCAAAAATGCAGTTACATCTTTATTACTACGAAGTACAAGAAAATTTATCTTTGAAAGAAGTCAGTGGGGCTTATTTATTTTCACATCCATCCTCCATTAAAAAGAGTAATCCAAAATAACCACTTTTTCCACTGAACAAAATGTTGTTCTGTGTGCTGTAGACACCACATAATGCATATTGTTCATCAAGAGAGCCCTTAGCTTTAGGGCATGTGGTGCCATTTCAGTGTTAGGCATGAAAACTGGCAGTCTGGTGCCTCAGCCAGTAGCGGAGATGGAAAACCTTAAAGTATGGGGGATGTGTGTCAGGATATAGCACACTGTATCATCCTTTGCATTTTATCAGAGGATAGTGCATGTGATGTGGAATGACAACAGCAGCAGTTCTGAGTAGGGAAGTCACCTTAAAAGACCCCTCCCCACAATCAGTGACCTTAAGGTTGGTTTCTCCTCGGCATTACTTGCAGAGAAGCAGGAGAAGTGCAGGAAAGGGGAGTGTGAAGAATATGGCTGAAAAAGATGAAGAGCATCAAAAAGACAAAGACAAGGGAAAACGAAATGGGAAGAACAGCTGGGAGGTGTCTTCTCTGTTAAGCTGAGCAAATCTGGGGGCTTTGACAGCCACAAGTTTGTGAGGCTATAGTTCTGTCCCTGACAGCAAGAGATTGCTCCCCTTCACTGATGTAAAGAGATACTGGAATAATGTTTATTTAATTGCACGGCCTCGGTAGGTAAGCATTTTTTGGCTGAGGTAATTTATGCAGAGTGGAATCTCGGTCCTCTATTAATGCAGGTGCTGGTCTCTGTTCCTATGGTTACAGTTGCAAAGAACAGCCCTCTGCTTTTAAGTTGTTTGTAAATATATAAAACTGTCATCTTGGGAACAGAAATTTCCGGAGCTTGGTACCTTCCCTGAGGTAATACTTTCCTTTAAGAACTGTTTTAAAAAGCAAGGTAGAGAAAGACAATTCTGCTGTTTAGATAGGAATGGAGGAAAGAATTATTTTCTTACTGGATGAGAAGGCTTGTGCAGAGACTTGGTGCAGACAGCCAGGAGGGTGCCATAGGATGCTTGCTCGTTTGCTGAATACTCAGTTTGTCTCCTTTTCCCAGGAGTGTTTCTCAGTCATCATCCTCTGGCCTCACTCTTGCTTGCTGTTATTCCCATCCATACAAAATGAGGTGCCATGGTCTGTCTGCGCTGTTCCCTTCCACCCAAGAGATGGTATAATACATGCTTTGCACACAAGTCTGAAAAATGTTGTTCTCAGATTTTGGTAGAAAAGGAATGGTAAATTGTACACATTAATAGAATCAGTGACAAAGTGATGAAAGGCTCAGTGAACTTCTAGCATGGTCATACAGTGTTTTGAGAACGACACTTTTTTTTTCTTGAAATAATTAGTGTCCTTTAATTTAGATTAATAGGCTTTCCTGTCCTATAACTTTTTCTAAATCAAATTTGTTTCCAAAAGAAAATCTAATTCTTTTGAAAGCCCTTTTCTGATTGTTGACTTAGAAGTCAGTCACTGAATTTCTAGCTTTTGGATTAGGCAATTTGTGAACAAGCACACAAGCTGAAACAATATTTTCTCTCTAAACTGAATTTGAGTTTAATATAGAAAATACTAGCACACTAAGGCAACTCAGTCGTGGGTTCTTTGGGGAAAACTTTTGATGGATAAATATATCTTGATATGCCTCTCCTAGTTTCAGAGGTTGTCTCTGCATTGAATCACAATATGTACTTTTCTGAGATGTTCTTGTGTATAGATGCCCTGGCTCCATCTAAATAAAATTGGACTTTTATAATGAGGTAGTTATATTTCTGGAAAATTGGACAAATTATGATATGGCTTATCTACTGTTACTTCCTTTTCAAATCTGAAGAAGGAATGTGGAATCTAAATGGAATTTGTCATTAGTAAAACCAGACCTTCTAGCATTCTCCTAACAAGGGTTGTACAGGATATTTACAAGTGCTGCAACTGCCTAGTTTTTAAATTTAGTGCACACACACATACATGCACAGTGCCTGCCACAGGTGTTTACTGACTAGTTTCTGTCTTTATAATATATAACTTATTATGAAATGGTATGTAGAAGAATTTGTTTGAACTCAGACAAAAAGTTCAAAAGAGTCTCAGTCAAAAAACAAGGGGAGGGGAAAACTCACGAGACGTGAAATAGGGTGCAGAAAAGCTGAGCTGTGGAGGTAGGGGAAAGAGAGAAGGATAAACAGGGAACAGAAGAAGGAGTAATACTTTACAAAGAATGTAAGATAAGTGCCTAATTGTCAACCCATATTTAAACAGTGTATTTTTGGAACTTATCATCTAGAGTCCTGCTCTACCTCAGTAATTCCAGAGCCTTTGAGGAACATCTAAAATTTTAGATGCATCAAGAGATCATAGGTTCTTTGACTGAACCTGTCAGAAATCTGTCAGCATAGGAGAGCAGGAGCTTTTGATCCTCACCTGTACAATCAAGCTCTCTGATGATTCTGCATATCCGTGCATGGTAAGTGAAGCAATAAGAACATAATCTGGGAGCTTCAACTCTGCTCTCTTTTGTAAAGAGAAGACTGGAACCCAGTAATTTAAGAAAAAGCCTTCCTAAGAAAAACTTTTTGTTAAATGCACTGAAAAGAATTACAAAGCACTTTAGTGCATGTGGAATTTGCAGCTCAGTTCAGTGAAATTGTAAGAGATTCTGGCTGCCAGTGAGAGTCTTTGGGATTCTGATGATGTTTCTTATCATCCAAGTTTCTTTTTAGTTTTTGTCATCAAATGGGAAAACAAAACCCAACTTTTTTTCTTGTCCTTTGCCTGTTTTGTTATATTTTTTGGAAGTTCTTTGCATGCTGTTTTCTCGTACCAATGTCTGTATACAACACGTAGCATGCTAGGACTATCATTTATGTACAGCTGGAAGTTCTTCCGTGAACATAGGTTTAGTACCGAGTTCAACAATAGAAAATTGCTATTGTTAACAAATGTCACCTACATTTGACTTCTGTTTTCTAAAAACTTTCAAAGTTCATTGTAAACAAGCTCCAGTGAAAACAAACTGAATGATTATAGCCTGGATTCCCTTCAGAGTGGTTTCTGGCATGTAGGAAATAAATTATAGTGTATTCAAAAAACCAGCTGCTTCCATTTGGGTAGAATATATTATGATTTAATGAAGACAACCATCTGCTCCTGAGTAAAATCCTAATTAAACAATATATGACTCAAAACAAAATTAGCAATAAAGCAGTTAATATTTTACAAATGTTGCCTGCAATGTATAGCAACTAGTATGTTAAAAGCTTCTTTAAATATGTCTGGGTTTCATAATATTTTAATAGACTGAGAGAATATGCTTGCTATGTCTGTGGCTGGTACCATCACATCATCTCCATAGCAGAATTTAGATTTCATAGCACAGGCTAGAGCATTGTGTTGAGAACTAATATGTTCATCATGTTTTAAATTTTTTAGTTTGGTTGGTTTTTTCCTGTTTGCTGCTTAGCATCATATTTAATGAATTATTCTGCAAAACAGATGCAAAAGCTTCTGAAAAAATGCTGTGGACAAATGGAACAGCCTGCCTGAACACATAATTTCTGTGCCAAAGTCAGATTTGTGAATGGAAGCCTCCTCATTTAGCTTGTATGTCATGTCTCGGACCTGCTTTATGCAACTGTGCAAAAGGACACAAAAAGCTGGTGAAAGGGATCTTAAAAGTGGAGTTGAGATCAGTGCAATATAGGGACCCCCATTCTCTGAGGAAATAAAATGTCATACTTCTCACAGCCTAGATGCTGATGCTTAAACTACAAGCAAGCTTAGAGAAATAATAGGTGGTCCCGTATGGTTAATATGCTTTAAGGGAAAAGTGGTTTTTTTCTGGTCAAATGTGAAGAACGTGGATCCAGAGACTGCAGCTGAGGACATGTGCAACCCCAGTTGCATTTCTGGGGTGAGCTGGTCCTTGTTCATGGATTCCTGTGCCATGGCTTTACCTCCAGAAGCATGAGGCTTCCAGGGAAACAAAGGAAAAGTGAAGTGATAGAACAGGCAGGCAACACTTGCGTGCTCTGACTCACTGAGATAGAAGAGGTCCTTGTGCATTGTTCAATGAAAACAAAAACCCTCATAAACAGCACTACTGTGCATAAGGACTGCTCCATCCTGTTCATGGCAAATTGCCTCCTTCCACATGTATGACCCTATTTTTTTTAAGTGCTTTCAAGAACTAGTAAAAGATATAAGGAAAACCAGAAACTACAGCTTGCTTGACATGGATATAAAATTTAATAACCCTGAGAACTCTCTCTGTCTCTTTTTTAAGCTGAAGTAACTGTCTGGGTCAAACAAAAATGGAGAAGTTATTATATTATTATTTGAGTGAAATTAGGTAGTCCGTTCACAAATCAGCTCCTTGCCTTTTTTTTCAGAGCCTTCAAAGTGGATGTAGATAGACTAAAAACATGAAACACACCCTTCCCCTGCCATTTCCCAGTGTCTGTTGAATGGAAGAGAGATTTTTCTTTGAGATTCAGAGCACTGTAGAAGGGTTTTATCTTGCTCTGATCTGTACAGCCTCTGACTTGCTGTGGCACAACTGTCTGTAGATGGGTGATCCCACCCTGGGATAGCCTCAGGCTGACACAAAGCAGCTGCTGGAGTAGGGGTCCCATCAGCTACCAGCCAAGACTGGGTGCGATAAGGGATCAGGACACACACCCCACACATCTGTCTTTGTTATCAGAAGCACTTCATCTATGACTCAAACCAAAAGGATTTTAAAATTGTTGTTGTTGTTGTTCCTTGCTTATCTCCAGAAATTCTCCTGTTTCTTTTTTCCCTGGGCAAGAAATCAGCTTCTTTAGTTTAGTCTCTGAATAAAATGTTCCAGAACTGTGCTGAACCGGGCTACAAACACTATGGGGGAATGTTTTTCAAGTCAGACATAAAGCTGTTCTTCTTTCCCCTTACCTTCTTCAAATTAAACTTCAGAGAACACTGTGGGTTCTCTCATTTCACATCCAGAATATACGGCAGCAGGTCTTTAAGGTAAAACCCTCTGAAAGAAAAACTGAATAACTTTCTCTCGAGGATGCTATTCTGCTGTCTCTAGGATGAGCAGCAATTGCAATAAATCTAAAAGTTCCTCAGTAGCTCAGCTAGAGTGGCCCCAGTGGATAGACCCCCATCCTCTGCGGTCTGCAAGAATCTGTTCAGCTCTGTATGGGAATTTTACACTGCTTTTATTAGGCATTAAACTGCAGTGCAGTTTTGAAGGGCAGAGTTAGCCACATCATGTTTTCCATGTTGGTGCTGGAGGGGAGAAGCTGCATGTGGGGGAAGCAGTTTTGAAGGCCAGAGACAGAGTTCTGGGATGGTTATGCATGTTGCCTCTTTCCCATTAATGACTTTGCTCTTTTATTGCTTCCACTCAAATGACTTGCTCTGGTGCTGTGCAGACAACCAAAATTTCTGCAGGAATATCTTTTTTTTTTTCTTTTTTCTCATACTCTTTCTCCTTTAAAGTACTCAGAATTACCATTGTAAATCACTAGCTGGATGTAGCCAATACAGCAGCAGTCTTCACTCTTACAATTTAAAGCACCAAAGCTAATCTTAGCCTTGAGATCATCTAGTTCCACCCCCCTGCCATGGACATGGACACTTTCCACTAGACCAGGTTGCTCCAAGCCCCATCCAACCTAGCCTTGAACACTTCCAGGAATGGGGTAGCCACAGTTTCTCTGGGCAACCTGTGCCAGTGTCTCATCACCCTCACAGTAACGAGTTTCTTCCCGTCTGACCTAAACCTGCCCCCTTGCAATGGGAAGCCATTAGACTTGCTCGAACAGGTCCGTGCCTCTAACAGGGTCCCAGACCTGGACGTAGCACTCCAGGTGGGGTCTTGCAAGAACAGAGCAGAGGGGCAGGATCATCTCCCTCCACCTGCTGGTCACACCTCTTCTGAAGCAGCCCAGGATACATTTGATATTTCTGGAGTGAAGGGGAAGGCTGTCAGGTCACATTGAGCTTCTCAGCCAGCATTCCTTCCCTCTCCTGAGGTATTAGACACCTGTCAGTCAGTGGCAATGCAGAAGATGCCTCTTCAGGCCTGGGTATGATTAACTCCACAATAAAGCAGATTGCAGCTTTTGTCTCAACCTCAGGGAAAATGAAAAGCCTTACAAAGGAAGCCTGTTTATGTCATGTGGGTACGACAAGGACGTACCTGCCATGAGTTTGCAGTTGATTTTTGACACATACCTCCAGATATGTTTATCTAGGAAAACATAAAAGCAAAATGTAGATAGCTATGTTTATCTTGGTCTTGTAGCTGGAGCTTCTGACCTTTTTCCATGACATTCCTAAGCACCTCCACTCCTGTCCTTGGGGATCTCACCATTTACTTGCTTGTATAGTCTTCGTAACTGATTTTAGCACAGTCTTGGCAGCTCTGGATAAACTGCTTTGTAATAATTACCCCATGTTAATAGTTACAGAGAAATTAGGTGCATTTCAGACATCACTTTGCAGAAGTGCTGTATGTGGCTGCCTTTTTCTTTTTAGGTTTTCTACTTGGTTGTGAGAATAGTGTCTTTCTGCCCTCCTGCCACAAAGGTCTGACTCTGAGCTACTGACTGTCACTCGGTTTGTTTGCCTGTCTGAAAATAGAGGTGTTCTGAGGTGGGTTTTTTCCAGCACCCAAGGTATTTTTATATGAAAGGGTTCAGATACATCCACAGTAGAGTGGCAGAAGTATGGGGGCACCTGATTTGAACAGACAGGGACCTTTTTTCTGCCTCAGTGAGTGGGCTGATGCCCAACAGGCCAGCAGGGCATCCTCCCTGACAGGAAGCACCACTGGACCTTCAGAGGCTGCCCAGGTTCCACCTGCCTCCTCCCAGAGCCTGAAAACACTGCCAGGAAGGATCTGCTGCCTCTCCACCAGTCTCCAGAGCCTTTCTCCTCAGGTCCAGTTTGAATCTGGACAGGAACCTCATGAATGCCTTCACCCCGGCTCTTTCTGCTCAGGAGAGGTGCTGTGACCGTTCCTGTGAGGGAGGCCACTGCCTGGTCCCTGTCTCCTCGTTGTCCTGCCCTGCCAGGCCTCCCTCCTGGTCTGCCCTCCCCCTGCCTCCCTCTGCACCTGCCTCCCTCCCTTCTCTGTGTGAATGGCCACCATGGTGCACTGGCCACCTGCAGGCGTCCAGGGGCCCAACTTTGCTACAGGGACATCTGTCTGTCTTGGCAGGCCTCTACATGGAGGGGATAGGGTTGGGATAAGGACAGACCTGGAGGACAGTGCAGTTGTGTCCTCACAACTCGTGGCTGACAAATGCATTTTTTTCTCCTCTTTCTCAGGCATTGGGGAAAACTTTGTGTCTTGAGGAGTTTCTCGGGCCAGCAGGCTGAGGGCTTTGCGTTATGGTGAGACCTCTCCCTAGAGTCACAGTTTAGTCACTGAGCTGCTCTGTGGTGGTACTGAGACTCATAAGAACGGGTCAAAATGATATTTCCCTTGTTGCAGTCATGGGTTTTTTTTGTGTTAACAGTGCAATTGGAACAAAAGCAGAGCTCCTAATTTGGACAGCCTGCGTGGGCATGACAGGAGAGCCAGGCAGTGTCCTAGATGGAGCACTGACTGGGACCTGATGGTGAGCTTCTGTGAGCACAATGAGTGCTTGGCTTGTGCAGCTGGTGCTGAGGCTGGTTCCAGGGGAAGTGATGTGAGGAGTCAGGGTGGGTGCTCATATTGGATGGGAGCAAAAATTTGGGCGGGTGTTTGGTCCTGGGGGAGAGAAGTGGCATTGCTAACCAGGGCGTAAGGTGCTGGCACATGTGGTGGGAGCTCAGGGCAGCAGTCAGGGCTATCTGTGAAAGGCATGATGAGAATTTTAAACGGGATGCTTTAAAGATCAAGCTTTTCTTTTCCCCCGTCATTCCCCCTAACAGCATTTTTCTGAGAGTACGCTCTGTTTTCAGTGGGACTACTGGCAGGTATTGCTTCAGGCAAAGCCTAACCCTCGCAGCTGACGTTTTGCATCACGGATTTCTGCACTTGAACTTGTACAGATTAGTGATTATTCGAGGTCTTCCCTAAATGTTTTGTGGTTACATTACTTCTGCTATGAAGAGTATTTAAAAATAAGAGGATTTTAAATTGGATCTAGTAGCTACTTTCAGTATGCTTCTTTTGAAGGAGAGATCTGTATATATGTATGTCTTCTCTTCTTTGCAATTGATGAAAAGGTTTTGAGGTGTGAAAACCAGTCTAACTTTAATATCCTTTTTTTTGCAGTGCAAAAGATGAGGAAATGTATATTTATTGGTCAATCTTACCTGCCTTCTGCTGAAATGTGATTGATAATTTCTGCCTGATGTCAATAGAAAAAGCTTGTAATTACAGTGTCAGTTTGCCTTTGAAAGCAGGTCTGGCTTCAGCACTAAAGACAGAAAGAGTGTGCACATATCGCTCCTGACATTTTCTCAGAAGTATTACTGCCTTGCTAGCTCACCTATCAAGCATGGTGAATTGTGTTTCTACTCATTGATTACTAGCTTTCCTGGGCAACTGAAAGCGTTGCTAGCTATTACCTGACATGATGGAAAATCCGTTGAATACTTTGGCAGGTACATTGTGTTAAGAAACTGTATTTTTTAAATGCCCTTAAGAGGATTTTATTTATGTCAATTTGCTTTTATCTTATCCTTGTGCTGGCAATATCTGTATTTTAGTATGTATATATGCATCAATGTGTCTCTACACCAGCCTTCTTCCGTATTGTTATGATACGCTGTTTTGAACAGAGCATTCATAAATTACATTGGAAAGGGTTGATTAAGAGAGTGATTTTATTTATCATAGCCACAAATCTCTAAAATCCACAGGGAAGGCTTCTCAGCCAATGATGTTATAATTTTTAATGCCTTCCCTGACCAAGTTTTGGAAATCACACCTTGTCCCTGAATACTCTGAGGATTACGTATCCCCTTGTCAAAAACGGCAAGGTTATTATTCACTCATATAGTGCCAGTAATGTTCAGGGGCTGTAATCATCTTGTAGTGATCCATGTTATTAGATTTCAGTGGTCTGACAACGATTTATCAAATGCCACTTACTATATCAAGAAGGGCAAGCAAATAAACCTGTCCTGTCCTGTCAGCCTCAGCACCAGCACACACGCTTGCTTCCCGGAGCACCTGAGATGTGAAATCCACCAGGGCTATTTCTGATTCATCTCGCTTTTAAATAAAAACAGGTATTTCTGGAGAAAGTAATTCGTGTGCCCGTTCATCCGTGCGTGGGACCCAGTTCACGAGGGACACCTGTGCATCCAGGCCAGAAATTCCCTTCTCTCACAGCATCCGAGGCGCTGGCTGCACGGTGGCTGGTTGATTCTCGCGCATCGGGGCACACGTCAGTTCTCCGGCCGGCCGCGGAGCAGCTTTGCCGGGCAGCGGAGCCGCTGGGCCCGCACAGGGGGGAGCGGAGTAGCCAAGGGCCGGGTGCCCTCTCTTGGCCACCTTCACAACAGCAGCCGAAACCAGGGCTTAAAATAGCGGCTGGCGCTGAAGAGACGTGACCGCTTCAGAAACGGAGCGAGGCTTCGCGTCGTGCTTCCGAATTAAGAGCAATGTTTATTTAAATGCAGGCCCAGGAGCTGAGGATGCCGATCTAAACCCACAGTGCCTCTCTGGTTTGGGGTGAGACAAGTGACTCCTGGGTCTCTGTTAGCCCATCCCAACAATAGGGCTAAGGAACCTCTGCGCTGTTCCTCAGGCACTGATAACAGCTACAAATGAAAGAGTCAGGGTTCCTTAGCCTGATCCCATGCGGACTTTCCTCCTTGGCTCGTGTCATTTATCACAGCAGTCTTTTGCCATGGAATTTACATTTTGATGAAACGCCGCAGCTATCATTATTTCAGCAGGATTGCATTTGAGTTGCAGCTGTGGGGTTAAGGCACACATGTGCCTGCATGCTAATGTTAGAACTTCAGTGAGGCTGACTGGGGAACGCCATAAAATTTCTAAGGTTATTCACTTCATCAGCAATCAAAACGACCAATTCAGGAAGTATGGTAGATCAATCTTCGAGAAAAGCTTGTTCTGATACTAAATAGTGGCTTCTCTGTATGTAAAATAGAACGCTGGCCAGGAGTTGGACTTGGATGATCCTTGTGAGTCCCTTCCAACTCAAAATATTCTGTGATTTTGTGATTTGAAAATAAATGATCATTGAAACAGTATTTAACAAATGAATAAAAATAGGGTGGTTAAGTGAAAGAAACATTTGATCAATCTTTTAACAGTCAGATAAGAATGCCTGTTAACTAATAAACTGACAGTTTAGTGAAAGAGACTTCATCTACATAGAGTCCTTGTCATCCTACTAAAAGAGAGCATTCTACAAAGGATCTAAATTTTATTTACATGCCTGATAGAAAAATTTAATAATAATCTTTTACTTATGCTGAAGACCAAGCTAGCCACTGTTTGTAATGGAGCTCAAGTGGTTTATCCCTGCTGGGGATCTAGCCCCATCCTGTTTTTTGAGCTAGAATTCTCAGCAATTTACTTAAAAGGGAACATGGATTAGAGCAAAACTGGGTCTACGCATTGAAGTTGCATCCTGCTGCTGTTCCAGTCAGGTTCTGGCTTTAAGACAAGATGGTTAAGCAGCAAACACCATGCTAGGAGTTGAATGCATGCACTTTATTTCCAGCTCTCTTGCTATGCAACTTTAAATACCTCACTAAACCTCTTAACTCATAGAGTTGTTATCTGAAAATTGATAACTATCACAGGCACATCTTTGCATCTGTGTACAAGCTGCAGTTTATGAAGCCCCCTTAAACGTCTAGTGGAAAGACAGTCTTTGAAGGCTTGTTACTGGTTTGTTGTGTGACATTGATAAAGACAGAGCAGGTGCCATGACAAGACACCCTTACTGGTGGGATGTTGCTGGCATTTGCCTGGATACATCCCATGTGAAATCTTTCACCCTAGGCAAAACTATTTGATGCTCAGAGTTTCAAAATGAATTTGAAAAAGGTAAGCACTTTGCATCTTCTGAAGCACTCTGTGAATTTCCTTAGAATCAGATAGCAGAATGATTCAGAACCGGCTTCAAGCCCAACAGAATGTGTATGGATGTAGAGAGGAGAAAGATGGGCCACGGTGATAAAAGAGAAGCTCACAGATGAAATATCTGAAGTGTCCACTGAAGAGTGGACAGCCATGAATCAGAATCAGTTGCGATGCGCCACTTTTAACGTGAGAGCCCTTGATATCCTTTGAGCTGCAACAGGCATTTAGATCTTGTTGCAACCAATTCTTGTTCCTCCTAATTAAAACCAGAATGCATTCAATACTCTAATGCAAAATGCTCATATAAATTACTTGCATTCTTCTACTTGAGTTGACAAGTCAAAACAACCCCCCATGAAAAGGGACTGCAATATGCTCCGACAGCCTATGCACAGTGCCCATTGATAAGACAAACATTTCCTGAGATGCATAATAAAAAACCAATCCTAAAAACCCTGGTAGGCAGGACAGAGTGTGCAGGCTGCCCGCTCAGGCTGCCTATTCATCTTGTATGGAGCTTATAAACAGTGGGTGACATGGTGCTATATTTTCATGTGGTTTTATTATTAGTTAACAAAACCAGGAACAATATTTGAATAGCAATTCTATGTTTGGAACGGTAGGCACTTTTAAGGCACATAGAGCTGACACGCCTCAAGGCTATACCTCATTAGTTTGCCTATGATACCTAGCTATATATCTCTGGGAATGGAGTAGGTGCTTTACATACAAATAGAAGATGTGGGCGGAGGAGGAAAGAGGGCTGAATTATTCACTTTTCTGCCCTGCAGCTTGTGTAATTGTGCGTGCTATGGCAAAGTGAATGTGAAATACCATAAGCAAGGTTTGAGGCTGGTCTGAGTTAGTACGGCCCTGTTGAAGTTGACAAATATCATGGGCAGCTTCTGTGAAGGCTTAGACCTGCATTATATTCACTGCTGTGAATGACTGTGAGAAATCAGGTCTGAGGTCCCAGGCCTTATTTATACATACTAAATAAGCATAGGAAATCAGGGAGGAATGATCTGAAAGCAAAATATTACTTTGAGTTGTACAGGTTTCTAGACATGTGAGCAGGTAACTGGACTCCACTTAGGCAGAGAGACGTCAGCCGGCTGCTCTTGGAGAGTAGGAAAAGTAGATGTCAGAGAAGAATTCCTGTTCCAAGCCATTAATTGACTCTTTTTAAATTTTTTTTTTAATATTTCATAAGCAATCTAGATTGGGAATAAAACTCTTAGTCAACGTGACAGTGGCATGGGTTAGTACACAATAGAAATGCCAGGAAAACGCATAAAAAACCAAATGCGGTTTCTGAGTTAATTAATTGCTCAGCACTGGTAAAGCAATGTAACCATTTATTAAAATAGACAAGGTTTTGTGTGCAAGTCACGGCTGAATTGCCTGCTAATTAAGAAAGAGCTAATACTCATTTAGATAATAGTCTTGTCAATAATTGAGGACAAAAGGAAGAAAAATTTTATTAACTGGAAAAAAATGGAATTGATGACTTCTGGATATTGAAATCTGAAAAAAATTAATGAGCTTGAGAGATATTGATACTAAATGGTACCAGACACTTCCTGTTGAGTGACTGTGTTCTATTAAACACCTGCCAGGACACTTCTGTCTCATCACTCATCATTACCATTGGCTATGATTTTATTGTGTATTTGATAAGGTACTTAAGGGAATATTTAAATACACTGTGCAGGAGTAAAGAGCATGGGAATAAAAATTGGATTATAATAATTTCTTTGTTTACCTACTGATAGAAAATCCAAACTTCATAATGTGTATAAAGATGCAATTTTGAAATATCTATAGACGTCCTATTTCCCAAACTCAGTGGAGGGATGGTCCAAGCCACAGATGGAGTTTGGGCTGCATCCATGAAAGGGCTCAGGTCTCACAGAACATGCCTGGTGATGTGAATGGCTTGCAGAGGGTGATTCATAGCGGCTCTCCTGGGGAGACACGGCAGTCCAAAATGAAATACAGAAAGGGGAGCTCCCAGTAGTAATAGTATGTGCAGGGACGTTCTGAAAATTATCCTTTCAGTGCTGATGGCACCATCCTATTGTGTTTCATGGGCCAGGACCTTGCTTTGTTCTTTCAAAACATCTGATCAGTATTGGCTCTTTCCATTTACATGACCATCGGTCCCTGTCATGACCATCTTAAAGGATTATTGAGAGGTTGTGACTTGTCAGGAAAGTGAGCTTTGTCCTTCTCAGCCTTCCAAAAATTTCTTTTTTAGACTTATGTCTTAGAGAACAAATACCTGGGCTTTGCAAGAAGTAGATCTGAGTTCTTTAGGTCAAACAGGCAAATTGCACAATGTGAGCCAGATGTCACCTTGACTGCAGACATCAGACAGAAAACTTCATAGTTCTTTTTCTGACACACTCCTGCCATCTCCTCTGGCAAAGATTTCACTTCCCTCTACGCCAGACAAGTTTGTATGCTTTTCTATAGACCCTAGGGGTAAGCTTGGGCATATCTAATCTTAGAGATCTCTTGTGTAAACTTCAGCTTCTGAGTGAATCATTGAGATTCCCTTTATAGACAATAAGGAGCAGGATTGTCTTGAGCAAAGTCTTATTGTATTGTAAAGCAGATGTGCAAAATAGGTTGGGTGAATTCTGCCTAAAAATACATCTTTCTTTCCTCTAGAGAGCTTCAGGTAACTAGCTCAAGATACACTTCTAGAGAGAAGCATGCATATCAGTGACATCCGGAAAAGATAAATCCCTCTCTAGAGTTCAAGGTCTCCCACCTCTAAAAGCCATTGAAAGAGGTAATAGAGGGTGAGAAATAGACACTGCTCCTGTCTCCTTCAACTTCTCTGTCTCAGGCTTCTCCTTTAAAATTTACAGAAATTATACTCAATTGTAATCAGTTGTCCTATTGAGATAACCAGAAAATGTGTTGTGTTTTGTTACTGGCCTTTCTGTAAGGATCAGTCTGTAAGCCTGCATGTCTTCTATTTTGCTTTTCTAAAAGGGCTCAGTGAAGAGAACGAATCATTCTAAGTCAGCTGGAGTTAGATCAGCTTTTTTTGGGAAGATTTTTATGTGTTTTACCTATTCCCCTTTTCTGAAGTTCATTTCTTATATTGTTTGTGTTTGGAACAGTTTCCCCCTTGTAAACTCTGAGCACAGTATAATCATAGAAAAACTAGTATTCGTGTAATTCTTTCTTTTTTTGCTTCTCCACATCTGCTGTTCATCTGCATTCTGAATGTTCTGGGTTTAGGGACTTGTTCCTTGTGGACCTAGTGAACTCACAGTTAATTGACCTTGACACTGATCAGTGAGATGTGACCAGTTAACTCGACTCAAACATATTTTAGCTGGCAGTTTTAATATTCAGCATTTTTAATGGAAAAATGCAATGATACGTTGCAAGATGCTGGATGTCTTGGAAACCCGTAACGTTTACAAAATAAACATCAAATGTAAAGAATTAAACTAGTTGTTGACAAGTTGTGGCAAAGAGAAGACTTGATCAAACTTCACTTCAAATGCTGGAAGATGCTGACTGTATCATCAAAACGTTCCGAATGTGTGTGCTGATAGAGAGATTTCAGTCCTGCATGCCTATTGCTACATAGCTTCAGGCTGTTTTTCTTCAGGTCTAGGCCAATTTTCAAGAAATGGAAACTGTTCTGTAGGCAGATAGTTCTGCCAAAACCCCCTCAAACAAAACCAAAATAACTCATGTGTCTAATTCAATCTTTACAATTTGGACTTTCTGGAAAATTAATATGTACATCACAATTTTAATTCTCAAGTCCTTTCTGGTGAACACCCCTGCCATCACCTGTCAACAATCTCCACGTAACAAAATGTATTATTAAGGAGGTTTCACAGATAGCAATCTATAGATATATCGTGGATAGTCTGGGAAGCGGGAAGTCATTATTTGCCAAGCTCATTCTAATAAACACTCATTCACTTGTGGTGCCCAAACTGAGAAATGCAATTTTTTGGGATTGTTTATTTTGCAACTTAATGCTAAATCAGGAGGGAGAGGCCTTTCCTGGCAAGGACTGCAAACACTTCTGAATCCAGAGATTAAGTCTGCTTGTCTTTGACTGTACTCAATGATTTTTGATTACCAGTGCTGATAAATATAAGGGCTTAACTAATGGCCATAGAGTGAGGATAAAAGGGGTAATTTGCTTAAGGGGCTTAACACTAACATCTTGACAAGAGAATCCTTGGTGTGAATTCAGCCATAGACTCATGTCAGGGCCATCTATTGCTACTTATTATAACTTCAAAACCCCATCTCTTTAAATCACAAAATCATCAGTGTTGGAAGAGACCTTCAAGACCGTCTCGTCCAACTGTCAACACAGCACCACCATAATCACCCCTAAACAATATCCCCAAGTGCCACATCCAGATGCCTCTTTGAACACTTCCAGAGACAGTGACTCTACCACCTCCCTGGGCAACTAATTTCAATGCCTAAGCCCTCTCAGTGGAAAAAAAAAATGAATCTAATATCTAATCTGAACCTCCTCTAAGCACAATTTAAGGCTATTTCCTCTTGTCCCTTCACTTGACACGTGTCAGAAGAGACTGACCCCCACCTTCCTACAATGTCTTTTCAGGTGGTTGTAGAGGGAATGTAAAGTCCCTCCCCGAGACTCCTCTTCTCCAGACTAAACACCCCCAGCTCCTTCACCTGCTCCTCACAAGACTTGTGCTCCAGACCCTTCCCCAGCTCTGTTGCCCTTCTCTGGACACGCTCCAGCACCCCAATGTCTTTCTCATTGTGAGGGGCCCAGAACTGAACACAGGATTTGAGGTGTGGCCTCACCAGTGCCAGGTACAGGGGGACAATCCCTGCCCTGGTCCTGCTGGCCACACTATTGCTGATCCAGGCCAGGATGCCATTGGCCTTCTTGGCCACCTGGGCACAGCTGGCTCATGTTCAGCCACTGTCGACCGACACCCCCAGGTCCTTTTCTGCTGGGCAGCTTTCCAGCCACTGTGCCCCCAGCCCGTAGAGCTGCATGGGGTTGTTGTTATCAAATGTTTTAATAAGTTTTGTCTTGAACAGTATAGAGCATCTATTAAACATTGTTTATATTTAGATAAAGACAATCAAGATATTGCTAGGAGGAATGTATTATCCGAAGAGGGAAAAAATTGAATTGATGATGATATTTATTCTTCATAATTGTAAATATTATCAGGCATAGGTTTACTAGGACTGTGGGGACACAGTCCAAGATCATGAATTGTCCATTGGATTAGAAATCCTAGTATTCAGGTCTACTTTGTTTTCCTACATTTGAGCACATTTATGTTTAGATGTGGAAGTTCTTTCAGTCTCGTTAGGTATTTTTATAGAGACCATGTGCATGCAATAAAGTCTAGTATAACTAACGGCCCCTAAAAGCCTCTGACCAAATATTCTGAAATTTTCTTTGATTTAGGAACATGAACAAGCATCAAACTTACAACAAACTTCAATGCAATTCTCTCAGAGTTTATTCAGTGTGAGAACAAAACTTTACTAAGTGCTTGAGATTCACTTGGTCTCTGTCTCAACTTTTGTCTCTCATCAAGTTCATCAAAGCTTTTAGGAGATACAGAAGCTTTTTGATGAAAAGCAGACTAGGACTGAATTGATAGCAGGATGATACTGAATTTTGATTTTTTTTTTCCTTTGGCAGCCCTGAAGTTTTTTTAAAGGAAAGTACAGTGGCTTTTAGCAGAAAAAAAGTGTGATCGTAGACAGTTTAAAGTAGAGCATCTAGACGGGAAAAAATAATATTTCTCTTCATTCCCGCAAGCTTTTAAAAGCATCTGGTAGCTGATGAACCTTTCAGTCTAGCGGGGAAGTTCAGTGTTAAACTGGAAATGGCATGCAAGTGTCAGATTCGTTATCTTTTGAGGTGTCTCACAGCTTCTACCTACACTCCGGCCGAGCCCTTTTCATGAGGTGGTGATGGCTCTGACAGGCATTAATGCTTTTATTTTTGTTATCAAGAAACTTTCCCTTCCTTTCACTGCTAAGTTAAAAATAAAGACAAGGAAAACTAGCCAAGCAGTTCTCTCTCTCCTCCTAAATCACCTTGATGTTTGTTGCTCCAAACAGGCTTATTTTCCAGCTTTGCCTGGCTGTTTGGTAGGCTGGTAAAGAGATGAAAAAATTACTTCTGTAGAGTGAGACTCAAGGAGAAAATATTGAAAACTTTTAGGCTGTTTCCTCTTGGATTACTGAACTTCTTTCTTTTCATTGCAGGTATTTGGATAACTGTTCAATCAAGCTCTTTCTTAGAGGCCATTTGACAACAGTATAGGGATGTCTCTGCCAGGGTCACCTCACTGCATTTTCACATTTGTCCTAACAGCATCACCATCCCCTTGTATCTTACTGCAGCTCAAATCTCCATGTAGACTCCCCATAACTGCCTGTCTCTCACCCTTATCCCTTTAGGTTTTGTCTGTTCAACAAAGCTTCTCCCTGCTATTTCACTCCTGGCTCTTCCTCTTTTATCTCCTGGTTGTCCATATCCCTAGACAGTGAATCACAGAGTCCTAAAGGGGAAGTGAAGTGCAAAAATGGGGTGCCTGGATAGTTGCTGCTTTTGGGAATGACTCCAGCCCCAGCAGAGCCTATTTTTGTGCAGTCTCACCATGGAAAGTAGGCAGGAGTTGGGTGCTTCGTGTCACTCCAGTACATTTGATCCAGGTCTGAAAACAGAGCCTGGCTGGCACTCAACCCTTCTCTGCCCGCCTCCTCCTCTTGCTGCCAGATGTAGTCTTCTTCTTTCTTGAAAGCTACTGATCATCCTCCTTCAGTCCAATGGCCTTCAGGAAAACAGTGAATTTCAGGCATGTGGTCTGAGAAATTCCTTCATTTTCTCATCAGTTTCTGCACTAACTGCAAGAGAGCAACAACACAACTACCCTTTTCTCTTTCAAACAAGGCACCTAGCTGGCAGTGCCCTTAAACACAACCTTTTAGAGAAAGATGCCCCAAGCACAATAAACAGGCTGAAATTATAAATCCATTGCTGTCACAGAGCTTACAAGTTCTTAGCTGACTTGCCTGTGCATAGCTGGTTGTTTTCTTTTTGCATAGCAGCATGTAATTAAAATATTCATATGCAGATTGCAGCCCATTTAGGGCTGAATCCTGCTAGATGCTGAGCAAAATTTGAACAGTGCTGAGAGATCTCAGCTGCCAAGGAAGAGAGGAAGCTCAAAGTAGTCTGAGTTGGCCAGCATCTGGCAGACTGCCTTAACATTGATTTGTTCTTACGTTAGGATAAAACTGGCAAGGAACAGGAAAGCAGTTTAGGGCTCAATTAACAAAGAGACTTTAAAAAATGTATTTCACTTTCTGCCTTAGGCTTTGCCTTAGGGCTAGCCCTGTTCACAGAGCTAAGACTAAAAGAGAAAAACTGCTTATATACATAATATGCTGTAAACAGTTATCCCCTCTATAAGGGCAATTCAAAACATCTTAATGTCACAGACACTCTGGTACGGGAATCAATCAGGCTGGTATTAGGTCAAATTATTCAGTAGAATAGCTAAGATTTATTTGTAAAAGGTTTGTTTGTTTGTTTGTTTAAAATTTTCATAGTGTTTGAACTGGAAAAAATAAAATAGTATCTTTTGAATCAGGGCATAAATTAGGCTGGGCTGAAGAAGTTACATGGCACAAGGAGACTATTGCTTTGTCCTGGTCATGGAGAATACTGTGGTGGAAAAAATAAAGCCTTCCTGCTGTTGGGACATACATTAGATAAATATATTAATTATGGCAGTGGCTACTTCTTTCCTGTTGCACTTCACACATGTGCAGAGGGCCTATGCTGTAACTGAGGGTAGTTTTGACTAACTCGCTTGTGTGTTCTTACAAAGGCTTATATTATGGTAAAGAAGAATGGGTTTTTTTTGAGAAGTGCTTTTGGAAAAGCAGTGGAAGTCATCTCTGCAGAATGACTGTGACTGGGGCCATGGTACTGGGATCCACCTTCTAGGAGCTACTGCCTGGAGAGAGGATGTCCCATTGCTGCTCTCCCTATCTGCAAATCGTGTAGGAGACTGGGGATTTGAAACTCTTCAATGCATTACAATCCTTGTACTCCCTTAATGGGGTCAAACAGTCATATCATCCTTGGCTGAATTTTCTGAGGTTTTGCAGAGGTCTTTGTGCAGACGTGAAAAGCTAAATCAATAAAATGGCAAGACAAGCATCCATCTGCTTTATCTTGTTAAATTTATTTCTGATTATCTGACTTTATGAGACCTTTTTGCCTCTTTTTTCATTCAAGGCAAATTCAGGTGGTATCAAGAGAGAATAATTCCTTCCAGAGCAAAGTGATTCACTGTTGGTCTGCATTCTGTTTGTCTGTACAGTTTCCCTAAGTTGCTATGACAATGCTGATAAAGGAGATCTACTTCACCCTTCTATGCATTGTTTTCATTTTGGAGAGCAGAGAAAGAATGTGTCTGATCCCACACTTTGTTTGTTCCCTTTGGAGAAAGGTGCAGAGAAATATCTCTAAATTAAGCTGATTCAAGGTTTCTTAGCACTGTAAAAAACCTGATCTTGCTGCCCACAAGATTGAGCTTGGGGCTGCTTATGTTATGGGGAAGAAAGAGACAGCAGAAAAAATATGGGACAAGATGTTGTGCAGTGAGATAATGAGCTTTGGAGAGCCAGGCTTGCTGGTTCTGCTTCTGCAGGAGGAACAAGACGCAGGGCTGACCTTTGGGAAGGAGGCACACCACCTCTTTTCTTCAGCAAGGGAAGCCACAACAACCGGCCCCGGGAGTTTATACAGGCTGCCATAATTCTGAGCAACTCAGCCAGTCGGCCTCAGAGAAATACAACAATATCATTGCATTCTCTCTCTCTTAATGGGAGCTTCTCTGCTGTACTTACATGAAAGGCACAGCATGGCATGCAGGCTGAGGAATGACAGATGCCCCTCTGCTGTTCTCTGTTCACTGTTCATGCTCAAATCTGTAGCAAGGAGCTGATCTAAGGCTGACAGTGAGAGGAAAAACGTTTCAGCTAGCCTCTTATAAAGGTTAGACAAAATATCATACTGGGATGTTTGGGTTTGGGGTTTTTTTTGTGTTTTGTTTTAATTTCGTATCAGCTGCACAAGCTGAGGCTTAAAAATGAGGATGATATGTTATTTTTGTAAGTCTGAAGAGTCCCTTTGAAGGTTAATTTATCATAAGCTTGTAAATGACATGCCTTTTACATGAAAAATTGAATAATGGCCATAAACAAGTACAGGATCTCCTAATTGTATCCAAGTGGTAGTAACTGATATAAGTATATAAAACATTTTATTAAATAGCATGAGTAACTAGTTCTTAAAGCAAACTTCTTTTGCAATCAGACAGTGCTTTTTTATGTTCATTCTTGCTAGGGAATTGAAACTACAGTTGTTATCTAGATTACGTAAATTCACTTTTGCAATGGAAGTTTAATTTTATTTTTTAAAGCTGTATGATATGAAAAAATACTAGAGTATTCAAAATTTCCCCTTGAAAAGTCATTCAGATTTTAAAGAGCAGTCACTATTAAATATTACACTCGGTTAAAGATGGATAGTAGCTTTTTCATCTTTGCTGAGACTGGATTTTTCCCTGCAGTCCAGAATACGTGAGTGCTTTGTCTTCTCTGGGGGAGGAAGTCCTTAATTTTCTTACTATGACATATTTTAACGTGGCACCTGCTGCTGTTCTTGGAAGTCTTGAAAGACTTATTCACAGTCTTGTTTTAAACACAGACCAAATAACAGGGGTATTGTCTCATTTTTTTCCTCAGGTCTGTTTCATTGTCTACGCCTATCATGTCATACTTTAAGATGACAGGGCATGAAATTGTCTACCAATTTGCTCGTGAGGTACCTGGTAGACCTGAATCCAAGTGGAATCTCTCGGTATTATGTTCTTCATAATTAGCCATTCATGTTGCATCAGCAGGAACAAGTCTCCTGAAGAACTTTCAAACACTCTTGTTTCTTGCAGCCCTTTCAGTCATAGACTGACTACCTTATATTTTGTTAATCAGGCAGAGATGTTGCACATCTTTATCTGTAATGCCTTTTTCAGCTCTGTCTGCATAATCCATTCCTTTCATTTACCTCCTTTTTTCTGCCTTTCTATTCTGCTCTGCATGTCTATTTATCCCTTCTCAAGTAAATAGTTCACAACTTTTGTGGAATATTCCACAGAGTCCCAGCTGACAGTCTGTGTTTGGCTTTTATGCATACTTGAGTGGACCTTGTGCAATTGGAAAAAGATCCTGACTGGGGTTAGGTGGAGTTGCTTGTGATATAGATAAAGATGAAACTGGTTCATTAAGTGTGTAAAGTCTCCAAAATTCAGTGCAGGATAACGAAAGGAGTGGATAAAAAGGAGATCTGCTTGGTATTTTGAAAAACTTCCAGCTAGTTATTTGGTGCCCTGATATTTCCAAATACTGTCTCATTTATAAACCAGAACCACAAAGATGCTTGCAAATGAGTGAGGCTCATAAAGAAAAGTATCATTATGACATTTCAGGTCCTCAACAAATGATGTCTGCTGAGTGTGTGTGTAAGGATGAACTTACAGTTAGAAAGTACAGTTTGTAATCATAACCTGTGATTCTTCTCCACCTGTACCCCAAATTGCTTGTGATTCACTTAATTCCTCCCTTTCTCAGTGGCTATAGCAATACAACTTTTTCACCTTGAAAATAAAATTATAAAGCACAATTTTGTTTCTCTTGAAAGGCAGTGTAGTATCCATTTGATGAGAATCAGTTTGGGATTCACGGACTGAAAGTACTTTTTTTCTTTTCCTTTCTTTTTCTCCTTCCCGTAAAAAATATTTGCACTCCTGACCCCTCTTCCATCCTCCTCATGTTCTAGTTGCTTGTCAATATATAAAGTCTTGTACGTGGCAATGTTTCATGCAGGGCCACTGCACTATCTGCAGCTTCTCTGTGATTAATATTCTGTGCTGTCATTTCAGCCCAGTCCTGTGTTCCTAACGTCAAACTGGTTTTGTTCAATATGACCAGCAAGGTAGCATATGTTCCCATGTCGAGTCCCACTGCCATTTCCGGAGGTATCTCCCATTAATCAAGAAGGCTACTTTGTCATAGTGCAGCTAAAGTTATCACCAAACTTTAAGTACAAAGTTTGAATAATAATGACTCCTCTTTCGTTAAATGGAGTTAACAGAGATGAATAGCTTCCCTGATGGTTTATTATATTAGTCTTTCAGAACATTGACTGATTTGTTTTTATTACCATGAAAGCTTTTGTCTTATGAAAATTACCTGGGACCACAGGTCAATGTTTTTCATGTCACATCTCTATAAGAAGTACATTGCTTTATTATACTTTGTATTCTGCCACTGCAACCTGTATGTCACTTAAATTTATTTGTCATGATACCACTGCCAGGCTGCCATTAAATTGTTAAAGGATATTCAGGAAATGTTGTTGCAGTAACCTTTAGAGGAAGACATATGGAAATGGACTATATCTGTTAATTAACATTTCGAACTGCAAACCTTCCAAAGTATAAGGCCTGGTATGGATCACTACACATGACCAGAATACTTAGAGGGGTGATGATCATGTTTTTCCTGAGACAACAGATGCTTCGAGTTCAAATTGCCCATCTATCTATTTAAACTGGGAGACTAAACTGTTAAAGAACAAAAATGAAGTCTAGAGAAAGATTGAAATGTATGTCTCTCTTCTGTCCAACCACGGCAGTCTCAAAATTAAAATGGCCTGTAATTTTTGTCTGTCTCTACAATGTTTGAAAATTTCAGCTCACAGAAGGAGAACAGAGAGCATAAGGGATACATAAGAAAGAAGAGAACCCATGGGAGAAGCTTCTGAGGTGTTTCAGGTTAAGCTGAACCAGGGATCCCAAGTCTTGGATACATCACAGTCCCCACTGGAGACGGCGCTGACAGAGAAGAGGTTGCTATCTCTGAGCTAACATGCTGTGATGCTTCCCGGACATGTCCCGGGAATAAAAAATGGGACTGCATGCAGATAAACTGAAGCTGGGGAGGATTAAGCTTTCCTGCTCCAGACACTGTGATCTCTAACAAGATTGGTATGTGAAGGGATATTTAGAACATTAATTGTTCATACTTCAGGGCTGGTCAGAATTCCTGAAGCTGGAGCTCTCAATGCTGATCCCTTAGTAATGTAAGGACCTGAAGGTGACATAATCCAGCACTGTTGAAGAAAGGGGCTCACTGCTTTTCTGCTTGCTAAACTTTCATCTGCATTGATTCCCTGACATGGTTTGGTGTGGGGCTGCACAAATCCTTGTGGAGGCATAAACTATCATAGGAACATGCTGGATTTTTGAAGGTGACAGAAACAGGGAGCTGTGTGTACCAAAACAGGTTTGGAGTTACAGTGGGAGCAGTAGTCCCAACAGGCAGCTGCTGACAACATGGAATAGAGATAAAAATAGAGTGAGGTTGAAGCAGGACATGTGCTTGTAGCCCAAGCAAGTATGCTTAGGTGAAAATAAACATGGATAAGTGTGATATGTGTGAAATGCAAAATGATAGACAATGGAAGGAAATCCACAGGCTAGAGAAGACAGAATTGTTTGCTCTGAATGTTGTCCATCAAACCTGGCAGAAAACCCCAGTTTTGCCAGGTTTGATCTACCTGACCTCCCTGCATGTAAACCAAGAGCTGCACAACAACCTGAAAAATGAGAGGGGTCAACTGAATACAAGTTTTTTTTCCTGTGGACATTAAGGTAACTGGAGGAAATTGAAAATTTGTGGTGATCTCAGACAACAGACTGATGGCTAAATCAAATTTTTTGTGCTTTCCCAAGCATTAGATTTCATAGATGGCCCTGTGAATTCTGGTTATGTACATGTGGCTAGGTAGCTATGCTCACAGCACCTCTCCAAGAATTAGCTTGTTTTTGTTCTTTTGGGTTATTGCCTGGCACAAACAGTATAAAACAGGTTGCAGGAGCTCAATAATCAAGCTCAAAGAGAATGCAGCTGCAGAATTACATATTTGAGAGGAAAAACTATTGAAAGACCAGAAATGTAGGATGCCAATATAATTATTGTTTCCATTGTTCCATTGTTCACTGCTGTCTCACTAGGTGAAAACCAAATCAGAGGCTTTGGAAAGAACTGCAGCGTACCTTCCATGCAGGTTGCTTCTCACTACAGTGTATTTCAGCATCCAAAATTACACTTCTGGAAAGCTTCTTCCTAGTTAGTCTGCTGCTTTCATTGGAGTTATTCTCTTTCATTACTGCTTATAAGCTTAGGGCTAACCAGCAAGTCTCACAATTTCTTGCTTTTCTGAAAGCAGTTTCTCTATGAAACAAATGTGGATGTCCACAAGTTTTTCTTGAATTTTGGGGTAGCAGTAAACCCCTAACTTGTTTGAGTATTTGAGGTTTTCACTTGGCTTGGATGAAACAAAATACATTGTAACATAGACATAGGAAAAAAAGAAATTGCTTTAAGGAATATTCCAATGCAGTTCACTAACCATTAAGTATTGTTCTACTTTTCTGAGCTTAAATCTCTGCTGACATGAATCTTTTATATCCTGCAGTGCAAGTTGTACTACTTGGATAACTAATACAGTTAAAGCAGTGATTTCATTAGACCTGAGAAAGTCTGGAATTGGTTGTGATTGTTGAGCAATTGAGTCTCCACTTTGTGGCAGTGGAAAGTTTTTATGTTTTAATGAACAAATATTCTTGCATGTATTCCTGAACTTGATTTCAGCCATCACTGGTTTAAAAAAAAAGAAAGAAAATGTAATTTGAAATGTGTTTTTGAGACAGAAATTTGAAGGTATATTTTCTGTGTAGTAGTAGATGTTGGTTCCTTTTTTTATCCCTGGCTTTTAATGTGAGTTTATTAGCATGGAAATTAGAATGAATGACGTTTAAAAAGATGAGCAGAAAATGGCAAAAGAATAAAGGGAAATTGTGACAGTCACAGAGGCAGTTCTAACAAAACCATGGCCAAAGATTTTCTATAGATATATAATATCATGCCAAATTCAGCAACTGTTTATGGAAATTATATATGCTGAAATATGACAAGGTTTACCTGGAACAGGACAAAACAAAATTGTTGAACATTTTATTTGTTTAAAAAACATGCTTGGGCCTATTCTAAAACTAATCACATTTTTATTCCAAAATGGGCCAAAAAGATATGAATTTATTTTGCTTAGAACTCCAAGTTGATACTTTGATGAACTTCTTGAGGTTCCTGCTGTCCTACTTGCTGAGTTTATTAAGGTCTCTATGTATTGGATTGTGGCTCGGTATCTGTTGTAGCCATCATTCCCCTAAAATGGGCATACATTAGCCTTGTTTCTGCTCATTAGGGCCCTCCTCTGACTGCTGCAGTTTTTCCAGTGATGGGCAGTAACGTCACAGCCATGCTGGAGACCCCTGTGGACAGCCAAAGGTGCCCCTCACCCTGAGTATGCCCAGTCTGTAGGCAGTTCCTGGACTACTGCTCCCCTGCTGATGATTGCCCCTCTTTTTGCAGAAACAGAAAGGTCCAGGAGCAGCTTTTGCCTGTCAAGACAAAGGCAAAAGAAGCATTTAACCTGTTCAGTGCTAGTTCTTCTCTTCCCTTCAGCACACCCATTTTTTCACTGATCTTCCTTTTGCAGCCTCATGGACCTCTAGAATCCCTTTTTGTGAAGTCTTTGAGCATCAGGTGGTTTTGTCTTTCCTGATTTTGTCCCAAAATATTAAGTTATAATTGTTTTGCTCCCTTTTCTTGCTTGAATTCTTGTACATTCACTTTTTGCATTTTAGCCATCATCAGTGGCACCAGGCTTCCTAAGCCAGCTGACACTTCTCTTTTTACCTGTTTTTGAGTTCGTGGTGTTTTGACTGTTGAAAATATCCTGTAAATAACATCTTGTGTAGACTTTTTCTCATGAATTGATTGGAAAAGAGGAAACAGTCTGAAAAAGAAAATTTCAGCATAAACAATCTGTTTGACGAAATCATAACAAAATGCAAAAGTTATTAACAGAAGTTGTAGGGCTACAGTCTTTAACAAAAAATGTTTTACTGCTGTTGATAAACTGAGGTATTTTTTCTTGGTCAATTTGTTTGTTATTAATCTCTTCTCTCCCCACTATCCATAGGGAATGAATACTGTGTACCCAGACAGCCATAAACCTTCAGCTGCAGACCACTGACAGAAGTCTATAGACCACCAGTTTGGGAAACCTCAGCTTTAAACTCTAAATGATTCAACATTTGTGTAAGTCAGACACATTCTGCTATTATGTAACTAAATAATTTTATATCCATGTTCATTGTGATGCTAAGAGGTTCAGACAGTGTATGAACTGTTTACTCTTGCAAATTGTCTCTCTAATAATAAGGTGATAAAATTGAAAGTGTTTGCGAACTCTAAATATGTCCTTAAGATGTGCAGGAAAAGCTGTGTGCTGTTTGCAGGCTGTTAAAGAAATCCTTGCTACAGTGACACATTTTGTAATGCTTACACGGTTTGGGTTGGTTTTTTTTTTGTATGAATCTTTGGCTATAAACGGTATTGCTAAATAACTGAGGTCCTATTATATTGTTATTTAAGGCAAGGCTCAGATACTGTTGTTGATAATGCAAATGACATGTAGAGAATACAGAGCTGACAAACACTCAGAATGTTTTTTTTCCCTAACCACATTGAGTATTTCAGGCAAAGACAGATATTGGTATTTAAATTTTTACTTCCCCTGTTGCTCTGCCCTTTTTTTACTGTACAGTGAGAGATACTACGGAAATGCAAAAGCATTACAACGGGGAAAAAATTTGACTAATATAGGTTGAAGTGTTTTATGAATGGAAACTGAAACACAAGCTGTAGAAAAATCACTTAAGTCACTGCTGAGATGCATTCATCTCTGGTAGTGCATAAAAGTTAATTAACAGTGCAGTGAACTGGAGGCAATTCAGAGAGAAACATTATTAGATGAGGATGTACAAAGAAAGTGAAATGTCTTTTAGTTTACTGACTAAGGATAGATGAATATCAACTAATGTCCATAAGTGACCTTGACAGCAAGGAGGAACAATCTGATTGGGGATGTTCCTTGGGGTGCTCTCTCTGCGGGATTAATAGGATAAAAGAACAGGTGATCAGGCTGTGATGAGAAAGACGAAGGCCTTTTCCATCCTAATGTCTGGCAGCTATTTAATGCGCCGTGTGGGTGGCTGGTGGAGGAGCAGCCGCTTGTTCCAGAGGGGTCCTTAGCGAGGAACCCCCAGCGGTGCCCCTTGGCACACTCGCCAGCCTTCTGTTTCTCACCCGTGCGATGGAAGCACCCAGACACTCACACGGGGCTGGCTTGCCCAGGCGCAACCAGAGGAAGAGAGGTGGCCTCCGTATGGAATTCCCATGGTGTTCATTCCAAAGAGTCTAGGGACGAAGGCAGGGCGTTTCCAGTCAGGACTAACTTATAAAGGGGTCCAAGAGAGGGGTGGGGTAATACAACAACAACCAACGGGGAAAAGGAGAGAGGGGAGCAGGGGGCTGGATTACATCCTTGTAAGGGATCTACATAGGATGACAAGATTTGATGAGAGAAGCCATTCTCACAGAGTTAAAGGGGGATCTTTAAACCTTGGAGCTGGTCCACCAGCAGGCCAACCCCGCACCTGGGCCTTCTGGCCCCCCAGTCACCACAGCTGCTGGTTCAGTCGCTGCAACGGCTATTGAGGCTGCACCCATATAGCCTCTGTATGCAGAGAACATTTTTACTGATTGAGCACACTCGTGTAGGGCCACCTAATGTAAATTGCAGTTTTCGGTTGTATATATATCAACTGAAAGTGGAAAACTGCAAAAGCCACTGAGAACTGGATGCTGAATTCCAAACTTGGATAGATTTCAAGACAAGGATTAGTAAAGCCATTGTTTTGTGTATTTAAAGCTAAACTAGAACTACTGCTTAGAGCATTTTGAGAACAGTTCTGCCCTCACAAGGGGGGGAACTTAATACTCTTAATCAGTCCTTTTAGACTGTGTTTCTTGTTATGGGATGACAGAGCTTACTAGTGCCAGCCCTGGATAGGCTCACAAGAGTTCTTAACCTCAAACATCTATTTGCATAGACTTTCCTGGCTTTATTCTGGTTACTCCTTTGTTGGGACAATTGTGCATAGAACACTTGGTGGAAAAGAGATGATTAATCTGTGCCTGCTCCTGACAGCTGAATTTTCCTATCCTCAGTTTTCTTACCATTTTCTAGATAGATTAGGGATATGGAGTTTGTGAACAGTAACAGGCTGCTACTGGTGTGATCAAGGAAAACTAGGTTTCAAGAAAAACCTCAAATTTCCCTTGATTGCATGTCTTCTGCTGTCACTTTCTTCTCTCCTAGATTTTTCAGGATTTTCCCTTGCTCTAGGTTCTCCATGCATGTTATACGAGTTCCTACATCACTGTCAGAATTATGGGACTTTAAAATTTTAACCCTATTTCTCCTATTCAAATGGTAAAATGAAATGGATCTATCTGCATCTTTATTCAGGTTAAGAATAACTGATATTCTAAAAAATCATTTCCATTCCATCCATGGTCAGTTAACGTCCAGAAGCTCTCTTTCTCTATTGATATCCAGAATGAAGGTTAAAAAGTGCTGCATCTTACTTTGAGTATAACAAAGTAGTAAAGCTATGAGCTTGCTCCTTGCTTGTTTGAGCTGACCCCTTGCTGTAAGCCTCATTGGCTAACCAGGCATTCAAAGAGTTCACATACAACTTGCTGATGTTTTGATGAGTGACTGAGCTCTGCAGATGAAGGTCCAGGAGAATTCCTGGGAAAGTGAGCTCTGTAGCAACTGGAAGCAAAACTGTGGTAGCTGGATGCTTTCGCTTACCCATTGTTCTAGACTGTGAGCTGGCAGTCGGTTGGCAAGAGGAGACAGAAATATATTCTTGAAAACATTTCTTTTCAAATGAGTAGAAGGATAGAGTAAAAATAAAACAAGAGTGAGAGACAGGAAGAGAGCATGAAAATAGCAATTTGAGTTATTGTCACAAGGGAGCATTACACATGGCATCACATAATGCATGAGTTAATCATCACAACATTCTTTGGAAGTGAAGCAGAAAAGTACAGAACATGACAAGAATTATATTCAAATGCAATAAAATCTTATTTGAAAGTTGTTTACATTTTAAAAAGTAGATCAGTAAATTAAGGGTAGATTAAACTGGTTTGTGAAAATTCCAGGAACTTGGCAGAATTCATTCATATGGTGAAATTAATTCGAGGCTGATATATTTTCCTCCAAAAGGTTGATTGCAGCAGGCTCCCCCTCACTGGAGACCGAGTTTTGTGCAGCATTCCTTAAGAAAGCAATGCTGGAAAACCAGGCTCAGACACAGTGAGTCAACTCAGCTCTTTGTACCTTACACGGTACCTTCATGGGTGTAATTTAGGGAAGTGCTGGCAGGGCACAGTGGCTGCACTGTTACCTGGACTGCAGTAACGTGACAAGTTACCTCCAACCTGTGATACCCAAAGCAGACCCTTCCAGGAGTGTTCCCCATTGCTTCTGGCAAGAATGTCTTCTTTGCCAAGACTGGCTGTTGTACTTAGCAGAAAGGGGCCAGGTGGGGCTCCCCATGGGACATCCCATCCTGGGGCTAATCTAGAAGTAATGAGGAGAGAGAGAAAGAGGAGGAAAAACAAGAAAAATAACGCAAATGATGTGAGGAAGAAAAACATGAAAGCAAAAGAGGCAAACTAATTAAAACAAATGAAAGGACAGGAAGGTTAAATTCACTCCCTGGGCCAGATGCATCCCTGGAGCCTCAGCAATGCAGCCCTGACCATAGTGGATATCCTGGTGGAGCTGAGGCATTCCCTGAAACATGACTTTTGTCATGATGCATGATGACACCTTCTAAAAAGCAGTTGTGTGATGTGTGCTATCCCACCTTCCCTAGAAAACTGGGACCTTACAGTTGATGTGGGTCATGATGTGGTTACAGGACTTAAGTGCTAAGAGTTACATATACCCCTGAAATTAATTTGACTGCTGTGTACCAAAATCTAATTTATTTCCTTATCCTCTTTCAACCATTAAATCGCTAGAGCTGAGTTGTATAAATGCTTTAAAGAAAGGCAGCTTCTAGTCACTAAGGAATATTGTAGAAAATTTGCCTTCCGAGCACGGTTATGTAACGCCCACTTATTTTAATTAGACTTTAGCTCTCAAAGTCCCACTTTACCTAAGTGGCATGGCCACTGAAACGCAGTAGAGATCTGTGATAGCAAATGCAATCTATCTGCTCCTTTCAGCAGTGACTTCTCCTTTAATATTATGTCTCTCAGGCATGTGAGCCCCAAGCAGCTACTTGCAGTGTTGTCTATTATTAGTGCTTACTCAGAATGGGTCTTGTTCTTCAGCAGAAGTGCAAGAAATGTCTGTGTAAGCATTGCATAGCTTTAATTCTCCTACAGAAGAGTGGTCCTCAGGGAGGAGAGTCAAATAAACAGCAGCCTAAAGTGTGCTCCAGGTAGCTGAACACCAGGAACAGGACCAAACCCAATTACTCACAAAGTGATGCTGATGTTGGTCTTTTCTCAGGAAGATACACCAAGCAGAGACAAGGTTTTTTTAAGTAAGTAAATTCCCACTAATTAAAGGTTTCCCTTTCTTCCGTTCTTACTTGAAATTTTTGCTGCAATGAAGTCTTTGGCAAGCATGAAAAAGCTATCGTGATTACATCCATTAACTCCTTTAACCCTGCAGCCAACTGCCTCTTCTTCCTATGCTTTTTGTGATGTGTCCTGTTGGAGAACATGGAGACCCATTTGGCCTGGCACTGAATGAAAACAATTTCAGTGTACAAACCCAAAAAGAAAGACAAACTGTACATTTGTCATACGCTAAAAAGATGATTTGTGCATATAGGTGGCAACAATCCCTTTTTGGTTTTTGGTTCAGTATTCTTGCACTTCTAACTGAGCGACGAAACAATTTGTTTCCATGTAATCATGGCAAGGCTACAGGAAATTCCTGATAATTGTGCTATGCTTTGTTATGATGATGAATTACTGCATGTGTTTCTGCCATACTCATTAGTCTTACTTTGCAGTCTTCACCCTGCATGTGCACTGAGATAAATTGGACAGTGAGATTAAAAGGCAGCGTCTTCATGAACTAGATTGTTTTAAGGTCACCTTTTTTATCTTGCTTTCTGACATCAGCTGCTCTTTCAAATCTGTAAATGGGAGACATGATATTTTTTTCTCTCACTGTCTGATTTAGAGACTGAATACTTTACAGAACATGCCATCCCTTAGTAAAAAAGCAGGAACTAATTCCAAGAATAAGTACCTTACAAAAACAAACAAAAAATCCTGTCCTACACATAGATAAAACAGCCTTGGAGCAAAAAGGAAGTGTGGGTTCTGCCTGGAGAGAAGAGATATAGCTGATGAAAATTCAGGAGTACATAGATTGGTAGGGGAATTTGAATAAACCTGTTTAGGGAAAGAGAATAAGCAAGGTAATAATGAAATGATGCAACCCGTAGTGAGCATTTGCAGCAGTTTGTTTCACCGAGTGGATTGTTTACTTCTCAGAGCAGTCACTGCAGTCAAGCAGGAAAAGAAATGCAGTCGAGCATCTGCTACATGTCTTCTTTCTCTCAGTGGACACTACAGTTTTTGCCAGACATGACGCATACACACAAGAGGCACGTTGGGAAGAAGCTCAAAGAACTTGCTCAGTCATCTGGCAATATCTAGTCTAAAAGAATAGCTAACCACCAAAGGGATAAGTTACATCAGGAACTATACCTGTGTAAACTGCATCCATAATCACGTTTATTATGGTCAATTCCTACAAAAATGCTGCAGTGGAGAAGTTGAAAGGAGACTAAATGCAAAGAGATCACATGAGTAATAAGATTGAATTTTTTTTAAGGAAATTGGTCAGGAAACTGATATTTACAGAACATTAAGCTGTTGGAAAAATTACTATTTTTTGTTTAGATTCTCTTAAAAAAAGGCAATTTCTCTTTTGTCAGAAATGGCCTGTCAAAAGGTGAATGCATGTTTCTACATAGATAAGCTCTCTCAGTGCTTCGTGTGTCTTTTGTTGCCTGATGTTTCAATGTACCAAATTCGTGGTGATCCTGCAGTGAGGCGGTCAGCACCAAAGTGCCTGAATATACCAAAAAACTCAAAGGTTAGTGTCTGATGCCATCTCTGCCCAAGATTCTGCAGCACAGGGCAGTTCCAGCTTGGATCGGAGCCAAGTTTGCCATCTACTGAGCCTGCATGAATAAGCTGAGAGGTGTGAATTTTTAGTTCAAATGTTATCCTGTGATAACGCATCTAAATGCATTGCGAACCTGAGGTGACATAAAATGTGGAGTTAACTTATGACCATCTAGATCTGATCATATAGCTGTGCCTTAAAATGACCCCTAAGCCCAAGATCACTCTTGCGTAACTCTTGTGAAAGTAATTGCTGGTGCTTTCTGCTTGACTGGTTCTGAAGACAGAGTATGCAACGCATCCTTGTACTCCTAAGGAACATCTATGAATGAGCTTGTGCTGTGCTTTTCTCTTGTTAGTCTCTTGAATAGGAGGGAAACCATAATAAGCCACTTCTCGTGAGTGCTCCGTATACTGTGGCAGTATCACGGCCTTTCCAGATAAAGCTGTTCAAATTCCTAGATTCCAGAGATTCAGCTGGCAACTGAGACACCTAAATTTATTATGCCTACCTGCAGGAGTCTGTTTGTGGCCTAAAGGCTTGCTTCAGTCGTCCCCACACAGGAACTGCTGCCATTTCAGATGCCCTGAAGTATGCAAGGCATCTTGACAGCTCTGCAAGATGTACTGCCAACAGGACAGGCAGGTTATGCTGTCCATCTCAAATAGCACTGGCTGCTTCTGTGTGGGCAATGGATTGAGCCCTCAGTATCAAAGCCCTTATTAGAGTCAATAAAGATCAAGGCTGGAGTCACTGGAGCTGAGCGAGTGATTCAGCTCCGCAGCTGCTGGTTCCCATGGTTGGGGTGAACTGAACTGTGCTCTAGGTTGCATTGGCTGGATTTCTGCTGACTGCAGCAGGCAGATGAACAACTGATGAATGTGTGCGTGCCTAGATGTAGATAACTGTGTTTAAATAGCCTAAACACAAAAATAGTTTGAATCGTCAAGAATTAACTTTCGGAATTTGAAAGGATAGTGGCAGAAGCGTCTTTTCAGAACCAATACAGAGCAATCAGAGTACCTATAAAGTTTAAAGGCCTCATGGGTGTTCTTCCTGTGGAAGTCTGTAAGGGGAAACAGTTATTTACCTGGTATACAAAAATGAACATATAAGGCAGACCAATTAACAAATGACCTGTCAGACAGGTTCCCAAAGAAAAGCAGAGTCTAGTGCTTTGTGGTTTTTAAATGCTGGAAGACACACTAATGATTGGTGGGATGTCTGCAGGAGGTGAACTGGAACTAGATAACATCACCACAGTTTTTGGCTGCTCTGATCCCAATAGTTTTGTGGGGCAAGGTTTTCCGTTGCTTATTAATGCAGAGCTAAAAGGGAAAAGGTGTGCTATTTCTATCAGTAAAAGATTTTTCAGGGAGTAAAGGCTGAGCTTTATGTGCTGTTTCTCTGCTACAGGGCTGGCCTTGTTGTACTGAAGACAGAGGTGCAGTAGCATTCACATGTGCAAAATTTAATTACTCTGATTTATCAAGCAGTTATTTTTCCTACTAGTTTTATTTAACTGTGGGAGATCTCATCCTTTCTTTGAGTGTAATGAGTGCATTTGCTTCGGGAAGCAATTTGCCATTCACAGATGAATTCTCTTTAACAGTGACTTTGCCTTTATTTTTCATTTTCAAATGAAATTACATTCTCAATTTGTTAGTAAATTCGAGCAGTAAATTTCTTAGTATATGGGAACAGTGAATTCTTTATTGCATGATGACAGAGCTTCTGCAGGAAAGCGATTCCCATCCAAAGCTTCCTTCTCAAATTGATAAGCTATGCTGGTGGAAGATGGAAATTTTGAGTTTGAACCACCAGGCTGGGGAAGATCTCATATTCAGAGTTCCTATTTCCTGCATGAGAGCACTTAACTTCTAATCTATAACATAAATTATAATCACCACTTCAATTTTTCAGCCATTTAAGTGAATTAAGGAGTGCTCTGTTTCCAAAGTACTTGATACAAATGCCAACGTCCAGGAGATGGTTTGAGTCTCTAATTGTCAGGCTTGCACAAGCTTTTAGCTCAGAGTTTCAATGAGGGGACACAATGCCATCTTGTTACTATTACCTCAGGTTAGCATAGCTCTTGCTGTGTTTACTTGTGATTCTCACTCCCATTTAGAAGCATCTATCTCTTCCTTGCATCATGAGAAGGTTTTGTTTGCACTGTCTGTGTCTGCAGTTCCTTCTGAGAGATCTGATAAATCAAAGGAGGTGAACCTTATTCTGAAAATATGGGCTCAATGGAGAAGTGGGTTAGTTAGGTTGTCCTGCTTCTGCTGTCCTGGGGATAAAGGCAAACCTTCTTTGTGAGCATTTAGAAAGAACCATTACTGAAGAACCCTCATTAACAGAATGGTTGGGTTTATATTAGTCAATGATGTGACTTGCATATGACACAACTCCAGATTTCAATGGTGAGGGCCTGGAATCTGACAGCAGCCCTCGCTGGGCTGTGGAAGCTGATTCCTCTTGGTTTTGCCTCCATTCCCTGTCTTTGCACGTTGAACATCTTCCAGTATTTTGTCTATTTTTCTTGTAAGCATATTCCATTGAAAACTTCTCATTTTTCCATTTTAAATTTCATATTATGCATTCTAAACTATTGCGCTAAATTGGTCTTTATAATTTCCAATTCATGAGGAGCTTCTCATCATGTTCTCCATTTCACCAAACAGCCTTCTACTTTTTTGTATCACTGCTTATCACATACATACAGGGCGGCATCTCACAAAGTCTGTAACTTTCGCCACATTCATTTCCCACACTCGTAACAGCAGAAAACAACCTAATTTTCATTAGAAAAGCAATCCAGTTGGAACAAAAATAATTAGGATACGTCAGAAAAAAAAAAGCGCCATGTGGACTGTTACAGAAGAGAAAATGCTCTTCACATGAATTTTTCTTCTTTTCATTCTTGAATGCTTCAGAGTTTTCACTTGACTCGTGGTGATAAGATGCATTTAATGTAGTTGCAATCTAGAAATCACAGGATCTCACAGAATCACAAGAGCTGAAGCTAGAAGGGGCCTCTGGAGACTGTGCAGTCCAAACCAGTGCCCAAAGCAGGGTCAATTACAGCATATTACTCAGGGCTGAAGATTCTATAACATCTCTGGGCAATGTGTTGCAGTAATCAATGGCATTCAATTAATCTATTTATAACAGTTAGATGGTAAGGCCAGAAGAAAGTGTTAGAACCGTGTGGTTTAATCTCCTTCAGAAAAAGAAAAAAATAAAGACACTGTCAGTCATTTCTGCATAAAGCCACATACATTATCTGTTGCAAGATAGTATATTTCATAGGAAGGGCTTGTATCTTCAAATGCAACTGGAAGTAATTGAGACTCTACAACATCCTTTGGTGATTTGTTCTTGTAGTTATTTGCCTCTGCAAAAACAGAGAGAAAAACAACTGAAAGGACACAGAAAATAAACCCGGAAGAGACCCAGGATGCCAACTCCCTTAATCTGAAGCTCTGTCATTTATGCCTAAGCATTTTTTGATAGGTGTTTGTCTATCTTTTCCTTGATAAACTCTAGTGATGGAGACTGAGCTTTTCTGTGAACAACTTTGGTTGTCCAAAAGTTTTTCCAAGGCCTGGCTTTGAATTTTCCTTATCGGTATTTATGTGTGAAACTTTTTGCTTTATCCCCAGTGTTCATGGAGAATTGCTTAGTCTCTTCCTTACAGCTATTTTTTTCACATCTGAAAACTGTTAAAGTTCCTTTCAGATTTCTTTCCTTTAGATTATATGACCCATTCAACCCTTCTTGAACAATATTTTATTGAATTCTATCATTTGTTCTGCTCTCTTAACTCCTTTCAGATGACCTAGACTGTTCTCGAGGAGCAGTGCTTGTAAGTGAAAACCTACTCCAGTGGATGCTGCACCAGCTCTTACAGCCAGCCTTTCATTTAGGCAGTATGTTTGCTTTTGGCAATGTTATTGGCACGTGCTCAGATCTGATCCATTTTAATCCTCAGATCTTTTACAGCAGAGCAGATCTGTCATTCCCTATCCTCTATCTGTGTAGCGCAATCTAAGTGTAGAACTTTTTTCTTTTCCCTCTAATAAGAATCCTGGTTTTGCAGGAATGTTCTTTAACCTTTGAAGATCATTTGGAGTTTTGTTCCTAGACCTTTCAGTGCTTGAAACTTCTGCAATTTTGGTATGATCTCTGTATATAACTATTATATCTGTAATGTCATATAACTGATTTGTGAAAATATATTACACTATCAGATTCTGCAATATTGTATTTAAACATATTTTCATTTTGAATGGAATACCCCAAAATCATTGTTGATGCAACTTCCAGCTCTGAAAGTCATAAAGTTGCATATTTGTTGAAACCAGGAGAGCCTGCCACATAAAAGTTAAGTATATATTTATCATACTTTTTAATGTTCTTTCTTGACACCTGCTAGTGACTTCTATCAGAGAAAGGATACTCGAATCAGTGAAGTTTAATTCTGACTTATAGAATCAGAGCATCATTTACAATGGAAGGGACTCCTGAGATCATTAAGTCCAGTATCAACCCAGCACTGCCAAGCCCTCCCCTAAACCATATCCATAAGCTCAACTCCACATGTCTTTTAAATACTTCCCGGAATTGTGATTACACCACATCCCTGGGCAGCCTGTTTCAATGCTTGACCACCCTGTCAGTGAAGAAGATTTTCCTAATATCCAATCTAAACCTCCCCTGGTGCAACTTCAGGCCGTTTCACCTTGTTCTGTTGCTTGTTACTTGGGAGAAGAGACTAATCCCCGCCTGGCTACAGCCCCCTTTCAGGTGGCTGAAGAGAGTGATAAGGTTGCCCCTGAGCTTCCTTTCCTTCAGACTAAACAGCCCCAGCTCCTTCAGCCACTCCTCATCAGACTTGTGCTCCAGACCCTTCCCCAGCTCTGTTGCCCTTCTCTGGACACGCTCCAGCACCTCAATGCCTTTCTCAGTGTGAGGGGCCCAGAACTGAACACAGGATTCAAGGTGTGGCCTCACCAGTGCCGAGTACAGGGGGACAATCCCTGCCCTGGCCCTGCTGGCCACACTATTGCTGACACAGGCCAGGATGCCACTGGCCTTCTTGGCCACCTGGGCACAGCTGGCTCATGTTCAGGCAGCTGTCGACCGACACCCCCAGGTCCTTTTCCATCAGGCAGCTTTCCAGCCACTCTGCCCCCAGCCTGCAGAGCTGGGTTGTTGACCCCAGTGCAGGACCTGACACTTGGCCTTGTTGAACCTCATAGCATAGGCCTTGACCCATGGATCCAGCCTGTCCAGATCCCTCTGCAGAGCCTTCCTACCCTTCAGAAGTGTGACACTCCCACCCAACTTCATGCTGTCTTGTGACCAACAGCTCCTCTTGTGACCGGTTATTTTTGTCTTATTTATTTTTCACTGTTACACCTTAGCAAATCTGATCTCATACAAAGAATTAAATCAATTTACTATGATTTGATATTGAAAGGTCCATGTAGGCAGTCATGACTTTTCTGTCTTTTAGGTGTTTGTGAATGGTTTGTTTGACTCTTCATTGCAGGATTTTTCTAAAGCTGAAAGTAGACTGAGTGGTTTTCTCTCCTCTAGGCTGTCTCTTCTCTCTTTTCCTTTTTTTTTTATTTTAAATTAGATGTAGGAGTGGCATTTCCAAGTTTTGTGGAGCCTAATTTATTTTTGACAGGTTTTCAAAACATAATCATTTATCATCCATGGGACAAAAGGCAGGCTTAAGGAAAATACCTACAGAGAATTTCCACTGAGCCTATCTTAGAACCTCTCATTTACCTATTTTCCAATCTGTTTGTCACTGTTCTGGTTTTATTACTCATCTCTATCTCTGCAGCTCATTTTCTTAGCTGTAAGATCACAGATGACATTTTTAGTGAAGATAGGAACGAAGATGACATTAACACTGTGACCTTCTCAAGATTCCTGCTGAGGAACAGACCGGCCTTTTTCTTAATACTCTCATACTAATAACATAAATATGCAGTATTTTCAGCTATGTTTTACTTTGTCACAGTGCTTCACCTTTCTCATTTTATTCCTAGACTGCTGACACTCTAGTTCAGGATGCTTTGTGCCTGTGAAATTGTCCTTTTTTTGTTCCTTTTGTTTTTGTTTGTTTTAACAGCACTACCAGCTCTCTCCAATTCCTATTCCCCTTTTTACTGACATTATGTAAAAATCCAGCACTTCCACCTCCAAGTGTTTATTGCACTCTGCTGTACTAAGCTCCATGATTTATGATGTTTGTGTTCTCCCTTCCAACCGTCTGAGGCTTGTTAATTCTGTCACCTATTTCATGGTCACTCTGACAGGTTTCTTTGCATCTGCACAATCTCAACCTGTTCTTCCAGGCTGGCCAGAAACACAGCCAGAGGCCTTTTCCTTTACTTGCTTTCTTCAGCTTTTGTAGAAATGGATATGTCACATAAGACTTTGTTGCCAATATGTTCCTGCTTCCCTCCTTTCCAAGTGGTCTGGATGATGAAAGAGTCCACCCCAAACCTGTCCTGCGTTCTTTATATTTTTGCTGGTTGCCCAGAAAATGCATCCTCCACCTTATCTTTGGGACCAGACCCAAAACATGACAGTTTCCTTTTACCTGCAACATCTTAGCAGGTTTTTATTCCTACATCACCTGGGATTCAGAATGATATCAGTAATCCTTGATACGCAGAGAACATGTCCTTTGTTTTATTTTTCAGTGAGAGCTGAACAAGATATATGGACTTATGTCTGCTAAATAATTAAATTAGGCAGTATCGAAGCATTCAAAGTCTGGTACCTTCTGAGTCAAATTATCTGTTGATATAAATGCCATGATTTCAATATGGTTTCTTAAGCAGAAGATGACTTCTATTTTCCCCTTGAAAATGAACAAAAAATATATGTATTTTCTTAAAATCTGAAGTTAAGTTTTGATTTGAATTTAGAAAATCCCAAAACATTTGGACATGTTTTCTGACCCATGTAATTATTACTTTGAATGTTATAGCCAGGGTAGTTCATAGACCAGAAGTAGTATTATTGCAGAGAAAAATAAACAAGACTATGAGAGCAAAGACAAAACCCAGCACAAATAAAATCACTTTTCAGGTCTTGTGGCCACTACATTGTAAAGCAACGAGGATTTCCTTTTTATATGATTAATTCAGATTTTAATAAGTAAGTTCTTCTGCAAAACTGCAGTCAATTTTTCATCATTAATGTAGAAGTTCAAAAAAATGTTCTTTCTCAAGATGAATGGAGAAAAAAATATAGTATTATTGACTTTCTTAAACCTATCTCATATGATGGATTTATGAAATGAAAATAATATAGAAATTCCTTAGGCTGTGACAGGAAATACAAATCAAGTGAATGGAAAAGCAGTTGCACTGAAATAAAGACATTTCAGAAGATAATGGGTTTACTACAAAAGGGTCTTCTGTTAAGTACTTCCTATAATTCTGTTTTCAGTGGAGCACCTGACAGGAGACAGGCAAAGATGCATGTGGATACATCATGGTTTTGTTCACTGGTAGCTGAAGATGTATTAGGGCTGTAGGCAAACCTAATGCAGTGAGGGTTGGAAGGATGGAAAATTCTTTGTCCAACCTGGAGTACTGTTTGCTGGTTAGCACAAAACCAAAAGAAACCAAGAAAAACCTACATGACTGACTCACTAATGCTTTAGCTCTGATTTAGCTTGTTTAGCTAAAGGGCAAAGATTATCCAGCCGCAGTGATTAGAGGCATAATACCCAGAAAGATCAATCAGTTGCGTCTTCTGGGTCTCAGATGTGATCAGGAAAGATCTACTAAGTTGTGCAAAGGTGTATTTAGTTCTATATTATCTTTTTTACTGTTTCAAATACATTTTCTGGAAAAGAAAGCATTGTGCCAGGGAGAACGTTTTGAGGCTTAAGGTGATCTGTTGACTGGAAGTCTCGGAAACAGATGGAAAGGATGACCTAGGAATCAGTCACATCTTACCACAGCTCTGAAAAAGGTATTCACACTCAGCGCTGGTGTCCGGGCTTGTGGGTTTGCACAGCATCAGGGGTTTGTGCACAGAACTATGGATGAAGATTCTTTCATTAAATTCAATGAGCTGATGTCAAAAATATTTCTCAAGGAATACAAGGGATTATCTTTAGTAATGACAGTAGGCCTGAACACATAGTTACGTGTGTTCCCTTGTATTACTCCATGTGGGAATCGCTAAATGTTTCTAATTGAAGTCAAAAAAGAAAAATACTCCTTTGTTTTCTACTAAAAATTTTCCCCTGCACCGTTGGTTTTTTTTTCTTTTTATTTTAATAAAATTTGGGGCCACAATAGGAAGGAAAAGGGATGGGCAGGAAAATTCTGGCAATGCTGTTCTTAGAATTGGTGGTTTTTTGCTCTTCTACTCTGAGATACAAATTCCCAACACCAAGGAATGAAAAAATGAGGAAAATTTCCCAAAGGTCATAAAACTGGAGCAAAAGTTCCAGTACCTGCAAAAGCATCACCCCAGAGAGGCAGAAGTATGTCTCAAATAGGCATTCACCTTTTTATGTGGAAGTAATTGGTTCATACTATTTAAAACTTGTCCTAACAGGAGAAAAATGGTAAGTCTCACTTGAATTCACAGGAGTTGATCTCAAAAAACATGTTCACAGAGCAGCAGATACCAAAACTGAAAACATCTTCAGAAATTCCATTTTAGAGCACTTGAATAAAGCCCTTCTCTGTGTTAGATCCTCATCCCTGCTCTTTTTAACTAAAGCACATCTTATGCCTCATGTGCACTGGAAATCAAATTCAGGAATTACATAATTTGCTACGAGAGAAATGAGTGGCTGCCTTAAGGGGTCATCTCCCATTCTGCTACTTCACAATAAATCTGAATGAAATCCTATTTCAATGAAAGCAGTCACTAGAGGGAAATAGAACAGAATTTCATCTCTAAATTTTAATGCTGAAACAGGAAAACTAAAAGTCACCATTCTAAAAGTTCTCTTGGTGCATCTGCCCTACTTTACAGTAATTTAGAAATTCATATATTTCCTTAAATTGAGCAATTACAATATTTTTTTTAAATGCAAAAACCTAAAACCCTTTATAATCATTTTTTGAGAGCATGGGAAATACCAGACTAGAGGAAAAAAAGTGATTTATTTGCTATAATTTCCTCAAGCATAGGCCAACAAAACTGCTAAGGTGAAATTTGCTCGTTGCCTTATTCTTTGTAACGTGCCCTTCTGATGGAAAGCCATACAGCTTTCCAGTTGCTGGTGGGCAAGGCATCTCTGCTGTGTGTTGAGTTAGGCTATGCATAATATGAGCTCTAAAGCTGTTGGATCGATAGAGGGGATTTTTTTTAGGAGGGATTCCTTTTTTTGTTGTTGTTGTTATAGGAAAAGTAGAAATTCTTTTTTGATATAGGAAATTCATATCAGCATTTTTAACTTTTCTTTCTTCTTATCTAATAGGTATTCTCTTATGATTTATTAACAGGTATAGAACATGTATTCTGTTAAAACTGTCGAGAAATCAAGTACCGTAACAATGAAATATTATATGAAAGGATAGAGAAATATTTATGCAGATTCTTGTTGAATTTTTATGTGTTTGCTGCATATAAATTATCCCTATAACTTCACCTAGGAGAGACAAGAATAAATAAGTTCTTAGAGCAGAAAAAGTTGAAGTTTTAAATAACTTGCTGAAGGACAAAGCTAAAAAAAAAAAAGATAACAAAAAAAAGGGAAAAATATCTATTTTCTTTGGTTTAGTTAGGAATAGCATTGTCATTTCTGATATTTATGCACTTGAAAGTGTAAGGTCTGTGAGATGAACAGTATTCTAAGAAATGGGCATATTGGAGGAAACATTTCTGTAAATTTGATATGAGGAAGGGTTCTCTCCTCATTCTGAATTTCATCACAAAAGCTTTGTGGAATTCTGCTAAATACTAACTTATTAAGAAAATTTTGCAATACAGTATAAATGAGAAAAGAATTTGCTTTCTTTTGTTCAGCTTGAAACAGTTCAAATCAGAAATAAAACTCTTAATAGTGATCACCCATACGATGGTGTTGTACTTTATGAGAATTGGTTGGGAAAAGTTGGTGCAGTAGATTTTAAAAAGAGAAATACCATGTCAGAGATGAAATAAATTACAGAACTAGGTATTTGTTCTTGGTATGCGTTCATGCAAATTATTCTTCCCTCTATGAAACAAAATCTGTTTTTGTGAAAATATTCCTAGTTGGTTCTCTTCATCTTCATGAGCATGTGTATAATACATTAAATTACAAAACAACACAAAACAGTATTAGAAGACCATTGAAGTTGCAAAGAAAAAAAACCCCAAACTTGGAAATAGAAGATTATTGAAAGAATGTGTAAACATCCAGAATATTACACTCCCTGATAACCTTAAAAAGGACTGCTGAGTATGCAACTTGTTGGGTATCGTACTGGGGTTGCATTTATGGGCTGTTGTTTTTTAGTAAATGGCACCTTCCTCATAGATTATCAATTCTCTAAAATATGGTTATTAGCCCATGACCCCTCCAGTCTCCCTTCCTCCCCCCACCCCAACCTCACTTGCACACATTAGAAGCTGTAATTTATTAAATACGTGGGATTTCAAAAGATATGGACAAACATTTTTCCATTTCCCATAATTTATCTGTGAAAATACTACCTGGTCTTTATTTTCTGCTGAGTTTCACATGTATTTTTAAGATCAGAAGGAGATCCTATATTGAGGAAGTAGTATATGCAAATAGCATTCAAAACTGCTACACTCATGGTTGTATTAAGATTGTATATGCAATTATAATGCTGTCAGTGACTGACTTTGAGGATCTTAATCTTCCATTTTAAGACTATTTGGTGGCAGCTGTTCGATAAAATAAGCACTCGATATATCATTTGAAAAACTTAGCAGAGAATAATATGATTATCTAAAACTGACTGCAGAAAAAATATGTGCAGTTAGAAGGAAATAAGCCTATGTAGACAAGAAGGACTTTACAGGCTATGTCTTCACAGGAGATAATTTTTCTTCTCAGAATATAAATACATTTTTCATCCAGTATTAGGTGTTATAATACAGAGGAAAACTCACAAGTGAAGTGTGGGAATTACGTTTTTACAAAAAGGTGTAGCCTTTAAACATACATCTTCTAGGACAAAGTCATTCAACATTTATGGAACTGTTTGAGTTTTCCAACAGGTCTGGGCATGTGTCTGCAAAACAACACCTATTAAAGGTGATTTAGTGTGGCACTCCTTGTGCACCAGGAGTGCACAGCCAACCCCCCCTTCACTGACTGTAGACCTCACCCAGTTCAAGCTACTGGAACAGAGCAGGCAGAGACATGGGGCCTCCTCAGAAGGGGTCACTGCCCAGAGGCTGATGTTGGAGAGAGGCAAATAATGTTCAGAGAGATTACTGTGGGACAGCAAGCCTGGATTGTGCTCTCTGGCATCTTTGCTGAGTTAAGTTTTTCCAAAACCTTCAGCCGTAATATTCACAGAACCTTAGTCCTAACGTTTCCCATAAATTCCAGGCTCATAATGGCATTACAAGCTAATGCAGAGACTCTGCTTACATTTTCAAGCAGCTGAAAGTATCTAGCCTTTGACCATTGTCCTTCTCTAATTCAGCTTAATGGTAAACAACTAAAAACATACTGTTCATTAAATCTGCTACGCTAAAAGCAAAGAAACAAGTTTTTTCCTTCCATATGCTGAGAATTCCCAATCAGACTCTAACAAGACAGCTTATAATAGAAGTTATTTTCCAACATATGTAGGAGAAAAATCTATTAAAAGAATAAGAAATTACCAACTGTGAAGTTAAATACAGAGTTTAGGAAAATGCTGTGTTAGCACAAGAAGTTAATTCTTCAACATAAAATGGCAATAGAAAAGCCTGAGCTTTTAAGGCTCCTTTGAAACCAGTTGCTAAAATATTTCATGAAATTTAACTATTTAAGAGTATTTAGAATTCAAAACAACTCTTGTGTAAAATGTTCATGTTACTAAAGGCTGCCCGACAACAGGAGCTTGAGATGGAGCCCAGAGAAAAATACATTACTCAATTCAAACTGTGGAAATTATTTTACGTAGTTAGAAGGCAATTTCCTGAGTTGGAATTTGTCCAAGGTTCTGCATTTGTCACCTGAAGCTTATGGGAAAAACCACACGATCTTTCATGAGCACAAGTTACCGTGACCTTTGCTTTAATGCCTCAGGACAGAAGATTCAGAGTAGCTGCTCCTGACAAAGTGCTGGTACAGTACAGGCATGGGTACCTGGGTACTATTTATTCCTTGCTTAAGTCTCTGATTTTGTTTTTCTTGGATAAACAGAAGAGATATTAAAAAAATAGAATAACTATTAAAAAATCTGGTAGACTAGAGTAAAGTAGTGCTACTTTTCAATGAAGATTGTGAGTTTGCAGACCTAAAACTCTCTGTTTTGTAATGTATGTGGTACTAGCATTTCTAAAACTGAAATTTTGCTTCCTGACTTCACAAAATGGTGGGGCTCTTTAAAATTCAGTATGGCAAATGTGCAAAGCATTGTGCCGGAACCCAGTGTGATTCCAAGGATGAGGATGAAAGTCCAAACTAAAAACCAAACAACAGAACATTCTCTAGGAAAAAGAAAGAGCAAAACAAATCAGTGACAGTCTGTGGACTGAAAAGCAAAAACTTTCTTATGAATAGAACTGTTTGACTTTAAACAGTGTTTTCCATCTGTGGATTGCAGGACATTTTATTAATTATAATGAAAACATCAGAGTGTCTCTTTATGGGAAGTAAATGTTGTGTCTGCTTTGCATATGGATAATGATGATACTGGCCCTCGTCTTCCAATACTGCTCTTGACTGCTCACTTCAAAAGCTGTAAGTTGAAATGAAATTGAGTTGTGATGATGGAAAAAATAGCCAGGTTTTTGGACTGAAATCCTTTGAACCTTTCTGGATTATTTTTTATATGACAGTCACAGGAGTGTGCTTACACAGTGAGATTGCTCATTGTGTGTAGTTAAGCCATGTTAATTAGAAATAGGACGACAGACTCATTGTGCTATTATATTCCTCTGTATATGTAGCTCGATTGATGTATTATGGCTCTGTCGAGTTAATGAGTCACATGAGATGCAAACATTCTTTTTGTTCAAACAAAGTTTAAAAAATGTCACTGCACGTACTCTTTGAAGTGCTCAGGAGAAAGAACTGGCCACAGGTGCTCTATAATGCAAATGTTGGATGAATGGATGACTGGGTGGGCTGAATCTTCCATATGTGATCTTTTCTTCACAACCCCAAAAATCCTCCTCATGCAATGCATGAATCAAGAGAGAAACTGATACAAGATATCTGTGATTCATTTATTTTTGTTTCATGAATCTTGCAGTCTAGCATGCAGTGAGAATGATTGTAATACATTCATAATATTTAAGCACTGTCTTTTCCTGAAGGAATGCAGTCAGAGAAAAATTGAGGAGAAATAAAACAAAGTCTTTCCCATCTGTTCAAGACGTGCAAAAGTAAATATCTTCTCTTACAGATAAGCTTGGGAGCAAGTTGGGTACTTCTGACAAGCAAGCAAAACTGGGTCAGAGTCAAACGTTGACCTCCCGAGGTTCCTTCCTACCTGAATTAACCCATAAGCTTATATTTGTAAAATACAATGGTCCCATACTTGTTGCCATTACACCCATGGTTGTGATCCCTTTGGAATTCTAGTTGGACAGCACTTAACACTCATGAGGCCTTGAATGGATAGCACTTGGTGGAGAACAATGCATGATATTAAAACTGAAGCAAGGGAAAATATAAACTGGTGTGGTTTGGGGAGTCAAAAGAAGTTAAAAAGCTACCACGCTCAACTTTTACGTTCTTCTGAGCTGGAAATTGCCATTCTGGTCAGATGAGAGAGCGTAACCATCCATAAGATCATAGCTAGTACATACCAGTGCAGTGCAGGCAGCTTGTTGGTGGTGACTTGTAGTTTGCAAATGGCATTGAAAGGGTGAGGCAGTATTTTCTGAAACTGCTCCAGCTCGGATTTCGAGAACTTGACCCAGTCCTCGGTGGGAAAATAGTTTGGTTCTAGGTATCCAGATCCCAGGCACCTACATGACTTGCAGAAAACACAGAAGAACTGAAAGAATTGCCCTCAGTAAGAAATCTTAGTAAAATCTTAGTGCAGAAAGACTGACTAAAACTGTTTTAAAAGATGAACAATCAAAATAATGCTCACTTACTTTTTTTTTTTTTCCCCCAATTCTTGCCAGGGATTGGATCCTGGAGAGTAAATCAGAAGAGAATTTGACCTAGGCAGTTAATTCCATGACATGATCAAATTGCAGTTTGGGGAATGTTCTGCCCTCTTACCTGAATTCAGGATCCCAGGCTGTTTACTTCACACCTTTGTCATTTTTACATGAGTTTCAACGCTGTCAGACATTTCCCTCTTCAACCTATACCTCTGTTCTCTCTCACTCTCTCCCTAAAGATCCCTTTTTCCCCGACATGTCTATATTTTAGCCCTGCCCTTAGCCTTTCCACCACTACTTTTATCCTTGAGTTGGCCTTCAATCATCCTCTTTCTGTTTCACCTCCATTTTGAAATTTATCTTTTGTTTTTAGGGTTCTGAGGGGTGATCGAGCAGTTTAGAACTTTTTTTTTCAAGAGCTAATGGACTTAGCTCACTTCAGAGTGTAATGTACTTTTGGACCCTATAGAGCTCATGAAAGTCCAAGGAAAAAAATGGCATTATATCGATATATCCTGGCAGGTTATTGCAGTATTCCCTCATTCATCACATGCATGATGTCTGAAAGGAATGTGTTGTAACCTTCTCTTAAAGCAGCTGAAAGACCAGAATAATTTTCCTTTGATAAAGAGTTTCTGTCTCTGAACCACGAAAAAATTCTGCCTCTGTCTCAAGCTTGACTTAGATATTTGGGCACTTACACTGAGCACAGGACAATAAATAAAAAGTTGTTTGTCAATTTAGATTCATGTTGACACGCATGTTGGCATGATATAGATATGTATAAATACAGGTTCTGCTCTCTTACAGGGAACACCAGATAGCCCAATGCAGCCTGTTCAGCTCTGCAGTGTTAGAACTGATTTCATATCTGACATAAAAGAACTGTTTGAGCTTAATCAAAATTAAACCCAGTTCTTTGATTTCTTGCTGCTGCTGCTGCTACAAGTAGAAGTGATCACAAATTTGTATTTTAAAGTATGGATGAACTTAAGCCACACCTGAACCCTGAGCTGCAGACTCAACTTCCTCCATCTCATGTATTGGGACTTGTTCTTTGAGCCCAAGTAAATTTATTCCAGATATGAATATGGATATGCACAGAGTGCATCGGGATTTATGTTTCTGGCTAGAAATAAAAGTAATGTTATTGTTAAAGACACCAGTTTCCACCTCGGTTTATCTTTGTGTTTCTTGTTTATTGTTCCTTCTCACAAGACTTTGCACCCTGGACAGTGCTAACTTTTAGTAGTTATGTTTTTTAGTATTTTCTTTTTGGTCTTGGGACTGTTTTACCATTTGATTACATTTCACCAAGGAAATTGTGCAGGATGTATTATTTAGTGAAAACAACTTGCGAGGATGCAGAGAGAGAATTGCTTTGATGAGGATTCTGTGAACAGGTACAAAGAAGAAGAATATTTGGAGGTCTTTGGTGCTTGGGGAGATGCATGTATTTCATAAAATTAATTGATCCCAGTCTGTCAAAGGCTTTTATCATGCTAGAATAGTATATAAGAAAATCCACATGACACAATACAGCACTATATTATGCTTGTTAGGATCCTGGCTCCTTGAGGAGCTTGTATACCCTTACTCAGTCACTTCTGACCTTCAAAAAGCACTGAAGATGCTCAGAGTCCTTCCTGGGACAGTCAGACTCTCCCAGGATGAGAGGGGAATACCCATAAGTCCTCTGCAAGGGTAGTGTCACCTTCCTATGCAAAAACAACCCTTGGAACAAATTCAATTTTTTACAGTCAGTAGCTGAAATGCCATGTCTCATGGAAAACTATAGATCCTCCAGTGTTATTAATATCCTACCTTTGGGACATGCACACGTTGACCTCTATTCCCAAAATGTATCTTTGAGTGCTGGAAGTATTTTGTAAAGAATATAAGGCAAATATCTTTGCACAAAGATTATTGTATCTGATGGAAGAGGGATAATTCAGACATTCAAAATAATTTCCAGAGGCAGGTGCACTTTGTAGTGTCAAAACATTGAAGTTCTTGATGCTTAACAAGATAGTGACAAATTTCATGGCCACTGACCTCTGTTTCTGGGAGAAGCTACTGATATCTTATCTCTGTCTTTCTAATTTTTTTTTCTCCTACTGCCCAATGTTAAAATGCACCAGTCTTTCAAAAGTTCATTCAACATCAGACCTCTTCAAAGATTTCTCAGGCTAGTAACCCAAAATAGGAACCCTGGGCATGCTAAAAATACACAATGCATCGCAAGCATATTTAGAAGTCAAATGTGAGTTGCAAATGGGATGTGCATTGAGATTTCTGCCGTAGAACACCAGAGACTTTATTGCAGCGGCAGTGCTGGAGTAGCCCTTCGTCTGTGGTTTCAGTCCAGAGTATGTGGGCGTGCAAAAAGCCCTGCCTGCTGCACCAGTGGCAGTTTCTCTGTGGGTGGAAGTGCTCTTTGCTTGCGTGTGCTGTGTTAGATGATGCAGTTGCTGCTTTACTGCCTTTTCATGGCAGGGGTGCTGCATGTGGTGCTCTGGAAAGCAGCCCCGTGCCAGTGGGAAGGCTCGAACACCCAACGAAATTGCAAAGCTGACAAGGAAGAGGGAAGTTTCCTTAGGGACCTAGTAGGGTCTGAATGAAGTTGATACAACTGAAGATGTCACTGAAAGTTGCTGGACTGGGCCATGGGCTGGGATTTTCTCTGCAATGCTCAAAAAGCTCTGTTGGCACCTTCCCGTCTGTGGCTCTTCCGGGGTCAGTGGGGTTGCTGTGCATCTAGAAAGAGTATTTGCCTTCCACCTGGGCGTCAGATATAGAAAGGGAGTAGTTAGCACATCTAATGCTTAGGGACATAAGAGCAAATGCTTGCCCTACAGGATCAGCAGCCAAAGCTCCCTCAAATGGAAGGCAGTTTTCCATGAACATGTAAGCCTCGAATACTCAGATTGCAGCAAAATGCAGAATTGTGACTATGGAAAAGAAAAGAATATACAAACCAAGTGCTGCAGCATTTTGAGGCAAAGCCCTGAGCTCTCAGTGATTTGTTCTGTGCCAAAGATGTGGTATTTGCTGTATCTGGCATGTGCAGTTCCCCATAAAATATGAAACATGGCTCTGTGTCTTTTCCCCATTTTTCATATTTTCAGTGTATCACACTTTGACTCCGCCTCTCTAACAACAGGGAGAGTGGAAAGAGGGGTTAATTTTATTTATTTTTTTAAAATACGATGTTTACACTGATTGGAAAGTGCTCTGCTAAGGGGAAAAATGACCCAAAGTATGGCAGGGTTAATAACTAGAAAGCTTTAAAGTCAAGAACGCCGTGTTCTGCAAGATTTGGTGGTGCTGCAGGTGGGCGGTATGTGTGGAAAGGATGCAAGGTGACAGCTGGACAGCAAATTCATGCAGCTGAGGAGTTTCTTTGTTTTATGCTTGAATAGCATTTGGCTCAGTGGCATTTTGGTCTGTGACTGGACTCATCATACAAATAAATGGACTGTTTTCTTTTTGGCCCTGAAGGGAACAGGCATGTGTTTGTGCTGCATGTATTATCTGAGCAGATTCAGACCCAGCATCACACTCTCACATCCAGGACAACTTCAGGTCAGAGCAGGGTTTCAACCAGCTCCTTCCAAGTTGTTTTTGGTGGCTTTGTGATCTAGCTGTGTTTTGATGCCCAGGGACACAGGAGCCAGCTGGCAAAGGTCCTCATCCACAGCCTCTCAAAATCTATTTTCACGGGCTTCAGTGAGATTTGAATTAAGGTTTTTAGGCTGAAGTTCCCATCGCTCGGTGCCAGTAACTGGGTCAGTTGCTCCAAAGTGTTCAGTACTTAAGATTCTTGCAGGAGCCTTCATAGTGATATTTTCCAGAGAGCCCAAAGACCTGTTATGTTTAAACTGTAGACAGACCAGTCACGAATGTGCTGTTTGCATCTAGGGGATGCAGCATTTTTAATTGTTCGTCCTCCACATATGCTCCAGAAAATACTGATAATGATAAAATGTTCTGTGGTACTGGTAAATACTGATTTCACGTGCACAGCTCAATAGATCTGATACATTTCTCAGGAGAGCAGAAACAATTACAGTAGTTACATATACTGAATTTTCTTTCCTCCTTCCTACCTGTTTGCTGTTAATAAACAGAAAGCTACCAATTTCCTTTGCATGCTGGCATGCTAGAAATTAATGGAGTAAATGCACATGCTGTTTTACTTTGCCAGAGACTGGCTTATACAACAGATTTTTACTCTGTAAGACAGATTTTGCTGTATTTGTGCTTTTTTCATCTCCCCCTGAGGAGTATTAACTCAAAGCAATCACAAGACACCCAACCTTGCCTGCTGCTTCTTGAACTGCTGTATCCTCTTCTTTGCTTCTTGCTTCTCTATTTGAAGCTTTTTTAATTCTTTTTTTCTTGACGAGGAAACAGCAGCAACCAAAAAACATAAAGGGTGTCTCCTTTCCTAAATTAATAACTATTTGATGTGAGAAAACAAACACGTCGAACATTTCTGCTCACACAGGATTTACTTGCAACAACTGTGCTCCTTCTACCCAGATGAAGATAGGTAGAGTGCTCTGTGAAGTACAGTATTGGAAAAGGAAGACGTGTACACGCCTGGAAAATGCTGAGCTGCTTGTGAAGCTATAGACACTGCATGTTTATGACTTGGTTTTCTAAGCAATCTCCAGAGCTTTAACGGATTACAGTGATATTTTAACAAGGCTGCTGGCATCCATCACCAGCTTTCACTTACTGAGAAAGCTAAAAGATGGAAGAATGTAATTATTTCCACATAAGCTAAGTGCTAGTGGCTGATTGTCATGAGAACTTTGCTGCTTTAAACTTCTTCGTCTTCTGGAGGCAAACAGGTAAGTCTCACAGGCTTCTCTTCCAGTGCTCGTTTTGGTAAGGGAGCAGGGGCTTGCAGGGGACCGGTGTCGAAGGGAAACGTGTTCGATAGGAAGGCAAACTGTTTGTCTCGAGATTTGAAACATGCAGTATTGCACATTGTCATTTTCTGTCTGTCAGGGTACAAATCCATTACATACACAATAGCTATTATTTCTTTCCATAGCCAAAATATGAATCTCCCTCCAAATGAATCTCTAACTTTTATGCATTTAATACTATTGGAAGAGAATGTGTATATCAATCATCTGTGCATACTGAAATGTCCGTTTCTAAACCTCGTTCAGTCGTCCTGTAATTACTTCTAGATGGATTACTCTGGTTAAAATAATGTTATTTCATATGAAAAATGAAATAATATGTGTAGGATTGTGCTTTCTAAAGATGATTTTTGTTGAACAGTTTTTTCCCTGAAAACAGGATTTCCTGAACTGAGATCTCTGGGCAGCTTCCTTTTCAGATGAGGTCTGCACTATTGTAGAAATACTGTGGTAAACAAGGGGTTTCCTAGCTCGCAAGTGGGAATCTAACAGCATCAAAAATAGATATTTCTTTCCCTTTCACCCTTGAAAGAACACTTATTCTCTTTGAGTAATGGCACTGCTGTGCTTCTAGAGGTGAGGCTTCCTATTTGAAGACTTTTAACATAAAAGCCCTTATTACCATTTAGGAAAAAAAACCAAACACCTTTGGCCATTAATAGGTTTTGTCTTAATTAAGGTTTTTTGTGTCCTCTGAGAACATTTGCTACCTTATATATTATTAGTATTGAAGGGCAAACATTTTTACACGAGTCTCTAAGATTTTTGTTTACAAAAATGACTGTCAGAGAAGGAAGTTATTTTGAGTTAAAAATAAATATTAATACTTCTTGTTTGCTTGTTTTAAAATATGGTTGTTTACAGAAAGAATTAATTTAAGCTCCATTTCCAATCTGGCTATGATAATTGAAACAAATCCTGCTGGCAGACACAATTATAAATAAACTTCTAAGAATAATTAGAAGTGTAATTAACAGAAGACTGAGTTATTATCACTTTCTCCTCCGTATAATAATTCTGCATAAAAACATGAGAAATGGCTCTCATTAAAATCTCACAGCAGAGAAATCCACAGAAGGGAGTGAGACATTAAAACAAAGCATTCAAGATGTGCAAATACTGTGATTAATTAATTAAACAGACACCAGCTCCAAGGAAAAGCCTGAAAGCAGTTGGGATATTTAAGAAACAGATATATCATAAAGAGTTAACATGTTCGGGCTGGGTTTGATTTGTCTTGTTTTGCTGTTTTTTTTTTTTAAGAGGCGATAGCTCAGAGTACCTTGTGGATCTATATTTGTGTATTTTGCTGGTGTCATTTAGCTCTGTGGGATCCTTCTGAGTACCAGGACCTTATTCATCAGTAAAGCTTTCAAAATACCAATCAATGGAGTGACTATTTAGGAAGGACTTAAAAGAGCCTGGCAGAGGATTGCTGATGGAGATTTTTCCCCCACCAGCTGAGGGGCATTCTCTGTTAAACTTGAGAGACTTTCTGAGCCGTTCCCAGTGACTTTCACCAGAAAGATGCTTACAAAGACACCTCTGCTAGTGGCAGAAAGAAAACCAAACCAGCTGCTGAGTCTTTTGTGAAGCAAAGAATGAGCAGGCATTTGAGTGGTTTTGCCAGTCAGAATTCTGGTGTTCTGGAGATCAGCTGTATACAAAATAGAAATGCCAGCAGTTACTGAAATCTGGCTTCTGTCAAATTCCTCAAGGTGCGTTTATTCAAATGCTGTGCAGTATCGTGGCAACACCCATGCTGTATATTTTGGAGAGTTAAATAATATTTAGGACTACTTTGGCTGTTATGCAATATTAATTCTAGCAACATCCTGTGTAGTAATTAAGAGGTTTAGGTGTGAATCTTATAAATATTCAGGTTATATTACTTTTCTTAATGCTTAGAAGTTAACCCAGGAAAGGAAACCTCCACCTCTTTTACTAAAGGGAAAAAAAAAAGAAAGAAACAAACAATAAAAGAGAAAAGAAAGGGGAAAAAAGAAGAAAAAAAAAAAAAGAGAGGAGAGAGAGAGAAATTTTTGTTCTGTGGTATTAAATAGTAATGTCATGTAATACACACCCAAGAGCTTAACAGAACTGTAGTAGGACTAATTTAGCCCATGTCTGTCTAATCCTTCATTAGCATACTATTATTTTTTTGCCCAGTGGGTATATTGCCTGTTGAGAAATAATGTGAATATTTATTCAGCAGTAATAACTGTTGCTGCTTGGGAGCTTTTTTTGCCACGTGTGAACATGCTTATCTAGAAGAGAATTTAGGCAGATGATCACCCTTGGGATTCAATGAATTCATGCGTTGCGTGTCCTATCTCACTGCACGGCTGTACAGCAAGATTACTGCTTTTCTAATGAGATTCCACTTCGAACACGGACGCTGCAAACGCATCGTCGCCTCTCAGAAAACAGTACTTGTCTTTTGGAGTGCTTCAGTGTAAGCACAGAACGAGTCCATTCCAGCAGCGTCAGAGGGGCAAGCCTGCCTCTGTTTGGTGCAACAGGCTAAGCAGTTTCTGTCTGAGACTGGAGGAGTCTCCAAAGAACACAGCTCAGTCATCTTCCCATAAAAATCAGGGAGTGTTTTTCTACCTATTTCAGAGGATTAGGATAAAACTCTGTATTTTGACATCTAATTTGTGTTCAATATCGATGACTTCCCCCCAAAAACACAACTGCCACTGCATATGGCATATACAAAATGGAAGTCTAGGTCAAGATATAAATTTTTAAACGGGTTGAAATTGTTCATTTGTATTTCATTTGTATCCTAAGAAGTTTATTTCAAAACAGGTTTTCTTTTTCTAAAGAAGAAAAGATGCCTAGTGTATATATTTTCTGCAGTGAGAATGGCTGTGCTACCAGCCAGGTAGTGACATTTTTGTACATACATTTTTGATACCGCTGTATTGAAATGCTATTTTTAGTGCTAGGGTGCTGTAAGGAAGCAGTGTTATATTGCTGGTACATAACAAATTTAAACTGAAGCTAACTCTTCAACGAACAAAAAATTAGTTCTGAAATCGATTGTACTGGTTACACTGATGTAAATTAAGGGTAATTTCATTGAAATCAGGGAACGTAAGAGGTTTCCTTTTCCATAAATGAAATACAAGTGAGATCCACGAATATTTGTTTCAGACTAACTTGTGAAAGTATGAACAAACCCAGCAATTACCAAACACAAGCTGTAACCTTTTATCATTCTTTAGTCAATTGGCAGTTCAGTTGTAGTAAAGCAGCATTTATTTAGAAAGAAAGAGAACAACAAATCTGAAATGTTTTTCATTTTACTGACTTTACTTACCATTTACTTACTATTGTACTATTTTCTTAGTGTTGCAAGTTTTTGACAACTATGGTGTCCTCATCTGATTCGCGTTGATGGAAACCAGAAAAGAAAGAGAACAGTTGCCATATAGGATATGGAAAATAATTATTACAAAATTATTATATTTAAAATATGTTAAAAACAGAGTTTAGGAATGCTAAATATTCTGCATAGATGGAACTACGTGCACATCCTCTGTCATGCTTTGGATATTTTTTTTTGAACGAAGGTCTATTTCTTTTGGTTAGATTTTTCAATTAATTGCTGATGATCTGGAAATACACTCACTGAGGCTCAGACTCTCCTGCATGTATTATATCATTTAAACTAAAAAGGCAAGAAATCAATTCAGTTGTTTGTGCTGTAATTGACTGAATAGCAAATGTGACACAGGATATTGAAAGGTCAAAATGAGGAACATACCCAGAACACTTACTTGCGAACAATTTTCACAGGTTTTTAATCAAAATTTGGTTAATAATTGAATTACACCTTTTATTTCATATGTTAAATAATTTTCATTATCTGGGGACACCTTTGTATTTCTAATTAAATTACTGTATCTTTTACATGCAATACCACATTTAAAAATCGAATTCACTTCTCAAATCGCAGGTACTAGAAAAGGTGCGGGTTGCAAGGAATAAAGTGATGGTTTTTATAATATTAAGCCGTGTTTGTGATGAAGGCTAATGTTTTGGGAAGCAAGCTGCTTCATCTGCTTCCAGTGTGTGGACCATGCTGTGACAGGCAGCTGGGGCAGCTGGGGAGGAGGTTTCCCGTGTCACTCGATGGCCTCTGCACTGTGCTGTGGGAAGGCACCTGCTGCTGACAGGCGCTGCAGAAGCCATCTGAGCACACAAGGAGCGAGGCACCTCTGCTTCCAGCTCTCTGGTCTTCCCTGCTCCTGACTTGCAGGGAGATTCCCGAGAGATTTTTCCGCTTCAAATTCTTAAACGTCTTACAGTCTGTGCCCCCATCTTCCAAGGCCCCAGGGGCCTCTGCTTTGCTTCGGGTTAGAGGAGAGCAATTGCCCGGCGCAGTAAGGAGCCCATCCACCCTGACTGCCCTCTGTCCCTGCAGCACAGGCATCCACTCACCCAGAGAAAGGCGCTGTCTCCCGGGCTTTGGCCACCACTCCGTGCTTGCTGCAGCACCCACTTGCCTTTTTCAAATGCCATCCTCCCACTTGGCCCTTACCTACACTCTAGGCTGGAACATATTGAAGGAAGTGTCTTTTTCCTTCCCATTTGTCTCCCTGGGGACTTTCTCTCGCTATCAGGTCCTGGCAATGCAGTCTAAGATCAGAAATGGTCTTTTGCCCAACCTGGTGCCGTGGCTTGTTTCATGTCCCCCTTATTTTGGTGCCCCAGGTCCTGTAGCAGGGGGCACCATGGAGAGTGCTGCCGGGTTTGGATGGAACATCAGCTGTGCCATTCCCTCAGGGAATGAGGGCTGACTGGCTCCTGGCTTGCTCTGGTGCTTAGGCTCACAGGACACCTATTTTCTCAAAGAGGATAATGCTACTATTGAAAGGATATAAAAGTGGGAAAAGATACATAGAAAATGGAATAGAAAGAGAACATATGCATTAGTCAGCCTTTTCAATGAATAATAAAAAGCATTTATATGAGATTAAATTCAAGTCTTGTGTAAGTGAAAGGGAGATACTGTACTTGCTTTCTGTAAGAGACTGAATTTTATCTAAGCAGCTTTGCATTTTCTAAAAGAAAGGTAAAAAGTTGCACAAATGTTGACATCTCCAAACCTACCTCTCCTAATTGTTTTTAATAATCTGATAGCTCCTTCTTACACGCTAGTCTGCTTTCATTTTGGAATCACCTGTTGCTGACTTGCTTTCTTTCTATGGTTGTTTTGTTTTATTGTTTTGCCCTTCAACTGCCCTTCCCTAAAACTTCTAATGGTATTTTCTCCACTGCAGAGAACTTCAACACTGTTTGGTATTCTGCCTTGTAAAAATAAAGTACAAAACAAAGTACATTAAAATATTAATACTTCGTTGTCATACTTTTTAAAGATTGTACTGTTGGGGATAAAAATAGGCACCAGCATGAATGTAAAGGAGTAATAGTGGAAAGATAAAACTACAACTTATCATGCTGAAAGAAATCTTTCCTTACTTTGTATTTGGTGAAATACATTCGTATCTACTTAATAATTCCTTTCCAAGAATTTGTGAAATCTCTCCACCTCTCTTTGTTCCCTTAGTCTAAATGTGCCCATATTTCTCTGGATGTTGTACTTGGGGGATTAGGAATTCCCAGTATATGCTCATATCAGTAAACATATTGGATGAACTGAATATGTTCTGCAATCTGCTTCATACAGCAGCTCTGCTAACAGGATCTAATGGTTCTTCCTGAGCCTTGAATATATGTGAAGCATCTGGCTTTGCTAAGAAAATGAGGCTAAACTGTAGATCTTTCTTTATAAAGCATGAAAGCAGAGTGTGTGGTGCAGCTAAGCTACTGTCAGAAAAGTTACTCTCTTCCTTAAGATAACCTTTCCCCTTTTCACAAAGACCTGGTGTTTGCCACTTAGATAGGTCTTACTAGACAGAGGTTGGAGTTTTTCAAGGGGAGAATTAAATAATTCTGCTGTGTGACTGCGAGCTAAGTCAGTTCTCATGGCCTTGCCCTTTCACTTATCCTATCACTGTAACAGCATAAAGAGCTGATCTAGCTCAGATCTTTGACAGTAATCATGCCTGAGCAGTTTGGCCAAGATCTAGTGTTGCACTTACTGCCAGGTCACGGGGAGAGAAATCTTGAGGTCTTTTCATTTCTTACAGCTTACCTGTGCAACAGAAAGACAGCTTAGTCAGTGCTGAACAAATGCCATGATCTTACTAAGGATTTATGTAGCACAAGAGAAATGTCCTATTTCAGACACTGTGGTGTTTTGGGGGGTTCTTTCAGACTCTAGAGCCACAGAAGTCAGTGGAAGCCTTGCCACAAATTGCAGGGGTCAGGCCCTGCTCAGGATCCATCCCCTTGACATCAACCTTGCAGAAATCCTCTGTGTTGCTACTGCTGGGCCATCAGTTGAGATACTCTAGGAGAAACCCCTTTGAGCCAGCTCATTACTCAGTTATCCCATCTCTTTTGTGGACCAAATCTCTATGGCCTCTTTGCAGCTTCTCTCTTCCGTGGAACTTAAATGCATCAATTAAAGCAATTATAAGGTTTTGTCAGAGAGATCCATTTTGCAGTCTCAAAAACAAAGTGTCAGAGACACCTAGGAAATTCCTCTGCACGGTGGTTGTGGTTTAGAGTGCACCCTTTCAGCCAGACAAGCGTCTGCTCTGTCTGAAGTTCAACATGATAAAGAGGTCAGGGATAAGCAATTGTTACTGTTATTGCAGGGACAGAGCTTAAGTGGCCACATGCTCAACTAGAAACTCACACAAGATCAGAGCAAATGGCATGAAGCTGTGTCAGATGAGGTTTAGATTGGGTATTAGGAAGAAGTTCTTCACCCAAAGGGTGGTTGGGCACTGGAACAGGCTCCCCAGAAAAGTGGTCACAGCATCAGCCTGGCAGATTTCGAGAGACATTTGGACAAGGTTCTCAGGCACAGGGTGGGATTCTTGGGGATGTCCTGCGCAGGGCCAGGAGCTGGACTCTGATGATCCCTGTGGGTCCCTTCCTATTCAGGATAGTCTATGTTTCTGTGATAACCGTGCGACTTTCTTGTCGTTGTAACATCTTGCAGATGATCTTTGCTTTTCAGAAGGCGGCTGCACCACCCTGATTCACCTACCTGTCAGCATAGCTGGTTGGGTTTCCCGTGGCCACCAGCCCTGCTGGCCCGGGCACCCCTGGCAGGGTGGCAGAGGGGCGTTGCTGTCGGTGCAAAGTGGGGCTGCTCTCCCGAGTCCTGCCAGTGAAGCGCAGGCTGGGGGAGCATCCCACCCCTTCTCCCTGCTGCACTACTGGGGGCTTCTTCCTTCTTCTGGCAGAGCTTCCCTGCAGAGCAGCTAAGGACATCCGGGTAGGGTGACTGATCCCGGGAGGAGGAGAGAGGCGGGGGACACCATCCCCTCTCTCTGCTGCTGCTGCTGAAGCTGTGCTGGAACCGGAGCCGTCGATGTGGCTCCCCAGAGTTAGTTGCTCAGCAACCAGAATCAATTAATATGCTTTGCAGAAAGTGCAGGGGAAGCCCGAGCTGCTGTCAGCGAACAGGCAGGAGGCTGAGGGTGACTCAGGATCCCACTCCTGCCTGACACCCATTTGGTCCCACCCCATCTTCTCCAAACACTCCGTTAGCCACTGTTCTTTTCCCTTTCTCCTTCCCTACGGTACTTAATGCGTGTCCCCAAATTCTTCAGGCAAAGTACCTCGTCGCTCAAGAAGCCTCCTGCTTCAAGGGTTTTGCTTTTAGATCTGATTTGTATTTTTGGGTTATTTGTCAGACCTTCTCCAACACTTCTCTAGAAATTCTAATATTCATGTTCTTTGGGAAGGGAAAGGGATAGCTGGTGGTTTTGTCAGATGGTTTTAAAGATGCCTCAGGATGAAAAGGGTTGTTTGGTAGTACACAGTTGAGCAGCAGCAATGCAAATGCATCATGTGCAAATTGGGAAAGTTTTTGCCTCTTCCTTTGTTACAAACGATCAGCACTGCATATATGAGACCAAAGAGGTGGTACTGATTGTTGTGAAACACCTAGATAAGAGAGTGAATGGGGGGGGTGTTGTGGGATTTTTATATCTTCTCCTTTTCAGTATAGTAATTTCAGGGCTATGGTAAGGTATTATTTTCTTTTTTTCTTTCTTTCTTTGATTTTCTTTGGAGTCCCTCTGATGACACCACGAATCTGGGAATGAAGAACTTCTTAGAGCTGATTGGAAATGGCATTGCGGAGCTGAAACTTAACTGGAGGAAATATATCTCCTGAAGAAGAAAATATAATGCACTGTAAGGATCTGTCTTCTGGTGAAAAATTCAAGCCTAGAGAAAACTTGTCCGCTTTGTTAGGAAGAATGGGTTGGACAATTTTCTTCAATTCCAAAGGATATCTGAATGCTATGCTGAGCTTAATCTCTGCAGCATGCTCTGTGCTTCTCATCTCTTCCTGATGCACTGCGTGGTAAGGCCTTTTTCCTTCCTTTTAATAATAACCATTTTTCTGATATGGTGAGAGGTATAAAATAATAGCAATAGTGAAATGAAAATTGAAAAAATGTAGAAAGGTAACAAAGAATGTTTGTTTGCATGGTTGTTTTCAGGAGCAAGTGTCCTGATTACTGCAGCAGCTTTGTAAGATAATTTCTGTCTTTCTCCCTCGCTTTGTGACAGCGTGTGTCTGTGTGTGTTTGTGCACACCTGCGTTGTCATTTCCACTCGGACTGGAACATCTGCAGCTGGAACATCTGCAGAAATATGTATTGTACATATTTCCATGCTAAAGAGGATGTTTAGGAATTCGCTTTGACATTTCTCTCTCTTTTTCCCTCCCTCCCTCCATTCCCCTCCTCCTGCCTCCTCTTTCTCTTGCTCTGTCTGTTTCTCTGGGGTCATGGTTCTTTATCTTCCCTGCACCTCAGTCGTGCACTGACCACTAGAAGGCAAAAATGGGAGGTAAGAGAAATCCTACATCAATGCAAGAATAGTCCTGAATGATATTATTTTAGTAAATGAAAGCTACAGAAAGGTTTTGAATGTCTGCAATACTGGCAGGTACGAAAGACTTATTCTATTTTGTTTCCATGGGAAACAACTATCAAGTGCAGACTTGGATGCTGTGTTTTAGAAACAGTGGGAGACAAATTCTCTTACACGTCAGAAAGCCGAAAATGACCACTGTGAATTATTACTCAGGTCATAAAACAAACAAATCCAGCATGGGATGTTCTCATATCAAGTAATTTTTGCTGTGTGTTAGAGGAGTGTTGAGAATTATTAGAAATATCTTCAGTGGGCATTGCAAGATATTTTTTGTTAGCAGCTGTAATGTGGTTTCATCTTCCTGGATGAAAGGTGCTAGGGGAGTGCAAGGAGATGTTTTTAACTACCTGGCTTATTTAGGGTATACTTAGGGTCATTGTCAGGAAATTGCCAAGCGGATCAGGAATTGCACAATGAATGTACTGAGGTAGAAGAACAGGTTTCTTTTCCAGGAAGGTTGGTTTATTTGGGTCTCTGTTTCAGAAATTAGGGTAGAACTAAAAGGTGATACATTGGTGATGTGAAACATATGTATTTTCTTACACCTCCTGGTTAATCACTGAGTTTGGAAGAGAAAAAGTTGAGTTGTTCTTGAGTAAACTGTGGTAAGAGCCTGCCTCCACTCTGAGGGCAACCCTTTGGAAACCTGACTGCTTTGGATGGAGCTGGAAAAAAATCAGGAGCAGGTTTGTGTGGCAGCTGTCATGGACCGTGCAGCTGAGTATGGAGATGACAGGCTCCTGACAGCAGGTTTTCAAGGTGGGAGGATGAATAAAGTCAAAGCACAAAAGCCAGGCCACAGCAGGATTCATGAACAAGAATCAGAGCTCAAATACTATTCGAAAGATGTAATTTTATGGTAGTTCCCAATAAATTTCCTCCTTGTATGATGAAGGACTCCATAAGGCAGTTTTTAAAGAGAGACTAGTAATACAACTTCTTCAAATCACTGCAGCAGGAGGAAGCACAGATGAGAAAACACATTGTAGTGTGACAATATTTCAGTAGGGTACAGAGGAATCAGCCTTGATTTTAGGAGTAAAGGTTCAAAACACAAATATATACCTGTGCATTGAAGCAGGATGTTTGTGAATTTTGCTATCTAAAATGTGTGACTGGTGTAACAGCCAATAAGCAAAACCGAGGAAGGACAACACAACCCATAAATGTTGTCTTCACTGCCAGAAAGAATCTCTTACTTGTGGAAGCCATCCCCTCAACACTCTATGTGAACGAGGACTGCATCCTAAATTCAAGTTGGCCTTTGCAAAGCTTTCCTCACATCAGCAGTCCTATGTCAATCAGCGGGACAACTTGCATGAATGTTAGTGTTTCACCCCAGCTGGCACCTGAACACCCCAGGGCTGATCACTCACTCCCCCCTGGTGGGATGGGAAAGAGAACTAGAAAAGTAAAAGTGAGAAAACTCATGGGTGAGACAAAGTGTTTAATGGGTGAGGCAAAAGCCACATGCGCTCAAGCAAAGCAAAACAAGGAATTCATTCACCGCTTCCCATGGGCAGGCAGGTGTTCAGCCATCACTGGGACAGCCAGGCTCCATTGTGTGTAACGGTTTCTTGGGAGAAAAATGCCATAATTCTGAACATTCCTTCTCCCCTTTCCCTTTGTCTTTTCCCTGTTTTATATGCTGTTTTACATGTTTTGTATGAGACCATATAGTACAGAATATCCCTTGGGTCTGTTGGGGTCAGCTGTCCCAGCTGTGTGCTGCCCCAATTCCTCGTGCGCCCCCAGCCCACTCTCTGGTGGGGTGGGATGAGAGGCAGCAAAGGCCTTGGCACTGTGGAAGCTCTGCTCAGCAAGAGCTAAAACGTCTCTGTGTTGTAAATACTGTTTCTAGCACCAAACGTAGCCTCAAACTAATTACTAGAAAGAAAATTAACTCTCTCCCAGCTAAACTCAGCAGGTTCTCTGTTCCTTATTCTATACCGTTTACATCATGCTCAGGTGCCACACTATCCAATACAACCTCATTAATCAACCCCCCTTCCCATCTTTACCTATAACATGCAGATATCATTCTCTTAGTCTATGGACCACCCCTGTAAAATGTCTAGAAATGTCCACAAAATGTTCATTGAGTTCATTTATTCCACAACTTTGAGCTCCATCTCTTATGGTGGTCACTCAGAATGGAAGAGGTCAAAACTAGCACAGTGAGTAAGAACTACTCATGTGAATAAATTCTGAAAGATTTTATAAGACCAGGCTCTTTGATTGTCATGGCAACAGATTTATTAGGCTTCAGGCATAATTTGGATTTCCCTTCTAAACAAAATCATTTTTCTTTTTACCTATGCGAGTCTTTTGCCTTGTAATTAGAGCAAGAAAAATAGGTTAATTACATTCTTAAAGATCATGCAACTGTGCAGATACATCGTTAGTGAAAAATTATCAGAGTATGCAGAAATTTACCTTTATTAGTGGCCTCCGAATCGAAGCAAAGTGTATTCTTATTGGAATCATTCGTTGCCTTATTATTTTTCTGACAGTATTAACATTGCTACTAGGTATTGTCAATTTTTCCAGGAACCCATCCTGGGTTCATTTGAAACATCGCTCATCTTACAAAATGCTCACTATTATTAGGTTTAAGGATACTTACCCACCATTTTACTACATTAAATATGTTCATTTTTTTGTTAATACATGATGTTTAGCTCTTTAGTTGATCCAGGAATAGTTATCTTTACAGTATGGAAACACAATATGAAATCATAATTTTAGTAAACTTCCCACAGAATATACATATATATAGAAATAGGAGGGATAAAATCATCTGGATTTTATTTCTCTGTGCAATTTTGCATGCTTATAAATGTCTATATTATTAGGATATATATTACATAACAAGCAATATTTAATTAATTGTCATTTGTAAAGAACAGTTCCTTTTTGCATAGGATTTTTTTTCCCACGAGGTTATGCATTATGGGAGAAAGAAAAATATTACAAAAAGCAAGCATAGCAGCTTAATGTGCAGCCAGTATACTAATGCAGTAATAGGTTCATTTGTTTATTTTATCCCTGTAATATACATAGCAAGAATAGTGGATTCTTTTCTAAAGAGTTTTGAGAGAGAAGGGTTTACATGACACAGGATGTTCATTGTCTTTAGCATATATCTCTGTCAATGACTTGAAGTGACTTAAGACTCTTTAGTGACATTTTCAATAATTTAAAAACTTGCACAACAGCTGCATTTGGCTTTCTCTGTCAATTCTAAAGCAATTAAAATTAGTAATTTCCTTTTCTTTTAAGATAGTTGTCAATAAAGGTTTGATGCTGCGAACATCTGTATTTCATTTCAGCCCATTGAACTGTTTCTTTAGATAAACAATGTGAATTAAAGTTGGAACCATTTGCATTTTCAGGGAAGTTATACTGAGCAGTGGAAATATTTTCCACACCTACAGCAACGATTTCTAGTCAAGAAAAATGTGGCACATAAGCAGTTCCTGTACTCAGAATGCCTTGAGCTCTCTTGATTCAAGACCCAGCTGAAATCTGATTTTTGAAAGGCCTGCAAAGAATCCAAAACAAAGCCCAAATGAATCTTAAAGTTTTGTTGCTTAAGTGTAAATGTCCATAGAAGAATATTTCTTGGTCAAGTAATTTCTGTAGGTCAGCATCTGTGTTTTTCATAAACCAGGATAAAACATCAAAATGTTTTTAAAAAATGAAAAGTTCTAAAAATCAATATGTTTAGAAATACTGATCAGACTTCCATTTTAATCAGATTTCCGTTTGTTACAAGAAATTGTACTGTTACCTGTTTATCTGTTTTTCTCAGTGAAATTTTGCAACTTTTTTTTTTTTTTTAAACGGGGAAGTGTTTTGTTGTGAATTTTTTCACTAGGTCTTTTATAGCTGTCCCAATATTTGCTGGCTCTCACAAGTCAGTTCGTTAACTAGAAGCTTTCTGAAGGGCCATCTTTAGCACTACATATTGCACAGCCTCGTATTGCTGATACTGAGCAGCAGTTCTCACCAGGTCTGTGGCAGAACAGAACCTCTGATGGTGATTCTCTCCTTTAATTCTTCTTGTGTCTCCAACAAAAAGCAGGCCTCTATTTTTCTGAGTTTTACAGATACCAGAAGTAGTACTTTTTACTACAAAAAACCTTCAAGAGGCCTTCGAAAGGCATGCAGGCAAGGAGTAGAATTAATCGAGTATTAATATCCTTATTAAATAGATAAGGAACTGAGGAACAAAGAAACTGCCCAAAGCTATACTGGCAAGGGAAGAGTTCGGAATTGAACCCAAATGTCCTTACTCTCAGTTCATCACTGTCCCTGCAAGGTTGCTCTTCATTTTGTTCATTTTTTTGCTTAATGACTCGCATTCGGACTTTTAAGTTAATACTAGCTGAAGTATCAAATGTGAAAGGGAATTACTGATGCATACTTCCTTTCCAGTCTGACACAGTCGTCCTAAAAATTCTTTTTCCTCTCCTGAGCCATTCTGTTTGAATGTAACCATTAATTATGTAATTGCTTTTCTACACAGGGGAAGTAGATCCTATATTAAACAGAAATTACTACATAGAAACATCCTAAGTATGCCATAGAGGTTCTGGGAGATGTACATAGGTACCTGATTATGCTGTCAGGGTTTAGGGGCAGCTGTGGGGCTATGTAATGGTTTTGAAGGCCCTCGGTAATTTAATCAAATTTCAACACAGAAAAAAAATCCAGTTCAAACAAAAAAAGACTGATGATTTGCCATCTAGGATTCACACAGGTCATTATGAACCCAGCACTTGGGGGGAAAAGAGGTGAAAGAGAGAATATAAGACCTAACAGGGATTCTTGTTAACCCTGGAATGCCTCCTCTGTCCAAGGTAATCTTTCAGTTTTGTATCCTCTTTACGAAAAAGGAAAAGGTGGTTTGTATGGAAAGTACTTAGCTGCTAAAATTACATCTCAAGTTGGGGAAAAAGAATCCGACTTGTCATCTTAATACAAACTCAGAAAAATTTTGTACATGTCAAGAAGGAAAAATAGCTTTTTGCAAATGTGCCAGAGTTTTGGAATCAGTTCCAAATTCCAGCAGAATATCCCAGATTAAGTGGTATCTGCCTTACTTTGTGCAGCTCCAGGTGTTCCATGCCTCTGGATGCTGACGAGTACAATACTTACCCAATTACCCAATGACATATTAATATAGAAGAATATGAAAGTCGGATTAAAAACAGTACTTTACTGGAAATCTCATCTCACTTTGGTTTTATTCCTGAGAAGCGTTAAGAAGAGAACTTAAAATGGACCCTACTGCACCAAGTATGCTCTTTTATTGTTTCTGACATTCTTTTATTTTTACTGGCTTATAATGGAAAAATGTTAGAAGGGAATGCTTTTGTCAATACATACTCCATTATAGTAAGGAATTACACAACCTGCTCCAAAATAATGTTCTCCAGTGCACAGAGCTCAGGGCAGCCAGGAGGATCATCTGCAATCTAATTTCATCCACAGTGATGGTGCAGAGGGTCATCCTCAGCCTACCTCAGCCTTCCATACTAAACTAGACCTAATGTTAGCTGTAAATATCATAAAAGAAATTCTGAAAGTCTTTTCTAGCTAAGCTAGAAATTTTTTTCCCTGGAACCTTGGATATTAGAGCACATAAAGGTGTTTAAGTTCAAACACATGCTGGTGCTTAAGAACTTAACATATCACATGGCTTCTACTTATTCTTTAAATCAGATGGAGTAAGGGATCCAAACACCTTTGAGGATCTGACCACGGGATTTATAATGTATGCCTATTTTCTACAACATTAAGAGTCAGGAAAGTAAATCTAATTATTGTAGTTGGGTAATTACTGAACTTTGACAGGTAAAGTGGTTTTTATTTGGCTAAGAAATATTGGAGAACAACTGAAGCCCATCAACATAAATAATGAAAAATAAATAATGAATTTCATTCACTGTAAGAGCCCCAGAGGATATTAATGCAGTCCATATTTTTAACTTCTGACTTCTGAAAATTTAAGATTACTCATTTTATGCATATGTCTTTAGATACTGAAAAGCAACACTTTCTCCTCCATGTGAAACAGTGATACATTTGATGAAAAAAAATAGGACTCTATTTTAACACATCCCAAAACCTAGCAATACTGTCTGCAAAGTGAGCTATTACTGAACTACTAAGAATATCAGAAACTTTCCTTTGAGGAAGACAAGCCTGATGTTTGAAAATAAAACCGTGTAACTTTTTGAATGGGAAAGCTGATGACAAGACTGTCTAAGAGCTGTGTGGTAGAATTCCTTTTTTTACCTTGCATCTAAATAAAACACTGGGTAAAAGGTTTTTTGTTGAGGTTTTCACAGTAAATGTAACTTTTCACTGAATACAGAAGCACTACAAAACACTTAGCAGGAGAAGGCAGGAGTTCGGAAGGGCTTTTAAAGCATTCTTGAAAGTGGCTCTTAATGGATGACCACGATGGGCCTTAGGATAGTATTGTTTCTGTGCTGCTGAGCACGGTACTTGCCCCCTATATGTATTAATGAAAGCTAGGAAACAAACCTTTCCTGTAAGGAAGAGTTTCAGTGATGTCGAATCCATTTGATTTGGGGTCCTGTGGCCTCATTCCATAGCAAATGCTCTATGCTGCACCAAAATGCTCTGAAGCCTGGCACAGCTGGCTAAGTTCTGAAAACACTGCTGTGGAAATGTATGACAATCTACACTCTACCTGCCCCTCTCGAGCCACTTTGAAGTATTATTGGCTCAGCATAAAGGTAATGACATCTTTGACATTACTTCATGTAATACTCAGCATGTTTTAATGTGTCATATCACTGGGAACACCCTGGCTGTGTAATGTGATGTACCTCATTGCATGGCTTTAATATCACAAGCACTTTAGAGGGGATCGAGGAAGGGCTTGTCTATTACTTCTGTTCCTAACTTTTATCCCACAAATTCTGCATCTCTTCATGTACTTTCAACAGGAATTTTAAGGGATCACTGTTCTCTTTCAGTCTAATTGCTGTCCCCACCCTGAAAACCATGCAAGGGACGTTTAATGCTGAAGGGTCCAGAGTATCTGCTCCATTCCTCCCTCAATTTCAGTAAACTACTAAAAGACCACAAATCACACCTGCAATGTCTCAAAAGAGGAGATAGATCAAAAGCATCACTAAAAAACCCAAAAACCCATAAGTAGACCATGTGTAATGGTACAGAGAGAATCCTACAATGCTTTTGCTGAATCAATCTCCAAATCCATTTCTGACCTCTCATCTGGCTTTCAGCAGATATTATGAGTCCATGAGGAAGGCACAACAAATGAGCATCACAGGGATTTCCATATCAGGAACACTAATGTTCCCTCCCTCACAAACTCTTCCTACCCACAGCCCTTTGCTGCAGCTTCACGTGGAGGTGCAGCGTCTCTCTGCACGAGTCGAGTTGCGTGTGAAGAGAGAAACAACCTTTCTGAGTCCCTCCAGGTTAAGCGTGTGAATAGCACAGTGTGAATATGATGCAAACAGACGGGATCAATAAGCAATTTCCTTCATAAAAGGGAGACCTTCAGTTAAAATCAGTTAAACATTTTTTACCAAGTTACAGCACATGATTTACTGTATATCTAAAGACTCTGGTGTCCTCCTTGCCCACGTCTCTAGCAGATGCCTGTACGGATTCATCTTCCCTTGATCCTTTTTGTGCCTATCCCAGTCCATGTGGACACACGTGGCTAAACCCCATGACAGTGCCTCTGGGTACATCCATGCATTGCATGTGGGTATAAACCAAGATTCTCACCCCTTCAGTGCATGCATGCACATGTCCCTCCTGTGAGGGGTCACACCTGTGGGATCACACCCTGTCCTGCCTCACCACGGACCTGGTGTCCCAGTCCCCTGTGGCTCACAGACAGCTCCTCAGCCCTCAGCAATACTGCTAAGACCAGACCTCTCAGCTGCGTAAACGATGCGTGCACAAATCATGTCTCTCAGGAAATTAAAAAAACCAGCCAGCACGGCCTCATGGGCCACTGTGTCTCTAGGTCTATGAGCTTTGTCAGTATGATCTTGTGGGCCATATCCATCACAGATCCTCCCTGCTCCTCAATGCAGAGCCCAAGCTCTGTGCTCGGAATTCAGTTTTCACTCATATGATGACTGCTACTAGTTTTATAAAATGATCCCATTGAGATGAGCTGAGATGCTTTGGGTAGCTGTTAGGGTAGGGAAATTGCAACCAGGTAGGACTTTTCCACTTCAGCTGCTCGGTTTGCTTTACGCTTTGGGCGTGAAACGCGGCACTTTGCACATGAACGCGCCCGTGTCCTCAGTGCCGGGGTGAGAGCTACCGTCCTGCTTGTGATTGTCACAGCTGGTATGAACTGAACAGGAGCCAGGATAGAGCACTTAAGGAAGTCCCCACAGCCCCAGTTCCCCACAAACACGAGAGGTTGGGCCAAAGCTGCTATCTGCTTCGCACTTCTTTTTCTCCTGGTCCGGAGGTATGAAGTCCCATCCTCTTTGCTTTTACAAGATGTAAAGATGCTGATCCTCCTGGAAATCAGGTTACAATCACTGTGGGAGACAGCTTCCAGATCTGTTTGTCAGGGCTACTGAACCTTGCTTGTGTGTCCCAAGGTGAGGATTAATCTGTTAATGTTTGTAAAAAGCTATGTAAATGATCTGTATCATGCTGACAGGTCGAGTACTGCATTGCTCACTGGCTGCTCTTCCTGACAGCTTAAGATACATGCCAAACAATGCCTACCCTGTCAGACCATGTTCACTGATGTAGTTTGACTGGCTTAACCCTCTCAGGATTTGGACTTACTACTTCTAGCCTACTGATTGGGTGATAAAGCAGAGATATGCAAAGCTGGTGCTTTTCACATAACCTAGAATCCAACACAGACATTGATATATGCTTGTACAGGACCATGGACTCAAAGAAAACCTCTTGGATCTATTACAGTACATGTGCAGTTCAGGTCCTGAAGGACAGATGGAAAGCAGTGAGGGTGAGCAGAGCTCTGTGCTGTCCTTGGCTGTGGGCAGGAGGCAGCAGCAGAAGCTGCTTTTGGGAGCCACTGGCAGGATTTGGCCCTGCTGCACCTGCAGGAGCTGCAGAAGCTCAGAATGGCTGCGAGGCTCGGCACAAGCTCATCCGAGAATGTGAATCCTACCAAGAGGAGGATGCACTTGAAACTTGGGAACCTTTTTGTCCTGTGCTTATCACATAGATTGCAGCTAATATCAGTTACTGAGACCAGGGTCTGACAGGGGTAGCTATTGAAGAAATGATAAGAGACACAGCCTCTTCTAGAGAATTAAATTCTGAATGAATGCAACTCCCATAACTAGTTCTGCAAGCCCACAGAATGCCAAAGAGATAGTAACTAATTTCACTGGCCACTTTACTACATACTTGGTCCCAGTTACCAGAATTACATATGGATTTTTATGTTGATTTTTGGTATTAATGATTAATGCTTTCATCGTCTTTAAAGCCTTTTGCAGAGAGGATCACTTGCCACTGATCTTTACTGATGTTTCTCTGGGTGTAAATGTGCTTTTCCTTGACTACCTAAGCTAGAAAGCTCTGCTGCAGCCTGATGCAGGGGCTGTTCTCCATATAAGCTGTTACTGAACCAGAGTAGGACTGACAAGAGAATGGGACTTCCTGTGAATCTTCACCGTTGCATGGTCTTCTTTGAGGTCACTGGAGCTGATAACTTGCTGGGTGGGTCATTTTCAGGCACTAACACAGGGCTGTAGGGTACACACACTAGCAAGTTGGGTGACTAGGTTACAACAAACTAGATTTTGTTTCTCTCACTGTTGCTGATCTGGGCAACTTTTGATTTCAAAGCCCAATCCAATACCTGGTGGTCAGTGAGAATTGTGCCATTGATTTCTTCCACAGCTGGATCACATCACTGGCTGGTTCAGTCTTTACCACTGGTACAAGTTGCTGTGGTAGAAAATGCAAATATACCTTGGCTTTGCACTTTGTTTCTTTACCTGAATCTTATTTTCCATTTCTTTCCTGTTTCACATATGTGTCTACCACATTCTTGGGGCTTCAACAAATGTTCAGGGTGTATGTCTGTGTCTCTGCACAATGCCTTTGCACACACATCTTCACTGGTGTGAGAATTGCTGCTCCACAGCTAGGTATCTCCAAGATTTAACACGCCTCTTGTTTTGTTTCTCTCAAGCAGCCTGTTTGGCAGCCACAAAACTCCATGAAAATGATTGATAATGAAAGGAATTGATTTCTTCTTTCTCCTTGTAAAATGACAGCACAACTCCATCTTAGGTCTTTGTTTACACTTGCACTAAACAATGTGTATAAATGTACCCAGCTGGCATTGATCTACCTGGATTAAGCAACAGGCAGGGGAAAGAGGGGAGGCATGGGCTTCAGAGTGCATCTAAGGGGTGTAAGCAGGACTGTGGCTGTGCTTTCAGGTAGCTGTTCCTCATGGGGGTGGAGGCCTTTTATTTTCTAGGAGACTGCTGCTCCCACCTGGCCAGGTGGGAGTTACCTTGGGCACAGTTCTGTGTGCAGCAGTCCTGTAACTGTAGCAGAGAAACAGCTGATGTCAATTATAAGTGACTGCAAGTTGGAAAAGTTGGAACAGGATGAATTTATAAGCCTTGTTTGGGAAGTTTTAAATACCTTGCTTATTGTGCTGTTAAAAAAAAGGTAAAATTTTAAAGAACAATGAAGACCAATCATCTGTAAATCTTCCTTTGATGGGATGCCTAGTAGTATTCTAGTGTTTACAGTTTTGGCAGTAAAATGACACAGGAAAAAAATCAAAATTAGCATTTACAAGAAGTCAGCAGGGAGAAAACAGAAGGAAGGCAACAGAGATTTGTGCTAACAGAGGGACTGTGGCTTTTGAGAAAGGGCAATGTGCCATCTATGAAGCACAGTCATTTTTGCAAATCCCCGTTTCCCTGGTTGGCAATTACCTCCTGGAAACAGTGAGGAAAAGGCAGCCCATACACTGCTTTGACAAGATGGCAATCATGTGCTTTAATAAAATTATTAGTGGCTCTGCACAGCATCATCCCAGCTGCATATAACTGGGGAGAGAGTGCTAACATGAAGGGAGGACAAAGACAGCTTCTCAGAGCCAGAATTGTTCATGCTGACCAACTTCCCCACTGCTAAGGGTGTCCCTGTGCTCATGGAGGTGCCCTTAGGATCCCAGAGGCCCTGACTCCCCAGTCCCCACCTGGGTGTTCTGGCCACTCAAACATCCTTCCTGTGCTAGGAAACAGCATCCACCAAAACTGTAATTGCAAGTGCAGCGTAGAAGAGTTTGTTCAGGGTTGTACAGTGTGTGGAAGGTGGCACGTGTTGGTTAAGCATGGTGTACATGCAGGTACCTGTGAGAAAGCCGTTCTGTTCGTAAACATTTGCAAATTTCTGCGCGTGGTGAAGTGCTGTGGATTTGTAAGTCAAGCACATTTTCTCCTCAGTAATGTTTACTTTAGCCCCAGGGACAGTGCAGAGCGTAGCTGTGACCAGAATGGATGACTTCATAAGAGGAGGGAACTTACCCAGCCTCACTGACAGATTTTTATGAAGGGTTTCCCAAAGCCAGCCTGCAGCAGCGCATCACTACAGATGCGCTTCTGACATTTGTAGTTCAAGGAGCAGCAGTATGAAAAGTAAAACACTGCCAGTGGGTTTCCATAAAAAACCTGATTCCTGGATTATTTCTGGGGGTTTCAGTGTAGCTATGAGCTGTACGACCCTAAGCTTTCTCTTGGAAGCACTCGACCAGCCTGCATCTGCCTTCCTTTCCATCCCTGCCATACAGAGTGAGCTGCAGCAGTGCTGCAAGCTCCAGGGAAGCAAGGACTGGAGAAAGGAACAAGAATTTGGGAACAACTGGAAGAAAGAGACACATGAACTCAAGAAAAAAGACTCAGGAGTCCCCCGAATGTTTACTTTCAGAAATAAGCCAAAAGCTTCTCCTGACAGAACCTTAGATTCCTGAAAAATTGACAAAGTTAATTTATTATCCATGAAATAGATTATCCTTTTGGAAAAATACCTGGAGTCTTTCTCATCCATGCAGAATAGATTGCCCAATATTCCTACGGCTTCTGCCATAGGTCCTAGTCTGATTACAGGCATGAAATGTAGGTAAATGTAATTATGATACAGGCAGATTTATGTGTCCCCAGGCAGGTTTTAAAATAACAACAAGAGTATAAATATTGGATCTATGGAAAGAAAATATCCATTATTAAAATCAATCCACAAGCTAGTACTGTGAAAAGCTTTCTTCTTCAGCACAGCTGTCAGCCCCGCTGAGATTTTAAATTGGAGTTTGTCTAGTGTAACTCTCACTTTCTATTTGAAAAGCAAAGCCAGAAACATTAAACTTTTGTCTCGGGTTTTTAAAGTACAGGAAAGCTAATATAATTGCTGCACTAATGTAGAGTTATGAGCTTTTAGGCTCCCCAGTTTTTGGCAAAGAAGGGTTGCGTCTTTTGATTCATGGAATAAGATATTTCCCAGTACAAATTTGCCATACTCTTTCTCTTCACAAAAAAATCTGCATCCTTCCTCTCCTCTGGACCATTTGGCATGGCTCTCTGGTTTGTAACTGCCTGGACTTCACTCCAAAACTGGCTGCACTTCAGTCACCAGTCACTGTGCAGAGTTTCCATGTGAATTATTGGAGTGTTCTTGACATCTGGAGTTCTAAGGAAATGAGAAGCATGGTTCAAATCTCAGACAGCAGCTTGAAAGGCTTACGGAGATGCAGAGCCAGGTCCGTGATCTGGCTGAGGCAATGCCCATGCCAAACTCAACAGAAAAAGTTGCTGGGTGACAAAAGCTGTGTCCCCTTGGACCTGTGGCATGCACAATACGGCTTTTGGTGTCAGGTGAGAAAAGAGTGGTTTAGAGGGTGACACAAAATCCCTGCGAGGAGCACAAGGGTCGGATATGCCATCCGTGTCAGTGACGTTTGGAGCTAAGGACTGATAGGACAAGCAAAGTAGGACTTAGCTTGAGCTCTTAAGTTAGACAGACTTGTGTGAAAGCAATTAACCAGCTGGGAATTCTTTGGAGAAAAATTACTTCAAACAGAGAAATCTTTGGAAGGTTGTATGAGGAGGAAATAGAAAGGAATTTTAAGGATGTTTTTCTGACTTGTGTTAATTTATTTTCATTCATCATTGGCATTGATTAACACTGGATTGACAGGATAGTGTCATTATTAAGGCTTTATTCATCATCTTCAGCAAAGTAGTCTGTGTAATAGCAAAAAGAAACCTGCACATTTTATTTGGTGTTTTTTTGTGCCCCTCCTTGCAGTCTCTAGAGCCACAGATCAATTGCTGGTGTTTAGTGACCTGCCCAAGAGTGTAGGGCCCGTGGGTGGGTCTTCTTCTAAGGCTGGCACTTGTACAGTGCATAATCTAAGATGACACTGACCCTTTCAGCCTTATAGGAATAATATTCTCAGCACGGTGAATTGTTCTTGAATGCTTTCTCCAGTGTACTGTGTTACATGCCCAGACTTTTTTTTCATCTTGAGCATATGTCCAACATTTCCTCTCTGCTCTCTTTGTTGCATGGGTTTGATTGTAGCCAACAGCAAAGGTCAAAAGACATTTTACTGTTTCTATTTCTATGTTTCTGTTAAGCTGAATTAAATTGTTGGTGCTGCAAAGTGACTTCTTAAAAAGCTTATGCTGCAAGTCTTCAACCAGTATAAACCTAAGCTGAGCTGCATCAGTTTAAACCAGATGGTGCAGAGACAAAATGCGGTCCAAAGAACAGGGTGCCGATCTGGAAACCGAGAAACAGGATTTGCTTCTCTGGAGCTTCAGTGGACAGCTTCATGAATTTAGATAAAATTTTTCATCTTCATCTGCCTCAGGTTTTCTGGATGGGTGGTAGAGTGGCACTGTATTTTAAAGCACTTTGCACATTCAATTTTTCAGTCACGTCATCTTTTTCCTTTCATATCCAACATTTATCAGTATGACTGCCTGCTTAATCTATGTCACAGATAGGTTTTAAAATCATAACGTCTAGAAATGCCCTGGTGTCCTCACATAGGTTAATTATGTTTACGTGTGTCTGAGTATTCACTGGAAGGTGCCATTTCTCAGTCCAGATTTGGAGCAGCACTGACTTTTGTCCATCAAGCAGCCTTCCATTTCTTTCCTACATAGCAAAGAAAATCCAGACATTCACTTGGCATATGAATGATTCTGATCAGCATTTTCAGGTTAACCTGAATTAATATTAACTTCAGCCTTCAAAGAGCCTTCAGAGAAGTTTGGACTAAGTGGTTGGGGGTTTTTAAATCTTTGATTTTTTTCTATTTGTTAGAACTTCTTCAAATGTCGTGAATCGAAAACACCTGAATATCTCTGCTATGATAAGCGTTCACTGCCCAGCTTTGTTTCCTGAGGAAAGTCCTTTTTCTCACCAGAGCCTGAAGAACAGGGCCACCATTTTCCATGGGTTTTAGATGGTCCATGACCACAAGCTTTTTTTTCCCACTGGTATGGTCAGTTCTCCAAGGCAGCTCATCCCAGCACTCCTTGCTGCTGCCTTAGAGCATGAAAGGGAAAGAAATGGATCAAAATCTCCCTAGAGGATCACCTGGCTTTAAAAATACAAGCAAAACCAAACGGATACTTTACAAATGTGAGCAAAGTATCTTAATGGAGAAAGAATCAATCTTATAGGGATGATATGACAGCTGCTAGAATAAAACCCAGGTCTGTGTGAACATGCAGAACATCTTGGGCAACAAGTCATAACACATAAACACTTTATTTTGAAAATAAAGTTTAAAGAAACATTATCCAATCTACTGTTTCCAAGCGAGTTGCTATTTATTTACTTATCACACCAGTTCAGTGGGACTCAGTGCTTTCCCTATGTGTTATAAGGATTCTGAAACTTAAATACAATCATTTCCAATTACCAGTTTCATAATTCAGATACTATTAATATTTTATTTATTGTTAGCAGCTTCTTTATTGCAAGCAGTATTTTTAATGAATCCATTATATGTTAAAAAAAATCAGGATTAAACTTGGCTCTCTGTTCTGGGGTCATAAATCCAGATTAGCTTTCTTTTTAGCAGTAATTTTACTCAAGGTTTTGTGAATGGAATTTGATTTGGTGTCCATTGAAGAAAAATGTGGCAAAACATACATTCTTTACTCTAAATCCTTATGAAGAATTACCAATATGCTAGAGAATACTCCTAATACAAAAAGTCAGTGAAATTTTTGGCTGTGTTCTTGGTCTTATTCACATTTTATATAGTCACTGTTTTAAATTACTAGCACTACATTAGAGTATGTCAAGATGCATCATATAAACAGATACAATTTACCATGACCTTGAGGCAGCATGATGTGTACGTTGCATTACATTATCTATCAAAACATGTTCCTTATATAGTACAGTACCCACTGCAGACAGAGATTTGGGTTGTTAGGCATACTGTACACAGTTGGAAGACATATGCAAATAATCTCTCCAGATCTGCGGCCACATCAGTTCTGTCTTTTTTAAGAGAATAAGAATAAGCTATAAGAAAAAAGAAATGAATCCAAGTGGCTTTGCTCCATAGGCAAGGTAAAATCTTTTGCTAAACCATGGAAACTTCTGCACCTCAGGAAGCAGGTAACCCCTAAGGGTGACCGAGCAGGGGAACGGGTTGCACAGAGAGTTTGTGGAGTTTCCATCTCTGAGATATGGAAAAACTCCCTGGACATGGTCCCGGGCAGCTGGCTGTAGGTGATCCGGCCTGACCAGGGGGTTGGACCAGGTGACCTGCAGAGGTCCCTCCCAACCTCAGCTGTTCTGTGACCCTGTGATACCCACAACTCCCAACAGCAAACACTTGCTGTCAGTGCAAAAGCAATGCCCCAGTGCACAGGGGTTAGGAAAACCAGCTCTTTCCATGATATTTTTTCACTGCTCATCCCAATGGCCTTGCCAGAGCATTTTGTGAGTTAATTGTGACATTTGCAGTCCCAAATCCCAGTTCTCTGCTGTGCCACAGAGCTCTGCCCCAAGACTTGAAGAGGAGACGTGTCACCTTGCCCTTGTGTTTTCCCAAATGTGTTGCTCCCAGCACAACCAGCTCATTTGCCCAGGAGCAGGGGACCTGCACAAGCCGAGCTACCATCTCTCTCCCATGCTATGCTCACTCAGAGCACGAGCCAGAGAGGCAGCTGCTCCCATGGATCAAGGCCCTGACTCTCCCAGCTGTGCCAGGTTTGTGCAAATCGACCTTCAGCAACCCACTTCAACCTTCTGTTCTTCCTCCCTCCCTTTCTTATACTTCTTACTGTTGTAATTTTGCAAGCTGCTTGGGCTAGGTATCGTTCTCGCTATCTGTGTCTGGTTTCTAGCCCAGACGTCAGCAGGGGTTGCTGCATGCTGCTGCAATATAAATGACTAATGATGATGATAAAAGGTGTGGGAGTTGGTTGCCTGGAGTGTTACCCTACTTTGATAACTTTGTTTTAGAAACTAGCTTCTTCCTCAAATTATCTGCTATTTGATCTTATTACATCTAAGATTTTACAAGTGGCAAGGGATTCTTGGCTGCCTCCATTTTAGAGTGCTCATCCAAGGGCTTTGAAAGAGGCTTTGAAATTCTCAGTTTGGATGGTGTTCCTGTGACAGTGCCAGTAGCCTTCAGCGTGAGTTGCAGGGTATTGGAACCTTTAAAAGTCAGCTGCAACTGTGTCCTAAAAGAGGCATTCAATAGAGAAGTGCTCTATTTTTAAATTTGGGCTGATACAGGTAATAATTACACACTAAACGGTATGTGAAAAGAACGTTATCAAGGTTGCACAGCTCAGCACTTGAAGCTAAGAAATGCTGTAAGCAAAATTGTCTCTCCTCCATTAATTTGCCACCTTGCACAGGTGCATCAGTCACAGACTATTTTTGCGCAGGATCCGAGTCTCACTTGGTGAGCATAATAAATGACTCAGTTTGTGAGTTCAATACTTGATTTTCTTTTCAAGGCACAGCTCCGACTCTGCTGTGAAGGCAAAATTATTTCCCGCTGGGGCATTCCAGGGTGTTCCATCGCGCGGGTCCTTGCCACGTGCAAACACTGACTAATTTCCATTTACAGCATCTTAACAGCAATTCTGAGCATCACTGCTCCCTAGTACAGCTGGTAACCTACGGCAAGAAGAGGAGCAAGATTACAAGTGTCCATAATTGTGAGTGTCTAATGTCAATTTTTCAGAGGACCTGGCAGCACATTCTGCAGCTCCTGCTACCTTCCCCTACACTACTGGCCAGGAGTTGCCACTTTCAGATATTCCAACCCCGCAGGCCCAAGGCAGGCTCCCAGAAACACAGAGTGGGGGAACAGATTTGAAAAGCACGGTGTGAGCAACTTGTCCTGTTCCTCAGAGCAGCATCTAACGTTTGCAGACAAAAGACTGCTGTTCCTCTTCTCAGATTCTCCTGACACCTTAAAATTCTAACAAAAAAAAAAAATGAAACCTTCTACAAGAAGAAGCTTTTTTTTTCTACTCTTCTATAGCAAATGCATGACGCTCTGACTGAAGCTGAAATTTGGTGCTTTGCTAAAGCCTACCTGATAACATATGAACAGATGGAGGCCAAAATCATTCTGGATCACCTTTAATTGTGGCATTTTTGGGTGGTCTTTGTAAATTAATTACAAAAAATCCCAAAGAATTTATTTTTAAAAGCAAAATGAAAACCTTCTGCTGTTCAAATTTTCTTACTGAAAACTATCAATGTCATTTCAAGCTACTGGAGTGCTGCAAGGATGAACCGATCTAGGAGAGTAATTAAACAGGAGAAGAAATTACAAGAGAGGTAATTTCTTTTCCAAAACTTACCACTTAAACATATTTTCAGACACACAAAACCTTATTCGGAGCTTATATCAAGCCATCTCAGCCACAATAAAATTGAGAATGCAGTCCTTGCTTCAAAGTAAAGACACCCGAGTTTTTCACAGAAATGGATGTCAGGTTTTTATAGGGATAAAATAAATGGTTTACAAGTATCATTCTTATAAACAGCAAAACTGGGTGATTTTTTTCCAAAAAAATATTTTTCCTGAGACAAATGGCTGGTGAGTATAATTTCAAACCAGTTACAATTTTAAAATTATAAAAAAAACCCTGAACACAACTTACCTAAATCAGAAAATGTTGGTTAGATTTATTTGTAGCGTCCCTTAATGTAGCCATAATTAATAATCAATTTTGGAATAAAAATATAGATGGAAGTAAAAGTAGAGATTTTAGACTTTATAGATTGCTGTTTTACCCACACACTAACAGCTCTTTCCTAGAGAAACTCTTCTTCTATATCCCTCAGGCTTCTGAATGCTCTTCTGGTGCACATTTGTTTTGTAAGGAGGGATCACATCTGAGCTAAAGGTAGTTTGATCTATTACAGGCCAAATTATCTTCTGGCCTTGGCTGAACTTGGAGATATTATATAGCAACAAATTAATATAAATTTATGTCACTTTCCCTTCTCTTAATATTTCTTAAATGTCTTTGAAGCAGCTCAGTTTCCATTCCAACATGCAGTGGTGAGGGCAGATCTTCAAATTGCTTGTGACAGAGGTTATGTGCCTTCTGGCAGATAACTGAGACCTATCTTTCTCTGAGACTTGGATATTGCATTTTTTCTTGTACAGGGCTTCAATGTATTTTTGCTCCTAAAAGAGAAGCCTGGAGATGCCCTTGAAATAGAAAAATAGGTCTGAAATTATAGAGACACTTTCGCATCGCATTCTTTCACAAAGATTTTTCAGCTAATACTACTTTCATCTGGAAAAAAGTTGCAAATTTTAGGACTTCTACAGATTTTATTTATTTGTTTGTTTATTTATTCATTTATGTATTTTTTTTATATCTGAATTTTTCAGCGTCCAGATGTGCCCATGATAGATTTTTATTGTTCTGCTTTGTTATCTTCAGGAAAGACGGGCAAAAGACTAGAAGAGAGAGCTCTGGCTTCAAACTTCAAATCTTTATCATAACTTCTGTTGTGTGGGAGGGAGAAATGTCAGCCTTTTTTCTTTTATTTTCTTTTCTTTTAATCTTTGAATGAAAAGTGTCCTTTCTGCCAACCTTGATATGTGTAAAGGACAAAATCTTTGGAGTAAGGACAGTACATCTTCAGCTCACAGGCTGGACATTAGTACCTGAAGCCCAGAAAGGTTTTGCCATCTGCTGCTTAAAACTCCTTCATATTAATAGAAAAGTCAGCAAGAAAGGCAAGAAAAATAATCAAAAATGTGGAAAAGCTTCTGTATGAGCATACCACTAGACAGACTGGGATTTGTCAGTCTTGAAAAAAGATGGCTGCAGGGATATGGTAAGAGATGTACAGCTTTCTGGGTGGCCTGAAGAATGAAAGCCAATTACTCATTTTGTCCTGAATTGCCTAATGAGGAATGAAAAACAAGTTCAAATAACAAGTGGATACTTTTTCAGAAGTCCCTTAATTATCTTTTGACCTCGTTGCTAGGGGACACTGTAGTGACAGGTTCACTGAAGAGTCTGGATCGCAAAACACCAAACCAGAAAGACAACAAAATAAGGTACCAAAGTCAAAGAATAAGACGCTACTAAAAATAGCTGCATTCATGCACTAATTTAGCTACTGACTACTCCTGGCATAAAGTTGTTCCTTGGTTTTCAGTTATTCAATCAATTTTTGTATTTATTCAGCTTAAAGACTTTCTTGTTGCCTCTTAAAGGCAGCCCATGAACTCTGATTTTGTCGAATGTGAGAGAATATTGTCACTAACTTCCGACAAGCCAGGATTTAATTTTCCTCGTAGTGAGCAACAAATAGAAGCAGAAGTTGGACCATCTGAGTTTTTCTAATAAAACTGAGCAATACTTGCAAAAGTGTTACTGTGGAAATCTAAAGGTCTGAAAAGAAATAATGAGTATTTAAAAGGAGGAAAATGGCAAGTGTGTGCTACAGCACCGCTGAGAGTCAAACACTTCTGCTTCTGAGCATCAACACTGAGCAACCGAGCAAAGTGCTAGCAGGAAAACGGGTTGTGAACACAAAATAGGCCAGTCTAAACCAAACAGAAGTTCATTGCATTTTCACTACCCTTTGGATTGAATCAGAAAATGAATAACCTCTGGACTTGTTAAATTTGGGCTTTTAATCATAAATGCTTCCTCCAGTTGTGTTTCATATAGACCGTTCATTTTGATCTGTGACAATTCATTCTCCATAGTGCATCTCATACCAAAGGGAAAAGGGCTGTGGGTTAAAGGGTAGCTTGCTCTCCCTTTGGTCAGGTTTGTTCCTTTCACAATCTAGGAAACCAGGACTCGTGAAGCCTTGCGAATCCTGACGTGGGAAGCCTTGCTGTAGGTGGAGGAACCAAAGGCTGTCAGTGAGTCTGGGGATGGCACTGCCTGCACGGTAGTAACAGCTTGGTGCTTGAGAATCATTACTCTGCTACGGATCATAGCTTTGTTTCTAAGATAAGGATATTTGTGTTGGAAATGTTTGGTTTCTTTACAATAGAGCTTAGGTATCCTGAGTGTGTCAGGGCTGTGAGTAGTCCCAGAAACATAAATGCGGAGAAGAAAGGTAAAACTGTAAAACTGGCTGCAAGTCCTTTCCCCGCCCTGAATTCTAAGCTGCTTGGGAGACAAAAACTGCTGCCAGAACAAACTGGATCAAACCCAAGGTGGAGAGCAGGATGAGCCCTGTATTACATTACTTATTTAAATTCTGCCCTCTCAGAGTAACCTCTGTTGCTGAGTGCTTCCCTTTATTCTAGAGGGGGTCTCACATTGCTGAGACCTTTGGAAATATCCTGACTGTAGTGCTATAAATAGCAAGTATTTCCCACTGACTAAAACCTGCAGCATAGCAGCAGTCTGATGTGGGTTTATTTTCCTGCTTGAGGACTACATAAGTGCTCGTGTCCTCTCTCCGCTGAGACATCCCTTCGCTTTAGGCACTGGTCTCTCTGCTCACTGCTGGGGAGTGTTATTGAACCTGGCTCACATTCCTGCTCTTTCTGATCTTTTCTTCTCTAATGAAAGACCTCCCCATGGGCACCTTTCCTAGTTTCCCCTCTCCCTTCTCTTATGGCAGGTCTTTGCTTCTCTTGGGTATACTGATTTCTACTGTTTATTAATTTCTGCTCATTCCATTTCAATTCCTCTGCTATTCATACATACTGGGCACTGCCTGTGCACACTGCTGTGTCTGAAAGAGCTTTTAGTCAAGCTTCTTATGACCTCAGAGCTTCTCTGGGCCTTATCTTGCATTTACATGGTGCCTTTCAGTTCCCTGAAATCCAACTCTAAGAATAAATGCAAATGTGTTTCCCTGCACCTACCAGTGCTTCTGTGAGCAGGATCTCGACTGATAGCTGACAGCATTTCGTGTTACTGGAATTTAGGAGAGGACTGTCCAGTAAAAACAGCACAAGGATCAAGAGCAGATACAAAGTCATCACAGAAGTGAGAATGTGACAATGTAATCCCTAGAAAAAGAACAGCAAACAAGCACAAATGCGTGTGCCAAGCGTGCCTTCCTCCCGCACATCACAAGCAGCAGCACTTAATGCCCTGCTCAGCATCTCGCTTGGGGACTGTCCAGGATTTGAGCCAAGCACCCAACTTCTCAAGTTTGCCCTTGGAGGAAAAGGAGGTTAGAAGTTCTTATAAGGAGGAAAGAAGCAAAACTGCACTTGGCTGTGATGTTCAAGTGGGGTTAAATCATCGAGGAGCCTCTCCTCCCTGTTTGGTAATTCGAGCACTTGTTTGTGAGATAAGGGAAGGTGTCAGCTCCGGCAGCATCTGAACTCACACTCCGCTTTGTACGATTTCTGTGCCCTCTTCAGTTTGCTAATCAAAACAAGTTTCTGCTGTGTGTTTCTTATCCCCAGAGGGTGGAACTATCCTCAGAAAATTAAAGCTCTCTTATCTCTTAATGTGTCATCACAACTAATAGCCTGGGGACTGTAAACAAGTTTAAATATCAAAACAATTTGGCTGGTGATTGTCTGTGATTATGGATTAAGAATACAAAATTTGTGCTCGCTGATATTCAAGGTAGATTGAAAACAAGGAGCCAGATCCTCAGCCGGTGTAAATGGAGGTGGCTGAGCCGAACTGGGGGAGGAAGGCTGCTTTGTACCAGCTGAGCATCTGACCCTGGGAGGTTTTCAGAAGTTTCCATTCTTGTTTTTCAAGGTTTTCAAGATAATACATGACAGCACGGGGCTGATCAGGAGGAGCACTGAGGGCCCCCGGGAGAGCCTGGATGATCTCCCCCTTCCCTGAGTTCCCAGGAGCTCAGATTCTGCTGGCTGAGCCCTCCACTCACAGCCTTTTCGGGGAGCTCATAAATAACGACTTAGAGGAGAAATGATTTAAGATTACGAAACTTTTTCAAGATCAAGTCAAGGTGCCAGAATATTCAAAAGCTGTCAGATATGTCAGGGCAGGTGCTTTGTGAGGGATGTGCTTTGTATCTTTGATGTGACAAACACACTGCAGTAAATTCACAAACGTGCACTTGCTGCTGCCTCTTCCAAAGCCCTGCCATCAAGGCATCACCTTTAGATCAGTCACGTTGAGTGAAGAGATGCAAAAGGATCCTTCGCTAGAAATGCTGTCCCTGGTTCATCGGACTGTTTGCAATGGCAGTGATGTTCGGGGACATGGTCGTGGGTGTATTTCAGAGCACAGCTGGATTTGAAACTTTTCATGTTAGTGTGTCCCTCTTTTGGAAATGTTTGTGAGGCCTCACTTTTGTTCTAGACCATGTTCTGCTGTAGGCTGAATAACCTATTCTTCAAAGAATCCCACAGATGAAAAACTGAGGCAGAGAGAGACTAAGTGGATTTCCTGTAGATATATAAGAAGTCAGCAGAAGTGCAAGGAGATGAATAGTGCAAGGAGTGTCCTAACCACTGAACTGTCCTTGTCTCCCATGTGCAGTGCAGACTACACAGAATATTTATCTTTTAATGGATAGCTTTTCGGAATACATATCGTTTCAAAAGGCTGATGTTAGGTTAATGATGAATCTTACAAAATGAAGTAGAAAAGACATTCATTTTGATGTGGCAGGAAAGTGCTTTCCTAATGAGGTAGCAATTAAATAAGAAGGATAGTTATTAAAAAAAATGGTAAATTTAGCGTTCTCTAGCCCTCTTATCTCAGCAGTTCTAGCGGCGGTTCTAGGTCAGGAAAAGGAATGTTTCTGTCAAGCATGAAGTACCCCCAGAAAAATATAAAAGGAAAAATGTGTCATAAGAATCATAAAAATATTAAGTAATGTCAAATAAATGAAATCAATTTCTAGAAGAGAATAATAAAGACTGAGAAAAGGTACCCAGAAAGCCAGATGACTTTTCTGTTTTCTTAATTGGGGTAATTATACTAAAACTGACAGCAAGTATTTCCCCAGCAGCAAAAAAACACCCACAAACCCCAGCCAGCAAAAATACCGCTCTGAGCATAAGATCTGTGAAGGTTAAAGGCTTGAGTCTGCCATTAGGAGAGTGCTACTCTCCTCCCAAGGTCAGTCCTGACATATGGAGAAGTAATTTTGATTCTGGTCTCCTCACTGTACAAAGTCAACGCTTACCTTGATTTCAACAGTGCTATATTTGGCAAAGTACTAATATAATTGTATTTGGTCCCAGTCATGTCCTGTTTGAATGTTAAATTCCTCTTAATACCAAGCCACTGTGTGCTCCCTCTTGTAGCTTAGGAGGTGTATAAAACAGCGAGCAGTGCGGACCCGCTGGAGCGATCCCTCCAGGAAAACCAGCGCTGCCAGTGCCCACGCTACGTGTGTCTCGGGGGTTTTACTTCACACTAGCTCTTGTCTGGGACCCCAGTGCCACGGGCTGAAATTTCTTTCATTGTTTTTATGGCATGTGAAGAGCTCCTGCAGCACTTTTTTGGATGTAGTTTCATCCCAAAAAGATGCAGTTTGTGCAGTCCCAGGCTACATCACAGCGTGAGCCAAATACAGCACATAGAGATGACCTCCAACAAATCACACCGTGCATCAGCCCACGTGTAAACTCTCAACTGCTGATGCCCCCTTGTTGCTCCTTCACGTTCATCACGTTCCAGCCACCAGCTTCTCTGTGCATATTTCATTGCATCACACTAAGGACTTCTCCCTCAGCTAAGGCCCCTTAGTGAGACAGAAATAACCTGGCAGTCTGATTCATGTTACCTGATTTGAAACCACCCACTATCTCCTTGCTAATAAATACAACTTGCAAAGAGGAAAAACGTGATTCTACAACCTCAGATCAGAGACTGTGCAGCCCAAGGACCTCTGCCTTTCTCATTAGCCAGTAATGGGTGCCTGGGAGAGACTTTAATAATAAGGCAAAGATGTGGTGGTACTTCCCCAGAATAATTTCTTAGCTTACAAAAAATTCACTACTCAAGGAATTGCTAAGCCAGAGGCTTTGTCTTTATATCTAATAGCCTTTGATATGTCTCCTTCGTTTGTGAATTATTCAGCTACTTTTTAGATTGATGTTAATTTTAGGATCTAGCGTTCTGCAGGAGAGAATTTGATATTGACTTCATGCTGCACAGTTTATTAAGAAAAGAATGGGGATGTTAATAACAAGAGATCAGATGCTGCCTCTGTTCACATTAATCCTGGAATGAGGATTTCCCAGCGCATGTGGTGCAGGGTCACCGTACCAAAGTTAAGAGTGCCAGTGGCTGCAGTGCAAAGCCACCCCAGGTGGGGCTCTGCACCACTCTCTGGGGGTTTTTCTATATGAATGGGAAACTGTGCCCAAACCACGGGATGCAGAGTCAAATTGTACCTTCTCTGGCTTTTTTCAAGCCAGAAAGGCTTGACCGACAAAGCGCTTGGGTATGATCATATTTCTGTGGGAACCAGAGTGCTGAATCAAGAGTGTTCAGCTCTTGTGGGAGCCAGCCAGAGAGAACTTCACTCTCCCCTCAAATCCTTGCATTCCAGGCCTCGGATTTTATGTTTGTAATCCTACTGATTTCTCAAATAAACAGTGAAATGCAAACAGTTGGCCAGAGGGAAAACCTTCCAGTTACTGAAGGGGAAAAGAACACAATATCCAAATGACTCATGGCTCTGTGGGTGAAGTAATGGCTGCATGTCACATGCAATGGCTGGGATGGCTGGGATGGGGGTTTGTGGTCCGATGCCACATGCAGTGGATGCACTCAGGTTGTGACGTTAATGAAATGGCTTTGGTAGGAATTCTCCTGTGATTTCCCAGGGACAAGTTGCTTGTTAGGATACCATTGACTGCAATTAACAAGATTGGAAGGAACACTCACCAGGTGCAGCCAAACCCTCCTCAGGACACCAGCTGGGGCAAATATGACAAAACCCTTCTGCTGCTAGAAGGGGTAGGTCCTGCAGGAAGAGTTGGAGATGGCTGTGGCTGAAGGAACCCTGGAGACAGAGTTTCTGAGGGCTGGAAGGGAATCTGGAGAGCGACAGCAGGAGCCATATCCCTGTGAGGTACCTGGTGCCTGTGAAGCTTTGCTTTCCTGGGGCAGCTTATCCAAAAACCTTCTGGATGATCATGCTCTGATGTTTGATGCTCTGAGGTTTGATGCCCTTCTCCTTGGTGCCCCCAGCTCCTGCTGCCTGCTGCCTGCTGTGGGTACCCTCAGGTTGCTGACTCCCTTGTTATTTTTCCCTTTGACCCACTGGTTGCAATAAGACAAAACACATAAATGCAAATGCAAGTGTAAGTACAAAGGCCTCTGCAGAGCCCAACTTCTGCCTTATTTGCCACTAATCACTTGTACCTGCTGGGAATCAAACACTTCCCAAGAAGTTGTCAGCAGTTACTCGCTGTCCTATATATGAACAACTTGCAGATGTGACAAAAATACAGGTTGTTTTGTCTGGATCCTTAGTTTTTCCTGTTTCTCCAGAAACCTTTCCCAGTCCTTTCCTTCCTTTCAGTGCTCTGGCTGCTGCTCTGTGGCTGTGCAGTGCAGGAGCAGCTCAGAGGAGCTGCAGGTCAGGACCCTCCTCTGATGATACCTGCTGGAGGGGACGTGCCCACAGCACGGTGGGTGGTGGGTTCTTGGGGAGCCCTCACCACCCTGAACATAAACACTGCCTGGGAGCTACTGGTTTTGCTTTGTGAGTTAGAGGAGGGAGGAATGAGGGTCCACTAAATTAAATCCCTCTTTTAGGCAGGAGCTGTTGGGGAGGAATTTTTTTTCTCTACATCCTACCACTGCTTTCTGCTGCAGAAATACGAGGGGATATGGTTTGCAGCTTGGGAGACAGCAGCAGGGCATTGCCTGAACCCAGATGTTGGCAGATCAGTTGGCGTTGGGAAACCAGCCAACCTTTTTCAGTTTTCTGGGACGCTCTGGTTTGCCCATGTGATTAAAATTTGCAGTGTTAGATAAACACAGATAAGAATTTATCCATTTCTAATTTGAACAATCAGATGTTTACTCGTGGTGGGAAGACCAAGGGAGCTTCTTTGTTTGTGGCTTCAGCTGTGCTGGGAGTCAGGGCTCGTCCCACATTTGAAGAATCTTCTTTTTTTAGGCTGGGGCTGTTGCTCGGGAAATGGCTGTATTCTCCCTGCAGGCAGATCAATACATTTCAGCTCACTGCACTGCAAGTAACTTTTCATCGTACATTAAGAATGAGGAAAATAAAAGCCAAGATGGATGTTATTTTGGTTTTGCTTTTATTTTGAATTATTTATTAAGAAGTCACTGCTGTCTTCCTTCTCATCGGGAGACAAAATGCCTTTGTCTTTAATGATTTTTTCCTATTAAAAAGAAGCAAGGTCTTCCCAGTTTTATTTCCCTCTCTCGCTTCTTGGTGCTGGAGTGTAAATCTGGGGTCCCCACAGCATGCCAAGATCTTCTCCTGCAGTCCCAGTGCAGGCAAAGTCCCCACTGATGCTGGAGGAGTCACATCTATGGTACATTTCTGACCAGTTTTATAGTGACATTTCAGATGAATTATGTGTGCTGGGAGTGATTGCTGGCGTGTAAGCAGAGGGTTATAAGTAAACCACAGGCTAGCTGAACTATCATTTTAATAAAGTATTTACTAAAAAGCTAATACAAATATTAATCCTTTTCAAGTGAATTCTTAATATAATACATTATGGGGCAAAAATTCTGCAATTGGCTCCACTATTAATATGAGTTTGGATACTCCAACTAATAATCCATTTTGATGTTTTTGTTCCTAAATCTAGGTTATCCTGAAGGGGAGGATAAAGAAACTGGCCACCAAGATGGTAATCACTAGTGGAAATGAAGAAGATAAAGGCAGTCAAGAAAAGGAAAGCAAAGAAGAAACCATCTTGGCAATGCTTGGAATTATTGGGACAATTCTGAACCTCATTGTGATCATTTTTGTGTATATTTACACAACGTTATAAACTAGAAGGCATGCAAATAGACCAGATAAAACGGCCATTAAGAGTGACAACAAACATTGCTGACTATTGACAAGTTCTTTAATCAGAATTGACTCTGTATTATATTAACACATCATAAAAGCACTGCCTGCAGGCAACGAAGACTGAAGCACAATTAATTTAACAAGACTTTTTCACACAGTAATAAGCTTAATTCTTCTCTCCTGCCCTCTCCCTTTCGGTTTGGTTTTCAGTTTGGGGGAGAATGACTGCAGTTATATAAGTTGTAGCTTTGAAGAAATCCACCAGGGATATGTTGTTTTAACACAATTAAAAAAAAAAAAAAAAAAAAAAA
>VZTA01006292.1:79926-131011 GCA_013398855.1 Mohoua ochrocephala | reverse complement strand
AAAGAAAAAAAAAGAAAGGAAAAAAAAGGAAAATAAAGAAACTGTACACTATATATAATTAGAAATGTATGCTGTATACCCGCAAAGATTGAACTCAAAGATAGCTTCATAGCACAAATCACGTGTCTGTTAGGTCAAATGGTTTTTTTCTCTTGGTTTTTGCTTTTACTTACATTGAATCTGACAAGCTTTTTATTTAGAATGAACATATGGTGCAATCATGAAAAAAACAATCCCATTGAGCAAGGTCTGCCTAAACCTGATAAAATGTTGGGAGAAATACGTTACATGGTTATTTTTCCTTTCTCATTTGCTTAATGTCTGTGTCTGTTCATACCAATGTTTATAAATATATATTTTTAATAAATGTGCTATATTTTTAGCATGAACCAAATATTTGGAGACGCTTGTATTCATGCAGCTAAATTTTGTTTGATGAAGTGCCCCTTTTGACAATGGATGTTATTTTTCTCGGCAATTATACAGCAGTCTCGTTTGCAGCCCTCTCACTGTGGTCTGAAGCAAGCTCACATCATGCTCATATGCATGACTTGAAGTTGGAATGTCAGCTGAAAAGCATTGCTGCTTAATACGGGAAATAGCAAAACATTGTAAGGTGACCTTTGGAGACTGGTTGCAGAAAGAAGGCTCTATTTATAGTTAAAAAAGGAAAAAGCGAATGAAAGGAATATTGAGGCGTCTCACAAAATATTGCAAAATTCATAGAATTTATGGCTTTCAAAATCTGGTCATGCTCTCTAAGTACTTGTGCTGAGAGAAGTGAGCAGAGGTTTATACAGTTGAAAAGAGAAATTTATAGAGCCTGTAGTGAGGGGCTTAAGTGAAATCCAGATTGTAAATACAGAGTGTATTTTAAATGTGAGGATCATTAACTCTTTACGCTTCTCTGACATGTGCTTTAACTGAGTTGGTGCAGTGAAATTCTCTGACTTGTGTTTTTGACAGGAATGTACAATGATGATGATCACCATTTTTCTTCAGAGTTCAGTACCTATAAATATACGAAGCATTAAAAATATGAGACCTCAGTTCTGCCTCGAGCTGCCTAAGTACATTGCCCACTAACTCTGACATATCCTCTTAAAAAATAGGTCAATTAATTGTTTACTGACTTGTGGTTTGGATGGCGTCCTCAGATGCACAAGGAGGATTGGTATTGAAGCCAGCTGGAGCTGTGAAAATTTTGACCCTAGAGTCTCATTAATTTTAGTGATCAGACCTGTCCCTCTGGAATCAATAATGAGTTTTTCGCCATTCTCCAGGGTCTAGGAATGGTCTCAAAAATACAGAACTTCATTGCGGGATATAAAAGCAAGCCTGGAAAATCCCGAGGGGCACCTCTTATAAACAGAGGTGTTCAGTCTCTTGTGGTATCGTACAGTCAATAACAAAATCATTAAGAGTAGAAAAAAGGTCAGTAAATAAATTACAATGAAGTCCAATATGAAGACTGAAGGAAAGCAGAGCAAAAATAATCTCATGTTAATGAAAACATGACAGGGTGAGAGAGGCGAGAAAATGAGCAGAGATTTGAAGCAGAAAGCAGCACAGAAAGCCAGTGCCATGCACGCCAGCATGGCTGAGGAAACATTTGTGTTTGCACGGTGCCGGTAGAGCTGCGGGTCTCAGAGAGGACAAGAAACAGTAGTGGCACAGGAGAGTGTAGCTCAGTGAAGGTGATCTTCTATTTTAATTTATAGTTATTAATTGATCATTTTAAGGAATCAGCAAACTCTACTTTTTGATCATCCTGATGGCTAAAATATATTTTACTCCACTAGGCATTTTTTCTTCTGTTTAAACTACTGCTGCTCACAGCCTGTGGCTCTGAGCACCTGCACATGCTCCAGGCACCAGTGTAACTTCAGCCCGTCCCTTGCCTGCCAGGATCTTCTCTGCAGATACTTCTCTTGAACTTCTCCCCCTCCTTTTCCAGCAAACACTGCAGCAATCTGCCCAAGGCTCATGCTCACCTTCTAGAGGGCCAGCCTCTGAGTCAAAAGATGAGCTCTCATGCCAGATACTTCTCTGCTTCCCTCTGCATCAAATGGTAGTACCTGTCACCTTCTTGTGGGCATGAAGATGCTTAATGAATCAAATTTCATTAAGGGCTTGTACTAATATTACAAATCAAAGCTCTGCATTGTAAAACAGCATAGAACACCTCACCCACTAAAGCAGGAACTTTTGCTGCTCATCACAGGTGCACTTATTCAGACATGGGCCAGCTCCTTCAACAAGACAGGCACTGCAAATGGCCCAAATAAGCTGAAATGGTGGATCAAGAGCCTAAGGAGTCCGTGTTTCCTCTGCCATACTTGGCCTGTTAGTTGAGGTAGGCAGTGTGTCCAGCTGTACTATCACCCTACACCAGCAGCAGCCCTCTGCAGTGAGCTTTGCCACAGGACTTTTATTCCTCTGAAAGAGGAAGAAAGGTTTATCCCATTCCATAAAAAGTTTAACACTTAATATTTTAGTTTTACAGGTTTCTGTTCACAGATAGTTCTAGAAATATCCTGGGGCAAGTTCTTCTTAAGTAGATTCATTAAGTATTCATTTAAATAAAAATGAAGAGTTTCCTTCGAGGGCAATTTCTTTACCTTTTATTTGGTATTCATGAACACTGATAGGGGAAAAGTTTTTTTCCAAGAATGACAGTGGAAGAGGAATATTTTATACAAGGATCTGAAGGTGTGCCTACCCAGGCAGCTGTGGGCAGGCCTGCTCTTGGCTCAGTGACAGCTGGAGCCAAACTACCCTCATGCTTTTTTTTTTTAATGCACCTGTAAGAAATACTCAACTAGGTAACATAAATGTCATGAATACCTTACAGTCAGTAGCTGGTCTATGAACAGTTGAATAAAACTTCAAGAGTTGAATGGCAAATCTGCTTTGGCAAGGAAAAATCCAACAGTCTCATTTTTGGCTTGACTTGTATGTAATGCAAACAGTTTCTAAAGTAAATTTTAAAAAATGAAATATTAGTCCATTAGTGACAGGAACTTTCATCTTTGCATTTGAGTAGAAGGAAATTAATATCCAATATCATAAAAAGATATTAAAGCATCACCTTTTGCTTCAGTCAACTAGGAACACGATCACATATGCTATGTGGTTTGATGGTTTGTGTCATGGGAATGAAAAGTATTTTTATGAGGTGACAGAAAGGTGACATTGTCCCCACTGGTATCTGGTGTGTTGGCTGGTGGGTACAGAAGACTTTCAAGAAGGGAGAAGATAAAACTATTTATTATGCACACAACAAGGTGGGGAGAAAGAAGACAGGCAGGCTACTGCCCTCCTCTCCAGTTCCTACAACTGGCATTGAAAACTTGACATCTCAGGAACCACATCTTTGTACTGGAATGTATCATCCTGCGTGCTGGCTGTCAGGGCAGTCCTTTCAGTCATGTACCTTCTGCTCCTTCCACCTGCACCTCTGCAGCAGTGTACGGCTCATTGTGCCTGAGGACAGTTTGAACACAAACGCAGCCTGGAAGCCTCTGGAAGCAGGTGTTTTGCTTTACTGTGGTGTAACAGTCTCCTATGGGCCTGAGTTTTATTATTTTAAGGACAATCATGTAATCATCATCATGTCTGATAATCTAGGGGATACATCACTTGTTGAATTTCCAAAAATTCCACCCCCGGCCCACAGGTAAAATTTTGATTCAGTAGGCATCAAAATACAAAGGAAAGCTTCAGTTACATTACAAACAAACTTCAGTATGAAGCATCGGTTAAGTCCGTGTGTCTTGTATTTTCATTTAATCCATACACTGGAGCTCACCCCAATTGCCCCAAGATCTCATCTGTGTCAAGAGGTCTCATCTCTTCTGAGTCAGAATTACCATTTCTGTGTGGATTATGGCATATGCAGAGAACTTGGTCCAGAGAGGGAAAGGATAAAAATTAACTGAATTAAAACTCCAGGGAGGCAGCACTGCAGAATTTACTAATTAGTTTGAGGTTTGCTGGAGTACTTTGTTTCTGGATAGCCAATATTTTGGAGAAAAGATGCTATTTTTCCTTGGAAAGTTTCTGGAAGAAATATGTCTAATTGAAAGGAAGAACCACATTGAAAATATTTCAGCAGCAATCTTCCAAAGAAAACACTGACCAGGGCTGTGAGTGGCTTGCTTCCCAAGAGCACTGTTTGGCAGCCCAGGAACACAGTGCACACGTATGTAAGCACCTCTTGTTTACTTCGGGGCTTTGTCTTCTTTGGAACAGAATGCACAGATTTACAAAGATTTAAAAGTGTATGAAATAGCACATTGTGCAACATCAACAACAAAAAAATCTGTTTCCCTTCATTTCCAGCAGATACGCTGCAGACACCCTGCAGAACCTGCCTGGCTTCCATGCCTGGCTGGGTGTTTTGGAGGCTCATCTCAAAAGGTCTTATAAACTCAGTGTAGCTTTCTTCCTCCACCACTGATCTAAGAGAAACAAAACCTATTCAGTGTGGAAACCTCCACACCAGACTGAAATCCCACATGCTTCCATATGCATTTATCTACATATGAACCATCTGGTATCCAACAAGACTTTCCTTGTCTTAGGCGTAGGTTTGGTTATCTGCATTTCACCTGGAGACTCAGACTGTGAAAGGCAATTTGTAGAGCTAAAAGCACCCAACTATTTTCAATGATCCAGCTTTACATAATGGAGCTGTCCCCTGGAGAGTGCTTGTTCACGTGCATGGCACACCACACACCATCCTCCTTGTGTGGTCTCACACCGACACAGCCTCCGTGACACCCAGGGGGTGGGGCTGGGCGCATACAGCCAAAACAGTGTGCAAGAGAAAGTGCTCCGTGCAAAAGCCTGGATCCCGAGTCAAGCTGTGTAGAGTGAGAGGACATCCTGCGTTGTTCATGGAAAGGCACTTAGCTGTGTCTACCGGGATCCTTTCTTCTGCAACCAGTCCCAGCTCAGCTGGAGGTGACCCACGCACCACCCTGACCCTCTTGTGGCAGATGCAGAACTTCCTTCCCCCTGAGGGAAGTAAACAGCTCTGGACTTTCCTAATCTCCCAGAATAGGGAACAAAATCGCTCTTGCACAACAGAAATAGCAGCTGGAGCATCCATTTCTGGCTGACAATGCCAAGGCCACCTGCCTGGAGCGCTGATGGGAACCCTTTCCCCACCCATCATTCCTCCTGGTCTGGGAAATGCAAGTTAATTACCTGGACTCCAGGTTCTTCTCCACAGACTCAGTCACCATTTAGACTCAGGCAGACTTCTTTTATGATGCTGAGACTTTGTTAAACTCAAATGGCTCCCGGAGCCAGGTCTTCAGGAACATATTAAATATCATGATACCTTAATCTGGCCTTGATATGGTGAAGGTGTCACCGTAAAAAGTCTTGGGCGTTGCCAGTCTCTGCCAACAAGGTGTTAAGGGACAAGCATTGGCAAGGGACGCCATACGGGAGCCATGGGCAGCCAGAGGCAGTGCACTGTGGCTGCTTTCCCCAACACTTACCTTCCTGAGGAGCAGTGGTGTTATGGTGGATTGATATTGGTGGTAAATGTAATAAAATGTTTGTGTAGCAGGGTGTGATTTCTCACCTTTACTTCCTGCAAACTTAATGGGAAAGGCTTTATAAATAATTCTGGCTTTGTCAATTTAAAATATGGATTAAAATTTACTATCTATGTTTTCAAATTTTAATGTGCTGCTTTTTTTTCCCCCTTACCAACAAATTCAATTTTAGTTTTGCAGATGCTATTCTTGTTTCTGTAATAATGATGGCTAATGCAAAAGCATTGGTACCGGATGCAAAAGGAAGGAATGAAGATGATATTGCCAGTGTTGTATTATTCTGTTCTTGTGAGCAGGAAAAGACAGTCAGTGGTTTTCTTTGCATCCAGTGCACATAGTTAGCAGTATTTTTATAACTTGATACCATTACTTCTGGAATTCTGTGGGACAAAGTTCCATCAGTTAGAGCTGTGTATACTCACACAAATGTCAGCAAACTGACATGTTTGCATTAGCTAAAAGAAAAGAATGTCAGACAAGTACTGCTTGAGCAGATTCAAACTCAAAAGCGAGACCGCACAACTATCATTCTTACACCCCTGCTGACATTGTATAATACACACCAGGACATAATTTAGAAGCTCACTCTGCTAAGACTATTCATGTACATAACTCAGACTAAGGGGCTAAGTTCCTTTACAGTTAATATGCATATGAATATGTATTTGCAGGTTTGGGGCATTAGCCGACAGTTAGCTGACAATTCAGCTGTAGCAAAAATGCAGATAATCAGACAGGGAAAAATAAGAAATTTCCTGTACAATGAGTTATTTCTCTTTGTCTCATTGACCTCACCTTAAATCAGCTGATTTGTTTCAGACTGCGTGATGGATGAGAATGATGCTAAAGCCTGCCTAACTGATGAAAAAATAAACACCATGGAGGAATATTAAATCTACATTTTCTATCAGAAACTAAGCATTTCCCTAAACGGCTTTAAAAAAATCTCAGTGCTGAACGTTTTACATTTTCCTTTATGTTTCACCATCAGCCAACACACTATTTCTATTTGATTGTATAATAATATTTATGTACAGTTTCACTGAGCTGTGCAAACACCAGCAAATGGATTTTGCATCCTTTGTTGCTTTTTAAGTTTTATAAGCCTCTTTCTAGTACATTCCCATCTCCGGTTTTAAAGATCAAGAGGAGAAATATACCACATCCTAAAGTACTACACAATTATGCAAACCTCGCTACAAGCTTAGATTGAGAGTACATGACCATTTACACAAAACAGGGGTGTTATTTCTTGAGACTGTTCATATGGCCCAAGCACCCCTGATGTGGTGCTGCATACAATATTACATTCTCTTGTTTTCAGAAAAAAAAGAGTCCAGCTGTGAAACTCCTTGAAGCAGTGCATTGCACCATATTTGCAATTTACAGAGCAAGGCAAAAAATCTGATGACCACAGACAGTGCTCAGCTCCTGGCTGACCTTCTCCCATGGGGCAGCAGCCCTTGGTGTACCCCGACAGACCAAGTGTTCAGTGCCCTCTACACTTGATGAAAGGCAATAATAGTCAAGTAATTAACATCCCCAAATTTGAAATGTCACCATTTTCTGTCTAGTTTTGTTGGTCCAGAGATAAAAAACACCACCAAGCAGTAGCCGAACATAAAACAGAAGAGCAGCCAGTGATTTCTTAAGGTGCTCCTGAATGTCTCTCCTCAAAATACATCTTTTTAGAGAAGTGGGTCTCAGGAGCTTTGAAGGGCCCTTGGCAGCACCTGGTGCCATCCTCATTCCCAGAAGTCACCACTGCTTTGACTCAAGTGGCCTGAAAAGGCATCTTCCTGAACAGGACCATGCCAGCTCCCAGAGGATGTTGTGTGATGCTGCAATCACCTACTCTCCATATGTTCCTGTACTGTTCCTGTACTGTACACCAGGAACACACTGTTCCTGGTGTACTTTCCTATAGAATGGAATAGAATACTTTAGTTGGAAGGGACCTACAACAACCATCTAGACTGTCCAAAAGCTAGAGCACATTACTGAGGGCACTGTCCAAATGCCTCTTAAATACTGACAGGCTTGGAACGTCAACCACCTCTCTAAGAAGCCTGTTGCAGACCTATTCCAGACTGTCATCTTGGTAAAGAAATGTTTCCTCATTCCATATCTGGACCTCCCCTGATGCAGCTTTGGACACCATTCCCAGGCCATATATCACTGGATCCCAGGGAGAAATGTTCAGTACCTTCCTCTCTACTTTCCCTCTTCAGGAAGATGTAGAGAGCAACGAGATCCTCGCTCAGCTTCCTTTTCTGTAAACTAGACAACCCCAAAGTCCTTTTGCGGTCCTCACAGGAGCTGCCTCACTTCTTGGTAGAGTTTGAAAAGGCAGCAGTTTTCTGCAGCTGTATTCCTTAGACTCCTGCCACCTCCATTTGACAGGGTGGGTGGGAGGACCACAGATGAAGGCCTGGGCATCCAGCTGAGAATCTTCTTCCCTAAAATTTGATTCTGTCTGGTTTAAAAATTCTCGCACTGTTTAAGGATAATTTTCAAGTGCAGCTCAGCTTTTAAGAGTCACTTATATCAGTCTTATTTGGCTTGTGAGCACTTCCATGACATGGTGGTATAAGAATTGCATGTTTCATCCACAGTGCCTGGAGTGCTCACAAATCCTTCATGGAATTGCTGGGATATCCCCATCATCTCAGACACTAAATAAGATACAAAGCTAACAATCAGAATAGAATCATAGAATGATTTGGGTTGTAAGGTCATTTCATTCCAACTCTCCCTGCCATGGGCAGGGACATGTTTCACTAGACCAGGTTGCTCAGAGCCCCATCCACCTTGCCCTTGAACACTTCCAGGGATGGAACATCCACAGCTTCTCTGGGCAACTTGTTCCAGTACTTCACCACTCTCACAGCAAAGAATTCCTTCCTATCTGATCTAAAACTTACCCCAGTTTTCAATGGAGGCACTTAGCTCCCCAGTCCCCATCTCGCTGTCCATGCACTCGAGACGCGTGGGAAGAGAGGTTGTCATTGAAGACTAAAGGAGAAAAGTTGTTGAGTACCTCAGCCTTCTCCTCATCTGTTACCAGTTTCCCAGCATTGCTTATCAGGGGGATGACACCTTTTTTGACCTTCCTTAGTAGAGGTTAGTAATTTGAATAGATTCAAACATTGTTGCTTCTCTGAAAGGTCCTTACTAAGTTAGTGGCAAAAGTAGGATTGTTTTGATGCCATGAAACCCGAAGAGGATAAAAATCTCATGTTATTAAAATATCATAATTAATACCGGCTGAAACCCACTTTTAGTTCTGAGACATCTCTGCAATTGTCAAATGAGCTCAAAAATTTTGTATAACTTTTTGTCATTTTGCAGAATAAAGTAAAAGGTCTGAAAACAGTGATCCTTGTGCTGCAATTCCACTGCCTGGAAACTAAATAAAGAAATCAATAGGGGTGCAGAGTGTTCCTCCATCAGCCCATGCTCAGTTTCCAGAAGGATGTACTGAAGTGTGGCTTAGCAGTAAAACAGAATCTGACTGGTACTTTCCAATATCCTTTCAGATCAGTAGGTTTTTATTTATAGTCTTGTCCCCTGTACAGAGGATGGAGAGTCTTCCTTTCAGCCAGATGGTTTCCTCCTTCTGTGTGTCTTTTTACTCATCAAGTCCTGCATGATAACATGGTTGATATGTCATTGCTGAGAAGTAGTTTTAAGGAAAGAAATTAAATAATCCAGTTGTAAAAATAAAACGTATCTGTTTGTATCAATCGATTCAAGCTCCACAGACCAAAATGTATAGAATCCTATAAGAAATATGTACTTTTTAGAAGCCATGATTTCCTGAGGAGTGATAGAAGCAGAAGGATATACAGCATACATCCAAAGGCTCTTTGAAAACTACCTTGAAAATTACAACTTTATTATGTAAAAGTTAAATATATGAGTTCAATTCAGTGTTTTTCCTTTGGTAAGATCTTTTCCATTACATTCACGTACACGAGGGGTGGTGTTTCCCAGCTGTCAGTCCAGCCTTTGTTGAAGTTACATGACTGGAGCTGAAGGCAGACTCTAGCTCCCAGGTCTGAATCCAGCAGAGCATTTATATTCATAATTCTCTCCAAGAAAGTGCATGGTCCCGTCGGCTTTCTGGGCTGCCCATAAGCTTGAAAGTAAGTATGTGCTTAAGTGCTTCACTGGAGCAGGGCAGTGTCCTGCAGCCGTGCTGAAACACTCCGTCCATTTTGCTTTTTAGGGAGGTTATTACTGCTTGAAAGAAGTATTTCTCTGAAATAGAAGGGAACAAATGTCCCAGAGCACTCATTTATTTCCCTCTCAGTCCCTTTTCTCCTTTCTGCAACTCCCTTCTTTTTTCCTGGCTCATAACACCAGTCTGGTCCATTCCTTACAAAACATCACAGCTAAACAGTCTTGCTTAAATGGCTACTCTCTCTGCTTTATGTGCCTCAGATTTAAAATGAGAACCTCTTCCTCCCCCAAGGCTCTATTTTATCTTCTGATCCCATTTTAACAACCAGTGTCACCAGCTGTGCTGAGCATCCTCATTCCCCACAGCCAGAACAGCTGTGGGGTGTTTCTATTGTATACCTGGCATGCCCTTTCTACCATCTCTGCTCCTTCCCTCATTTAAAACATGCCAGAAATACATCCCCACCACGTAGTGACAATACAGCTACCCCTCAGGAGAGCTTTTCTGGCTGGGAGCAAAAAAGGCTGGTGAGTGAGACCCAGTATCAGGGCAGCTACAGAGAGGACTCTGCAGGGTGGTATAAGCTACCAGAACTTCTTGGACTGAAGTGCAACCATCAGAGTCTGTGGTGAAACACTTTGAGCCCTAAAGGAAGATCAGTACACGGGAATCTGTGACTGAATGCTGCAATCAGTGCTGCACTGCAAGGACAGTCTGAAATTCCTTCCTTACACACTTTAGTTAATAGAGGAAGAGCTGAGGGGTGGGGATGTCAGACTCTCTTATAATGAAGCCTCTGGGGTTTTTGAAAAAGCTGCTTAGAAAAAAGAAATCACTTTGGTTTATTGTGTGGTACAATCCCATTCTTCCTGCAGCGCTAGTCTTACAGAGCTAGTGATGGTGATCAAGCTGATTTCATGCTCACGAGGTCACAGCTAATCTAACTGAACCTTTGCAGCAGTCTGTAAAGAAGCTGATGTCCTAAAAATCTGCCTGTTTGTGATTCTGTATGGGTTATGAGCTTTACTTTGTTTCAGGGGATTGGAAAAGCCCAAGAAGACAGGGGTAGATCTGTGGTTGGTCTTGAGATCTTATGTGCTCCGTTTGAGCAGACGTGGCCATGCTGGTGCTGAAGAGGACGTGGGATCAGGCGAGTGCTCTCAATGAAGGCAGCGTGATTCTGTAAGCAAACACGTGCTCCTCAGGATGACTAAGAGCAGGCTTCAAGGAAACACGGGAAAAAAAGCAGGGAAGTATGAGTCATCTGTGGAACGTCAGTTTGCATGTGTCTTTGTGTTGCATGTAATTATTTTTGTACACATGTTTAATTAATTTTTTTTGTGTGTTTCATTGGGGACTACATTTGTTTGTCATTCTCCTTGCTGGGTATATCGACACACTGTTACCCTGCCAATGACTGCTTTGGCAGTGGGAAGCCCTTGAAGAACACTGCAGTGAATGTGGCTGCCCCCAACAGCAGTCCGAGCTGGAGACAACAGCCTGAAGGTATTCTGTGATGAAAATTAGACGTTCTGTTGCACAACTCTGTCCTGCACCTGTGTCTGAGGCCAAAGCTCTTGGTCAGGGCAGAGCCAGAGATGCTTCAGCTTTGGCTGTGCTGGCCCTGGCCCTCCCCTGGCCGCAGAGAGACAGAAGACAGAAACCTGCCACATGAGCACGCTGCCCTGCAGGGCAGCCTGGGGAAGGGCAGACACATTTGGGGCAGAGCCGAGATGCTGCTGAAGCCCCAAAGCTGAGGTAGCAAGGAATGCTTGGGAAAACAAGACGTGTAGAGCCAGCTTCTACCGAGTGCAAGCACAGGGAAGTGGTCTCAGAGGAGAAGAGCTGCAAGTGTGATGCAGTAGCTGGAGGTCTATGGAGGCACCTGAGGAAGGGGCAAGGGCAATTTCCCTGCTCCTCCCTGTTCCTTCATCTCCACAGGGATAAACCTGAGGCAAAGTTTTGGCTAGGAAGAAAGAAAAGTGTTTTGTCCAAAGAGAAGAAAAAGACAGTAAATTTACCCTTGACATCAAGAGAAAAGCTGTATCTTAGGGCATTGTACATTTGTTGATTTTATGGGTTTTTTTTATCCCATTACCCATGAGAAAAGGGCTCTGAGTTTTCCAGAGAAGTTAAGTTGTTACAGCTATTCCCTGAAGATTGGATTTGCTCGTGCAAGGTGAAAGCAGCCCATGGCTCTCCTGTGTAATAGAGCCTAGGACATGAAGGAGAGAGGAAATCTTCCTGCAGCAAACGTCAGTGTTACTGTTGGCTATTAATACACTTATTGCTGTTACATAGGAGTTTAATGCATGAAAATCTTTGGCTTTTCCATATTTAAATAACCACGTGCCATGAGAGTGCCCTGTGACAGCTGCCCTCTGGGCGTGTGGTGGGCAGCAAATGGGAGGGGGTCTGCTCTGCCCAGGCTGGGATACCACCGAAGCAAAGGCATGAGGGTACCTCTGGCCAAGGCTGTGAACCCCCTTATCTCACCTAGATAATACAGCTCAAACCAGTGCCATTAAAACCAGTACAGCATCTGACAAAACTGGGCAAATTAAGGAGTACCAGCCTTCTGTCAGAGGCATAAAAAGTTTTTGAGAATGCCCCTGCCCTCAGGAGTAAGACTGAAATAACCGTGTTCAGCACAGTAGAGTCTCTCAAGGAATGAAGCTAGTTTAAGCAGGATAAAAATCCTGTCTGCCACTTGTTTCTGGCATTTTCCCAGCATGTCTTCTGAGCACAGGATGCTCACTGCTGGCCACCTCCCCTTGTCCTCTCTCTCTACCATCTCATTGGCATTATTTCAAGGTTAGCATTGCTTTTTTCAACCCTTTTTTGCTGGCTAGTTCAGCCTTTCATTTATAAGAGATGCGAAATTTTGCCATCCTCTTGAGTGTTTTTCATTTTGGTGTGTGTTTAGCCTATGTGCTTTGAAGCATACAATTTTTCTTATATAGTTTCTTCATTTGCAGTGTTTGGAAATTAAATTTTGATATTGTGCCTTTAAAGAAAGGCATGATGCTTTTATTTCCATTCTTTATGGCTACCTCATAACATGGGTTTGACCCCTTCTGTGCAAAATCCTTGCCACCAATTTGCTTGTTCCAGCCTTTTGAAAGCCATAAATAACACTTCTGCATTCTCGCATGTTTTCTGAGAGTAAAAATGCATTGGAAAATGTATTTCTGCTGCCCTGCGTTAGGGCAGGAGAGGCAAGGAGCAATTCTGTCATTTATTTCAGTATCCCTAAACTTACAGCTAGGGATGTGAGCTGTGGGTTCTGCATCGGTGCTGACGGAGCTGTTCATACTCTTCATGGCAAATTCAGCTGGTCCATCTGCACCCATGTGTGAGAAGAATGGTGGGCTTTCATCTCATCTCTTTGTATTTACAGAGTATCACAGGTAATGACTTCACTTTTCCCAGAATAAGCCAACAAGCCTCTGGCAACCCAAGTGCTGCATGAAAAGAGCCCTCTCACTCTACATGAAAGTAAATCAGGAGTTTCATAACTGCAGGGCCCAGACAAGAAAAATTGGAAACTGCAAAACTAAAATAAATTTTTCTTTGTCTATATGTCTAAATGTCTATACTAACAAGAGAAGTGATCAATTTAGTAGTAGGAAAGCTTCCTGACTTGTCATATGCATTAACATGTTACTTATGCATCTGCATTTTTCTGCAGGTACTTCTTATCTTTTTAGAAAAAAAAAAAAGATAAATTTCCTGTGTTTAAAAGTGTGGCTCAGAGCTGCCACTTCATAAAAAATTTGTACAATGCAGCGTGCACTGTGGACAATTAAGTAGAGACTGGGCACCCTTATAGAGCTAAGTTTGAGGTGCAGTGAAGCACCATAAACAGGGAAAAGTTAAAGCTTTGCAATTTCCCACAAAGACGACTAAAATCTAGAAGCCTTGATCTAAAATCTCATTAATATTTTTAATTGGAACCTTTGAAGAGCATTTTGCATTTGACTCCATCTTCCCTAAAGTCAACAGAATGGGCAGAAAGTATTCCACAGCTCCCAGATCGTACTTGACTGTGGAGGAAGCCCACACCGTACAGAGTGTGTGTGTTTGAGGAAAGGTTTGATTGATCCTCAAGACTTAGCCTGATTTAGCAGTGGTTCTTCTAATACAGATTAGTTCATCAGCGGTGTCCTGGAGGGGAATGCTGAGCACTGATGACACATAAGGTGTTTGCAAATCTGGGATGGTCCTTTGAGACATGCTGCAGTTTCCTGGGATATTGCTCCGTGTCGCAGTGACACTGGTGGCTGCTCCTGAACAGGAAAATATTTGTCAAATTGTAGGATTAGTCTGTCCAAATGAATGTTTCGCATTCTTTGTGACTTTTGTCTTCACTGCTGGTCAGGATGTCTCCTCTGTGGATATACGGGTAGACACGAAGGCTGTCGACTGGCTGGTACAGACTCTGCAGCCCAAAAGCCCCACCCAGGGTAATTCTCTGTGTGGTGCACCGAGAGTATTCAAAACTGAACATTACTATTCTGATGATCCTTTCCCTCTGCTTTGGTTTGGGAGTCTGTGGATCTTTTCCGTGAGATATGAAGCACTGGGCTCCTTAGGCCTGCGTTCCCCTCCCAGCTGGGGAGGAGCCCAGCATCCAAGCAGGATCTGTCCCTGCAGAGCTGCTTGTGGAGTAAGTTGCCAGCTAGCTGTAGTGTGTGTTCCCCCATGGCTTGAAATATTGTCAGAGGGAGAATCTGTGGAGGATTGCTTGTCATCTGATTGCATTATTTTTCAGCCACACAAGCAATAAATATTTAAAGTCTGGTTGTAGGCAATGTAACAACTCTGTAAATACACGCTTCTGAATACAGAAGAGGCTGATCTTTTCTTTTAAGAGGAAACAAATACATCTCCGTTTGGCATAAAGTGTCCTCCTCCCCATTCTGTAAGGAAGAATATGTTGAGGCAATTTTTCTGCTATGAATGAAGGTGAAAACTAAAGGCAGAAAAGTACTGCTGCATATTTATTGCTACCTCCTGGCGATCCTCTGTTCTTTTCCATTTGTCAGATCGAAGTATTAGATCAAAGCCCAGAAAAGAAAGGCAAAGAGTGAGAGAGGGAACTGAGAGAAATGAACAGCTTCACTCTTTCTCCTGCTGCATTCTCTCTCCCTGCCTGTCCCCACCCTGGTTTTTTTCCTGACAGAGAAGCTGTGAACAGTAATAGAGATAGGAAGCAGTATGGGAGTTCCTGTGACATTTTCTGTCCTCTCTACAGCATCACATGAACTTCCACTATTCCAAGTAATTTGGTTTTACAGGAATACTTACAGTTAGCTTTCACAAACTGAAATTGAGTATTGGCATGAGCCTGAAGATGCTGGGCCCGTATCAGCACTAGTGGAAGAGGGCAGGGGTGGCCAGGCAGGTGAGAAGGACCTGTGGACGTGATTAAAAAATGAGTGCACTATCCTTGTCCTTGGACATTCACCACAGACTTTGTGTAACGTGGAAATAAATCCAGGCCTGTTTTGATGTCCTTTGTTATGATTAAATTAGATTTTTTTGCCTTTAGAATAGTTTTGGAAGGAAAAAAATTACTCTGGCATTGACTGAAGGGAGATCTAGGGTCTCAGCTGATTTAAGCCGAGCAGCAGAATAATGGCAGTGGGGAAGTGTCTGGTTCTGCACATTGCCCTCTCTAGCTTTCCTGGTTTTTTCTTTTTTCAAAAGAGCTTCCTGTGTTTTTGGAGGTGATTTTAGGAAGTGCTTTTGCAATTGAGAAGTAACTTGGTGATTTGACTCATGTGGTTTGTTTTTCCTTTGTGAGGCATAGTCAGTAAAGTGTTTTGAATGTATAAATGATTAGCTAAATGTGATGATGTGTGAAGACTCTTACACCCCTGCTGTTTCTGAAATCCATTTAATGAACAAATTCCTTAGTGGTCATCTCAGAACAAACCATTATCAAACAACTCTTACCTACTAAGAGAAATTTCTTTTTCAAAAAGCCTAGCTTAGGCATAGTAGAATATTTATTACATGGCTGGCAGTATTCTTCTGCCTGAGGGATGGACTGCAATTACAGCATGGTAAATATTTCATTAGAACAAAGCAAATCTGCATGGGAAGTAGCCTTCCCTTTATTTAAAACATTTATTAAAATACAACGTTAGAATCTACATGGGAATAATTCTTTCTACCTAATCTACCAACTAAGCTACAGTTTTAGGCGAGACATTTTGTTATTACAAAACCTTGCATATTAGAGCTATCTATCTTCCCCTCTGAGAAAGATGGACATCTTAACACAGATTAAATTTAGTGTACACTGATGTTTCTTATACCATTCTGGCTTCTTCAAGGAAGAAAGAGCAGGTGCAGTGATTTCAGTGCCCTTACAAAATCCCTTCTCTTCAAAATGACAATGTAAATGTAATTTAAGTACAAGACCTAAACGCAAATGAATGTTGAATTCTGCGCACAAGAGTGGGAAGTAGTCACTTGGTAGCTCATAAAGATGCATGTACAGTTTTGGAGAGTAGTGTTCTACATTAAATACTTCCTGAGTTCCACTTCTTTTAAAATTGTCCACTTCTCTGGACAGTGAAAAAAGAGACAAAGACAATTTCTGAGGGCTCATCCAACTGCAGCAATTTTCTCAGTGAATGGAAAAGTCACCCAAGAGCACATATGAGGAATGAGGTCTTACTGAACAGTCATCTGGCTATAACTCCTTTTCACTGGAGATCATCTTTCTACTAGAGCACCAGATTATACAACGTTGTCCTGGGCAACTCAAAATGTTATTGTATTCCACATCTACCTGTGCCCAAAATTATTACTGTCTCTCTAACACCCGGCATCTGGACACGGAACCACGGAGGTCAGCGTGCCAAGTCCTTTTAAGGTCAGGGTCGCTCAGGCAGAACTCTCTTGCCCTTTCCCTTTCTTTCTTCAGGGGAAGCTGGGACAGGGCAAGGCAGAAGCCTTCTTTTGTTCTCTGTGAGCTCCTTGCCTGCTTGCAAGAAACTGCATTTTACAATGCCAAACTGCTTCGAGGAGAATTTCACAATACCTGTCCACAGCCGCGGTGCGGAGCCACAGCCATCGGGGCCGGGAGGTACTGGTTTCGGGGCTTGGGGAGACTAGTCGTGCCCTACAGCACACCAATGAATGGCTCAGAAACCGCTGTGCTGGCACCAACCAGGTCCAGCCAGCCGAGGAGGAGGCAGAGAAATTGACCCTGCAGGTTTGCCGAGTTCTCCAGCTCCTGAGTTTCCCAGCCACCAGAGTCTTTCAGCTGCCTTTGTCAACGAAGCTGCCAGGACTGGAGAGATTGAGGGGGCATTGCCCCTGAGATTCAGCAACTTTGAATTCATCTGTTATTTACCGTTATTTTGCCTGTTGCTGTTTCATATTTTTAGTAAACAGTAACTTTTCCACTTATACCTACTTGCATTTGTCTCTCTTTATAGGTGCAAAGGGAAGGGTTAAAACTAAAAGGGGAGGTAATTAATTTTGGAATGTCCGCCCTCTTAAATTGTCTTAAACCAAGACAATGTTTAGGCAATACCCCACTTTATCTGCTAAAGGTCTGTGATGAGGCCCCAGGTCTGTAGCCTGGTCCTACAGTGATAACAGCCTTCTTCTGCAAAGGCTCAGAAATGAAAAGAAAAAATCACCTCACTGTACCAGTAATAGGCAGCCTCAAACCTCAACTCAAGTTTCGTTCTTGCTCTTTTCCCTAGTCTCTTAGAAAGTTGCAAAAGTACTTGACTGTGCTGCAGAATGTGCAAAACCATTTCTCGTGGATCAGCGTTACACTCATAGCATGACTGTCCATCTGTCCCAGCTGCTACCTCTGCTGCTGTCCAGCGACAGCGAGCTCCAGCTTGTCTCTGGGCAAAATGCACTTCTTCCTGGCTGTGTGAGTTGTTTTTAAGTTGTTGTGAGCTGTAAACAAGCAGGATGACTTTACCAGAGAAGAGTCAACCAAGATTTCTGGCTCACATTAGCTAGTCCAGAGAAGTTTATTGTCTTACTGGTGTGTTTTGTCCTAACACCCCGAGCTCCATAGTGACTTCTCTGACTACCTTGGAAAGGTGGCACACTGCAAAAGTTAATGGACAGTGAAAAATGTCTCTAGAGAGCCCTTACTATACTTGATGTTACAAGCATCCAGATGCTAAAAAGCTGTGTCCCCTTGTTTAAAGCCAAGGCTATTTCTCACCCTGAGAAAGGGATCCTGCAGTAAACCTACTCTGGGGCATAAAATCCCCATTTTTTGCATATGTCATGAGCTAGCTCCCAAAACGCAGCATCAGCTCCAGAGACCAAAATGAGTTTAGGTTCAATGCTGGTTCCTTTTGGGTTGCTTCCAGACTCTGAGGATGCAACTGCAAAGCGTTCTAGCGAGACTCCCAAGAATAGGCAAAAGGACCACAGGCGAGTCTCCAATGGGCTGGGCGTCCATGCGGTGCAATACAGAAGTCCTGAGCAAGCAGAAGCTTAAGCCAGCACATTTTCAGAGGACTGGGCAACTGAGCCACAGGAGCCCACAGACGTGCTGCTGACTCTTCCCAGCCTGATGGGCTGGCAGTGAGGGTAGGCCACCATACTCTGCTTCCCAGTGCCTCCTCCTCCAGGGCTGGCAAATACAAGATCATTTCAGAGCCCTTCGAAATAGCTCTAAGCTACTTAAACTTAGACACTTTAGGCTTTTTTCCCTTTTTTTTTTCTTTTTGTTTTCTTTAATTCCTTCTGTCAGAAGTAGAAATTAGTTGCTTGGAGACAAGGAGTCTGAATTTACAGAGCTGGTCATTGGGATGCTAGGCAGTGCCTGAGCATTGGAGGTGTAAGATTTCATGTGATAAAAGCAGCCGAAGTAACACTAAAATAGGTTTGGGGTGCCTAATTTCTTTGGAAACCTAAAACCTTCCACTCTCCCTCGGCGGGTGACAGGATTAATGCAGCATCCACACAGACACTCTCTCCTTCAGAAAGGTAGTGAGGCACTCTGTGCCTGCCTTTATATTTAGCACTAATACACGAAACACTCCACATGCAAATAACTATGCCAGGATTTGTGTACAGTCCTGTGCCAGAAGACAGACTGTCCAGCTCCATCTTGATAATGCTGCTTTCCTTCACTAAGAAGTCAGAGCAATGAAATCTCACAGAAATGCACTAAACCACACTTCTATTGTATTTAAAAGCAGCAATGGTTAAGTACAAATATGAAATGCTCAACAATGCTCAGCAAAAGAACTGAAGGGGATTTACAGCTTTAAGTTAGCAAAACCGATAGTAAAGGAAAAAAAAGGATAGGTACTTTCTGCCTCCTGGGAGGTTAATGAGGATGTACTAAAATGAAGGTGGGTCTTTGGAGTTGCACTCTTCCCAGAGAGTGCTCCCTTGGTGGAAGTGTTGGCATACCTCCAGCAACATTCCTTCTGTTTTTTTCTCATATAGATAGTAGACTGATAAGCTTTGTGTCTTGGTGTGATGCACCTCACTCATGAGAAAGAAGCCACCATATACTCTATCAATATAACGTGCGTTAATGCTCATGGTAAATGTGACAGCGATTTAACAAGATTTGATGGCAAGGTACACTTGATTAGTTACTGCATAGAGAACAGGGTCAGACAAAACCATCAGAGAGACCCTCCCACTGAATCATGAGGTTCAGAACAGACTGTCCTGATTTCTAAAAACCTTCTCGGAGAGCAGCCTAGGCACAGCTGGGTCCACTCCCAGTCCCAGACTTGGTCAACAGTTTAGGTTGAAAGGATTATACGTGCACGGTCAATCCTTTAGACCACTTAGCTAAGAAGTCAAAGTTTATCATGCTATTAATCACTTAGTGAGGATCTGTTGTGGGAAGGGATCTCTCGACCTGGAGGAGCAACCTTGAGATGTCCCTGCTCAAGGAGAGATCCTGGCGTGCGGCCCGCTGCCGTACAGGAGAGCTCCACAGGCCCTGGGCTGGCCGCTATTTATAGAGAAAGATGAGTGACTTATGGTCATATTTGCATACCAGCAAGACGTCTGGGTCACCACTGCAGACAGCCCTTGGCTGCCATGTTGCCATCTGCCCCCAAAGTCCACAGTAAAGTGGATGCAGCTATCGCATCCTCCGCCAGGGGTTATTGCTTAAAAGGGGTGGGGGAAAGCACACTTCACAGGATGCTAAGAATCCCAAAGATCCACAACACTAGCAATTTGCAGTTATATTTAATACAATAAGTAGTTATTGAAGGCATGAATATGTTGTTATCAAGTGACAAGATACCTCTAACTCCTATAAGCTGAAATCTTTCCTGCAAAACAAAGCATGGGAACAGCTGTGTTCTGGAAAGGTGCCTTGTTTTGCCTTTTGGATCATGAATTGCACATCTCTGTGCTCGTCTGGATTTTGTTAGAACAATTTTTACATCCAAACTCATACGTACGTCATCTGTCATTCAATTATTGAAAGTTATTCAAAGGTTATGTTTCAAGTACTCATTGGAGATACAAAGCAAGCGTTTCATTCATTGATAGCGATTGCTGAACAAAGGCTTGGAAATCCTAAAGGAACTATCAAAATAGGCTTGAACTTCTACACCACGGGAAGAGTGTTGTGAAGTCAGTGTGACCTTGACAAAAACAGCAGGTAGCTGTGCTCACACCTTCTGAAGTATGAGGGACACGTTTGCATAATTGGCTGAAGGTGCTTTTCATGTGACTGACAAGTTGACAGCTATTAATTATCTTAATATTTGCTTGAGGTTCTGAGCCTGCACCAAGCGATTAAAGATACTTTTGGAAATTAGTGGTTTTGTTTGCACTCCTTCCTCTAATTGTTTGCTAAATAATTTACCATCATTGTGTTTCAAATCTCTGAGTGCTGCAAATAGTACTTAAACAGTATGGTTTAATGCAGAGGGAAGTAAATACAAATGTGTAAAGAAGGTGTGGAAGAAGGGAGGAAGGAGAGAGTACACCAGGGCTTTAAGAGTAGACTTTAACAGGAACATGAGTGTCTTCCTCACCTAAATTTGATCATGTAGAGGTGGCTGGTACAAAAATGCTGTAATGTTTCAGTTTTTATTACGTGGATGTTAAGTGAGCTGTTGGGAACTTGAAGACTGTAGCAAATTTTCCAACAGTTTGCATTTCTGAGTATCAAGTAGCACTCCAAATTAGGTCCCTCCAGAAACCAAACTCTCTACCCCTTCCTGCCTGAAACCTTTTTTGCTGCACCCATTGGTTCTCAGCATTCCTCATCTGAAACTCACTGGGCAACTTTCTACGTATTCCTCTGTTTTCCTTTAGGTCACAGTGATTGATGCCTGTGGTGTTCAGGCTGTTCTGTAAATATGGTAGATATCCTTTCAGTATGAATATCAACTCATCGTGCCCTACCAAATTCATGGCTACAGTTTGTAAGCATGTCGTGTATTTCTGCTATGATTTCTACTGAGATGAAATAAAACAAATGATGCAGTAATGTTTTTTAAGAAGAAATTGAAATTCTGAGAAAGAGGTAATTAAAAGCTCTGTCTTTTGTAATTTCTGATCTGAATTCAGAGTGGTCTGAATTTGTGAGCAAAAGGGAAGCTAGGAGTCTTTTCCTTTTTGAATGTCATTATCTTGCTTAGATCACTGAAACCTACACGATTTAGCAATCGCCATGCAGTCCAGAAGTCAATTAATGAATAATTACCAGAAGGCATTGGATGGCTGCAGTTGTCACTGCTATGCCTCATCAACAACAGAAACTTTTAGTATTAAGGAAGAATTCTGGCCAGCTTGGATAAGGTGTCCCATGCCAGTCCTGAGGCAACTATTTACTTTGTGTGCGAGCCAGGATAAGCTTATATAAAACTGATAAAATTGATTATGCTGATCTGTGGTAAAACAATGGCTGAAAACACAGATTTCTGCAAAATACTGACCAGCTTCCCTCCTTCTGTGTGCCAATGCAGCCCTTCTGATGATTAATATCCTTAGATGATCCCACTACTAAGGTCAGCTAAGGTCAGTCTTAAACAGCAGCCCAGCATCAGTGGATGCTGAATGGTTGCGAGAGAACCTTTCTGTTAGATTTAATTTAAGCAATGGTCGGTATTTCCCCATTTCTGTTATAAATGTAGGAAGAAAAAATCAAGCAAAGTATTATGAAAGAAATGATGAGAATTCTCTTACATATTTATGAACAAATGATCTGCTTCTATCCTTTGGCATGTCTGGGCTGTCCATATGCTAAACCGTTGGTAGATTTAGTTTTATTCTGCAGAAATTTCTAAAAAAAAACCAAAAAAAAAATTATAGAAACATTTCATGGGGATAAAATAGAAAAACGCCATTTCCAGACCTTGGAGCAATCCTGATTAACTACATTAGTCATTCTTTGCTAGAAAAAAAATGAAAGGAAACAAGTGTGGAGTGCATTGTGCCTCATGCCCCTGTTCATGTAGAGAGTCCTTCCCATTCCCAGTGGATGGCTTGGTACTGCTGACCCATGGCTCTCCATGAACCCATACTGGCTAATGCTGTGCCTGTAGGTGTAGATGGATCTGGTCTATACCTGTAGACCTCTGGCAGAGTATCAGCCTACATAAGGCTTTGATGTCCGTATGAAGACACATGGACATCGAACTGTGGTATAAACCATGATATTCAAACTTGTTAAACAACCAAAAGCGTCTCTGCTTTGTGCCAGGTTAACACAGGTAGATCCTTCCAGTTGTTATGTGGCTGTTCTGAGTACTTGGCTATCTGCTCCTCTCTGCTGTGTGTAGCAGGGCTGACAGCTGGGACAGGAGTCACAGCTTCACTTATCCAAATTCAGAGGAAGACACCGATCAGGTTTCCAACCCCTGAAGGCTTCTCGTTTCCTGGCTGTTAAAACAGAAAAAGCATTCACATACAGATAGCAGGGACAACCTTTGGAGAGAGAAAGGCAGTGCAAACTCTCAGACCTGGCTGAATATCGAATAACTAACTGTCATTCTGCCACACCAACACACGGAGCTGTTGCTATGCTGTGCACAGACTCATGATTGCCAGCCATGTTCTTACCCCTGGTCCAGGCAGGGTACACACACACGTGCATGCAGCCTGGTAATTGCCTCTATCATGCAGTGTGTGTTCCTCTTGGCTCCACACAGATTCATAATGGTCAGAATATTTTTGACAGACCTGAGGCAGAATTCATTCTTTTCATGCACAGAATATAATTAAGTCCTATTTGGAAGAAAAAATGTGGGGTTTTTTCCATGGATGTTTGTTTATATACTAAATGCAATATTATGAGTTCCTTGAACTGAATTTGCTAGAGGAACTGCACTTATTTGCTTTCCTTCTTTCCTTTGCCTCCAGCTGCCTGTTCCAGAACAGGGATTCCCATTCTTCTCTGTCTACCTATTACAAAAACATAGTCTACAGGAGAGTATTTATGCAGCAAATGGCACTGCTGCCATCTATTCGTTGAAGGAAGCATTACCATTTCCTTATTAATCAAGAACACAGCTCAGTTTATGTCCCAAATCACCTTTGTTTTCCCTGGGTCTAAATATTTAATCAGAATTTTTATCTCACTTGTGCTATGCATCCACCAGACGATCCACCCACACGTTCCCTTTTCCCTTAGCCACAGCAACACAAAACAAGGAGTTGCATGAACATTACAGTTTCCTATTTCTTGATGGGACTAGGAGTAACTAATAAGATGCCAGCTCTGCCAGAAATGTTTCCTGCAGCTGCGCCATTAATAACACATCTCTCTCACGTGGATTCTCTTGGCTTCTGTTGTTGCTGAGCTCTTACTACAGTGGGGACCTTCATCTGGCAGACAACTGTTGCAAAATTTATCTAGATGGTATAATAATATATAATATTATATAATAATAATCTATTGTAAAGCCAGCTCCTAATTTATTTTTGCATTTGTCTTTGATAGATCTTTGAGTTTCACTGGGGTCCTTAACTGTGATTAAGAGAAAGTTTTGTTCCTGTATGTCCAAATCACTGTGACTCAAAATTTAACTAAAATTGAAAGACTACATACAAGGCTGTTGCTTGCTCAGCAGGACTTTCCAACACCTACATTCCCTTTGACATGAGCAGAGGGCTTTTTCTGCTGTCTGATGTGTCTTCATGGTGCTTCTGTGATTAACCTGCAGTTGTCAGCATTTTGCGGTGTGTGTGTCCGACAGGGGAATTCCACACCGAAAATTTTCTCTAGAATGACTTCAGTTAAAAAAAACCCTTGATTTTCCAATTTTCTTTTTGCAATGATTTTTAATTATTCTGCCTGTCTGATTCCTTTATGGAGTGAGTATTGAGGACATGCCTAAAACATTTAAGGGGCGTTGTTTCCAAGTGTGTCCTTGCTCAGCCTTTCTCTGTCTGGGAATTTGCTACATATAAAAAGTAAACTGCAAGGGTATCTTGGAATTAGCCTGTTTGCAGATACTTTGGTTCTGGCAATGTTTGTGTAATACATCAGTGTCAAGAAATAAAGATGACATTTTCTGATTTACAAATGTAGTCCTCTTTAGAAAATGCCCTGATTTTTCCCGTTATACACTTTTCAAATGGCACAAAATTGGTCTGTGTTTTAAAACGCTCTTGCTGAAAGTTTTATACGTTGGCGCTTCCTTCTGGACTCCATAAATGCCACTACAGCCCCCTGAGGAATATTGTGGGCTGGAAGCACTTCTAAAAGCCTAACGACGGAAGGAATATGTTAAATCCTAGAGAAGTAGGAATTAGTGAAAGCATCCCACATCTTTCTTGTTTCTCTATCTTGTTTTTGAGCTCTTTACCACTAGGACATGAGTTCCAACAGATTTTTTTAACCTGCTTGGCTCATTCTTCCCTTGCAGCAGTGTAAAGGGCTGCAAACAGAGCAACTCCGGCTTACTCCATGGAAGCAATGATGTGCTTACCATGAGGCATCTGATTCACTCAGGGGATTATTGTCTGCTTAAGCAGTGGAGGGGATGGCTGGTAGAAATTTCGATGGTGATGTTTCAGTAAATGCATCAAAAGCCAGCATATCTATTTGCTATTAACTTGTTTGTCAAAGAAAAGAAACTGTGTAATACCAAGTGATGCCTCCAGCCGGCGATGGTCAGAGTCTCTACAGAGCTACAGCTATCCTTTACCACGAAATTCTCAGGCAGAAAACTATAAAGAAATTCAAATGATCATTTCAGAGAAGAAAAATTTTTATTATGATTTATTTCTAAATGTCTCTGCCTGACTTGGGTGGTATTGAATTAAAAAATTGTTTTCCTTTTAAGCCTTCACATGAGTAAATTTGTTTTTTAACTGCCAGATTGAGTGACCTAATGCATCTTTCACACCTAAAAATGCTGATACTACCTCTAGTAATAGCAAATCTGGAACAGGGTTTTTAAAGTGTAAATACTTTGGTATATACATTTCAGAAAGCTCTTGAAATAATAATTTCACAGTAGCAAGATTTATATTTGCCACATGATGTGCTAAATTATGTCCAAATTTTAAAATGGATCTCAGTTGATTTGCAGGATGTGTGTTAGCAATTAGTTTTATCAATGCTTTTGAAAGAAAGAGTTGGAGATAAACATAGAAATAAATTAATATGGAAATCAGGAATACAGAAGTAAACAGTTGAAAGAGCTGGCACAATATTTCATACTTGGGACATCTTAGTGATTCAGGAGTCTTTTCTTCATGATAGAAAAGGCTGGTGTTTCTGCCCTGTTAATTGGAATGTGGCTGTTTTAACTGTGAGACCCAGAGCTCCAGCAGGAAAAGAGAGATGAGCAGGGGGGGTCTGGGCTGAGAGGAAAAATCCACCTCTGCCAGAGAGTTGCTGTTTGACGCAGAAGCTGACCCATGTGAGGAAACTCTTGGCTGATTCTGAGTTTTTATTTCCATCATTGTCTGGCGGTTTTCTGTGACCTGTATGCATACCTCTATCCAACCACAGAGAAGAGAAAAGAGGAGCAGAGCTGAGAAAAGGAAACTTAATAGATCCAATCAGTACTGAATATAGGTTATTTCATGAAATCAATCAGTGCCTATGGTGTGGCACTGTGCAGGTCAGTTAAAGAGAGTAGTTTCAAATATTTGGTTTGCAATATAAGAACATAAGGCACAGAAAGGGCATCTCTGAAGGCATGGGAAGGACTTTACTGAGAATTGGAATCTGGGAGGATAGGAAAGAGAAAAAATTATTTTGTATTTCTCTATTACTATATTCCTTCCTCAGACATTTGCTACTGGAGACTCCCAGACGGTCCGCAAGGCTGGAAGGACCTCTGCAGTGTCCCTGTCCGTCTGGGCTTGAGTGCTCCTTCCCAGGGCCAAGGACCAAAGGAAGATGTGCAGGAACCATGGAAATTCCCAGGGGAGCAGCTACTCACACTCCCAGAGCCGCCATTGAATGTGGACAGACAAGGAGCAGGCTACTTTTCTTTGCAAAATGTCAGGTATTTTCTCATATTCATTTCAGTTCGAAGACACGTGACAAGAGCAGAGGTGGTAAGGGTACTACAGTACGGCTGGAAGGCTGTGACAGCCTGTACCCCCATGGACATCAGTCATCTTGGTTCTGTCACATCTGTGCTCGGGGACAGAGGGAGAGAGCGAGGGAGGCAGGGAGGATGGATGCTCCTCGCATTTTTGCCCATTCTGGAAACACTATTCCAGTCGATTTTTTTAAAAAGCGTTTTGTCTTCTAAGGTAGGCTTCCGATGGTGATTTCTTAAATGGCAGGGACACCTGGTGGTGCTAAAAGAATCCTGCAGAGCATCCAGCTGATCCCAGCGTGCCCTCTGGGCGCAGGGTGTGAGGGAGCCCGTGATGCAGGGCAGCAGGGAAGGGGCCAGAATGGCCAGAAGCAGTCATCAGCTCCTCGGCTACTCTTTGTTTGCAAAGAAGCACGATAACAATTCGTTATGGAAATGAACTTAAAATTTTAATTTCTATAATTTTTAATCATTAAGAAAACTCATTATAAATTGATAACTGTACTTATTTAAGGCATGGTCAAAATATAGACCCTAATCTTCTGCAGCTGCAGTGAGTTATGTATATGAAAAACACAATTAGTACACAATTCTTCTGTGACCAGCCAGGATAATAATGCTGGTATTTCAATGTCAAATCAACATTCTTCATATTGCTTGTGATAATTTCACACATGAGGAGAAAACATGGAGCAAGGTTGTTCAGGTACCTGCAGAAGTTGCAAAAGGATGACTGTTTGCTACACATATAACCTTGGTGAGGGGACTTTAGATCTGGCATCACAAAGATTCCTCAACCAGGAACAGGAATAGAGAGTCCCTGCCTTTGGCCAGGAGGAGGAAAGAGAGGACCAGACATACTGGACTGTGTGGATTTGATGTCCCGGTACATCAGATCCACAGAAGTACAAAGTTTTAGGGGATAGTGGTGCACAGTGTACACTGATGCCATCAAGACACAGGAGTGCAGAACCCATCTGGATCTCTGGAGGGACAGGGAGTTGCCAGGAATTGTCTGTATTAGAGACCAAGGTCAGTTTAACAGGGGAAAAGCCCCGCATTGGGACTGGCCTAGAGGCCCCTTGTATCCTTGGCATCGACTGCCTCAGGAGGTAATATTGCACCAACAGAGATTCTTGAAGTCCCATCCATGAACTGATTCATTGACTGGAGAGGCAAGGAGCTGGATCTGCTCACCTTTTAAGAGCCCTATATAGGTGAAACTGTGTTGCATTGCATTCCCATTCATACAGCTTAAACCACACATACATCCTCAAACCCTCTCTATATTAAACATACATTTTCATTAACTACTATTCCATGTCCTTTCGCAGAGAGATAATATGTTCCCTTTAATGGCCTTTCTCCTTCCCTCCAGATCCATGACTTGGGCTCCATTCCATCAGGATGAGTGGTCAGGACAGGAGAAACAGCACACTTGATTGTTGGTCACCAGCCCAGCTCGAGTTATCATCACACTCTCCTCGCTCTTTGTAAAACTCATTCTTTACCAGTTCAGGTCATTCCTGCAACATACAACTGCTGCATTGCCCACCAAGTACACCTGGGTCCTTGGGCAAAGACAATCCCATGAATGGGTTTGCCTTTTCCCATGGCAGGAGAAATCCACACCGACTTCCCCACGCACTTCCCTACAAGTATTATGGGAATGTCATCTCCTCTCACATTGTGTAGGGGTTTTTTTTGGGCAGGACTGAAGTGGTTGGCAGATCCTATAGTGTTAACCAGCCAAGTGGCATCTGCTGAGTTTCCACCCCAATGCTTCCATGCCCCAGCACTTAATGCTTTTAACATAGCCTTCAGCAGTCCTTTATACCGCTCCATCTTTCCAGAGTGTCGGGGGTGATACGGGACATAATGTATCCACTCAATACCACACTGCCCAAGAGTTGATAAGGTTATTTCTAAAATGAGTCCCCTTGTCTGAATTGATTCTCCCTGGGGTACCACGTCACCACAAAATGTGTCTCTGAAGGCCTGAGATGGTGTTTGGAGCAGTGGCAATGGCTTACAGCCAGCCAAGCCAATGCCTCTACCGTGGTGACTCTGCAGCTCTTGCAGTGTAACATGACACAATGTGCCCCAGCTCTTGCCACCTCCGTAGGAGTCTTTCCTTGTCCCCCTCATAAAGAAATCAAAACAACATAGAGTAACCTTTCAACCCCATCACAACTCCTGTCCTAAACCCTAGTAGCCAATCTCCTTGTTCTCAGATGAGTAGGTAGCCAAGCAGTAAAACATCCATTCATAATCATCAGACAATTTGCCGTATTCACCTCCTTCATAATCCTCTTAATCCTATTCCTGTTGTTGGAGCTTTAGAAAACAAATTACTTAACCTCTAAAACTATTCTAATAGTTTATAAAAACTTCGGTCTTCTAAACCAAAGATTGAAGGTTATACTTCTTCTTAGAGTTCTTTCCCTTCAGAAAGAAAACCTTTATCTACAACTCTCAAAGCTGCTATTTTAAATTAAACTACTTTTTGACTTCTCTCTACCCTAAACTGCACAAATCGCTCCCCAAGATAGCCCCCCGTAAAAGTTCTAAGATGACAAAAAACGTTAGCAACAACCCCAAGCCTGCAATCAAAAACCACTAGAAACAGCACCAGCAACATGAAGGAAGTACCTGGACTCATCAGCCACCCACACCCAGCAACAGATGCAACACTAAACCTACCACCTGTAATAATGAGAAGGATTGGATGCAACTGCCAATTCTCCTAAAATAAAGCATATCCCCAAAAATATATCAAAATTTCTCATAATAATTTCTGCTTAGCCTTCCTCCAAGACTTATGGTTACATTACATTAACAATGATTTTCATTATTATAACGCAAAATCTCCATTTTGCAGCTGGAGAAATACAAATTTATCAGAAACCTGTTTTATGTGGTGAGTTGGGGGGTTTTTTAGGTTGAGTCGCCCCCTCTTTCCTCTGTAAGTAAAATTATAGGGCCAAAGAGTTCTGCTTTCCTCTGGACAGAGACCTCAGGCATGGAGGGGGTCTCAGCTTGTGTAGACACAGCCGCCTGCTGGCACACTGAGAGCCGTTCTGACAAGGGTCGAGGGTGTGAACAAGAATAGATGTGATGTATTTGCACAGTGAAGAGCTGCAGAACGCGTGTCACAAAGGCCACAAGAGGGCAGAAGCAGCCTAAGATTAGGTCTCCGGCTCCCAGGTGGCTTTCCCTTCCCTGAATTTCTTTTCCATTCGAATTCATAAAATCCTCTTTGAACAAAAATGTAAGCCCATGACTTAATGCAAGTATGAGCAGATGTATTATTAGCTCCGTCCTAAACAAACAAACAAACAAAAAACCCCAACAAGCCTGAGTTGATTTTTGTTTATGGTCTGATGGAAAGATCAGTTTTCTTGGGAACGAGGGGCTTCAAGGTCTTAATAGCATCCTTGCTTCCTCTCTCACATTTCTCTAAATATCTAGGTGCAAGTCAAGTTCTGTCTCGAGAAAAGAGAAAAGGAAGAAAATATGCTAATTTCTTCAGGTACAATAGTCTTTAAAACATTATCTCCCCTTGCCACTCATTGTTTATTCGTCTTTTGGTTCTGATACCAAGAGGTTGTTTTTATGTATTTGACTTTAGTTATGTAAATATCTTTGTTAGTTCCACTGAGGCCATAACAGTAAAGCAAAGATACAAGAATTTTTGGGATTATGGCCCAACGGCACACTCTTTTTAACGCACAGATAACACCAGTCCTGGAAATCTCTCTGTGCACAGAAATTAGCTCCAAAATTGTTTCTAATTACTTCAAAGAAGCATGATGAAATTGTTCTCTTTCCATCAAATTATATAAATCTCTGGTTTTAAAGCTTAAATCCAAATCTGAGTCTGCTCCTTCCTGCCAACGGCTCTGGATCTGACAGGCACACAACATCCCCCCGTGCACAGAAATGCTCTCATGAGCCCTGCTCTGCTGGCAGATGGGTTCCAGCCATGTGGATGAGCCCACATGGGCAAGCAGAAACTCTGCTGGACTGAGCACAGAATCTGAGCCACTCCAAACAGTTCCAGAACATCTCAGAGAAAAAATAAACCTTTACTTTAGAGGTCTGAACAATGACTGTTTTTTTTCCATAATGCAGAATAACTAAGCTGAAATATGCATCATGACCAAAACTTGTAATGACCATTTTTAGAAACAATTTCATCTATGATGTAATGAAAAGGACAGGCAGAACCCCTAAAGAACTTAGCTGAATTCCTTGCTTTACGTAATGCATGCCTACTGAATCAAATCCATCTTTTAACAGGGAAATTAATTTAATGGGGAATTGAATAATATCAATACTAGTAATACAATAGTGTTAAAAAAAACCTCACAGACAAGAGCACGAAGGGTGAACAGAATCAGGAATAAACACCTCTCTTTTGGTGTCATTTGCATGTTCCCCTGGTGTGAAGAGACAGACTCTTGTACAGGCTAGACCCTTGGGTAGCCTGAGACACCAAAAATCTGGAGATAAGCAAATAATTTACTCTTTCATCAGTCTAAAGTGACTTTGAGTTCACATCTGTGTGACCTCCATTACAATTTAGAGGTGGCATGACATGAAATCTTAATTCTTTTCAGAGATTTCAAACTGATTCATCTTGCAATGCACTAATGATGATGGTTTCTAGTTTCTAGTAATTAATTCTCAAATTAAAATTGCAAGTGTCACTAATGACAGAAATTCTTTTGATGACAAAAATAGAGTTCAAAAATGTTCCTGGCAAATTTGAAAATGGAATTAAAAATAGGATTAAATTAAAAGGAAGCTAGAATTAAAATTATCCAAAGACATGCTATATGAGTGGGATGAATCATCCCTATTGATACAGGATGGGGAGCAACTTTCTTCAACAGTTTTGAAGAAAAAGCTCTGGTCAAGTGTGGGCTCTGGTCAAGTACGAACTTTGGTCAACCATGTCATATTACAAAAATGGGAAATGTCATCCCAGGTTGCATTGCCAAGGGTAAAACCTGTAAAATATGTGAAATAATTTCTTCTAGTGTATTCTTCATTGGTAAAGATTCAGCTCAGGCACATTATTTACTTTTTAGTGTGGCCATACAAGAAATAGACCAATGGGATCTCCTTAGTTTGAAGAACCGAGGATGAAAAAGAATATTGACTCTTTGCTACAAGGTGAGAAGCAGGCGTATTCAAGGAGACCCACCCTCAAAACTGGGCTTTTATGGCTGTGAAATGCAGAAAAATGACTGTGAAATGTAAAAAACCCCACCAACCCTAAGATTTTGATAAGAAACTCCAATACAAAAAAGGGAAGAACAGTATGATACAATAAATTAATAAACAAATGTGTACACATTAGGATGATAGAAAGTAATTAAATGCAAGGAATGTATCTGTATTTTAGAAATCACTAAATGATGGTTAGTACATTAGAGATGAAAATGTTGCTAGCTTCCCTGATATTCAAACACTAAAGCTTCTGAGAAGACCTAATAATTTCTGTGGCCAGTCATCTGATCATGAATTCATCCCCAAAGGAATGCTGTTTCAGAGGGAAGCTCTTCCTGCTTACCATACCAGTCACATAAAACTGTTCTAGCTTATGTATGATAAGTGGGTCTAATAACATTGTTGTTTCCAATTAAGCTCATTTTATGAACTATGCTTCTAGAAAATTCCAGCTCATCTCTTATTTCTGAAGAGTTTTATCCTGCTCTTCTCTTTCTGAGAAGCTTTACTTATGCTAAATAATGCCAAGGAAAGGCTTAGGTGATCTATAATTCTTATTGCTCACTGTTTTCTATATTCCTAAAGCTACCTTTAGTTAAAATTTACTTCATTTGAGATTGAAGAGGATCAATACGGTACATGTGCTCTATAAAATGACATAACAATGTTCCCTAAATGCACAAGAGATGGCTGCAAGGAGGTGTGGTGGTTTGACCTTGGCTGGCCGCCAGATGCCCACCAAGCCACTCTCTCACTCTCCTTTCTCAATGGCGTGGAGGAGAGAACATGATGAAAGGGCTTGTGAGTTGAGATAAAGACAGAGAGATTGCTTAGCAATTACTGTCATGGGCAAAAGAGTCTTGATTGAGGAGGATTATATCAATTTATTGCCAATTGAAAATAGATTAAGATAGTAAGAAGAAAAGACAAAACTGAAATCACCTTCCTCTGCCCCCTCCCACTTGTTCTGCCCGGGCTCAACTCCAGTGCTGGCTCTGCTGGCTCTGCCCTGAGCTGCACAGGGGATGGGAATTGGGCAAGTGGTCGGTTCACGACCTTTCATCTCAGCTGCTCGATAATCCTCACTTTGTTTCCCTGCTCCATTTCAGGGTTCTTCCCACAGGTACAGCCCTGGCTGGGTCCCTCTCATGGGGTGCAGTTCTTCAGGAACAGCCTGCTCTGGTGTGGGTTTTGAATAGGAGGAGGAATATGTGAAGATAAACATTAGCTATCCATGTGGTGAGGCCAGTGAAACAGCAGGATGTCATGGGAAGGAGATGGAATTTTGATTACAGGACAAGTTTAAAACAGAGTGAAAAACTTCCTATCAAAATGGTTGCATTGCAGAGTAGGGGTAGAAGAGAGGGTCCTTTGAGATCCTTCTAATTCTGTGATCTTGTCACAGAAAGAATTAGTTAATTGATGCCACATAAGGTAACTTTGCTTTAGGGGCAAAGCCATGATCCGTGACTTTAGCTGACTGATATTTGCTAATTTAGTATTTTGTTATAATTTCTCTGGGGGTTTTTTTGCCCCTTCTTTCTTACTTTAAGCTAGTCTTTTGCCCTTGTGTAGTCTCTTACCTGTAAGCGATTGTGTATTTGTCTCTCTGGAACTTTTATAATGCTGTCCATGTCTATTACCGTTCTGGTTTAGTTTTTACTGCATGTAATTGATAGCAATAGCTGCTTCTATCAGACCTCATAAAGTGTTTGGCTTTCTTTTGCTTTCTGGCTAAAAAATTCTGCTTTGGGGTTTGCCCTTTGAAATGTAGAATATATTCATTTATGTTTTGTTTGTGCCATCAGCATGGCTCTTGCTAACAAACAGACTGTTTCTGAGAGTGGGTATTTTCTGGTTATTGCATTTTTCCTCAGGTGCAGTCATCATGCATTCGAATATTGGGTTCTGACCTCTTTCTTTTATGCTGTCTACACAGGCTGTTAATGAGCTTGAATATTGCATTAAAGGCTTGATGACAACTCCCCAGAGAAGAGTAATCTGTGGATGGTGTAATAACAAGTAAATATTTAAGTCTGTTCCCAAGACACTCAGGCTGTCCGCTTTGCAAAGCAGGGAAGGCATTTTGCTCTCTGTTCAGTGTTGAGATGTCAGAGGGGGGAGCATTACTGCTGCCCATGTTCTGGTGTGCCTCTGTGGCATCCCACACAAACCTCCAAGACAGCACATACCAGATACCACTAGCCACCACCTCTTTCCTTACCCTGTCATCTCTGGCTCCACAGGAAAAAAGTGGGAGGGCTCCAAATCTGCAGCAGAGAACCAGGAGTGCTGAACGTGATGTGGGAAGTGCCAACCTGGCAGCCTGTGCACAGCCTGTGTGAGCCTTGGTGGGTGCAGCAGAGCCCCAGCCCATGCCTGGGATTCCTAGGCTCTCCTGTTATACAAGTGAACCAAATAATAAAAGGTCTCTCAATAGCTGTATTTGTCTGAGCATTACATTCACATTAAAAAGAATATCCAAGACAATTAGCTCTACTGCAGTGCTGAATTAGAGACACTACATTCCTCGAGGCCAGGAAATTTAGATGAACTATAAACTTTTCTGAAACACAGACAATTTTACTTCTCATTTCCTGCCCTTTTCATAAACACTCATAAAGGTTTCCCAATGCACGGTGATGCAATCAAGATGATCATTTACTTTTGAAAACATCCTGGATTTTCGAAAGCAAATATTATGATGCTGAAGTTGCACAGTGTGAAACCACAGCTGGCTGTATTGGGGTAGAAGGTTAATTTGGAACATCTGTAATAAACTAATGACTCCCTCCAGCCATGAAGAGAAGGTAGTGCACTTTCTATTTGTATTATTATTAGGAAATGAAACCACATTACTGGGAGGGGAGGGAGGAAGATATTCTGGAAAAGTGTCATGGCTTTCTGGATTTAGGCAGATTGAGAAAATCTTTCATATCTCAGTTTTAATAATGATCAAACTTTTGGTGTTTGAAAAGCTAAAGGCATCCGCCACTAGGTTTTCCTTTTAGGGGAAGCAGAATGAAACAGAATTTGGCCTATAAAAAGTGAGGTATTCCTAGTCTTTAGGCACTCCTGCTAGTCCCTATCCCAAGCTTGCTAAAATAGGTGTGTGCAGAAGGACGAGAAAATCAACATCAAAACTTTTCAGCATATTGGCAGTACCCAACATTGACTTTTAGAAATGGTATTGAAAAAGCTGTCTAAGACACAAGAATTTGTAGCCATCTGAGAAAGAGAGAGAGCTGCTTTAAATCCTGCAACTAACAACCTACTAGGGCATACTGAGCAGCCTCCTCAGTTGAATTAAAACCACTGCAGGAAGTAGAAGAGTTCATTTTACATGTTGCTGGGCTGTTGCTGCTTCACTGGACACAGCCAGAGCAAACACCACCAATGAGGGCAAGAAGGGTGCACCGTGGGGTGAGACTGAGCTTCAGATGGTGCAGAAAACAACACTTTCTCTACAAGGCTCATGGAAAAATAAGAAATTTAATCAGATCACACACTGACTACACGGTGAATATTTAGTCATGCCATATCTGACAAAAATATACACTCATACTAGTTTTCTTATGTCCATTGCTTTTTTTCGGGATGAAGTGATTCCACTTAGGATTCACTAATGAAGTTACAGTAACCACCTTTTTAAATTGCAGTTTGTAACCTGTACAAGATACATTGTCATCTGACACAGCATAAAAATATTTTATTTGGATGCATAAATGCCTTTAATACCTAGAACTGCAATGTTAGAAGATGGTGACTACGGTCCCTTAATGAGCACTTTGAGGAAAGACAGCAAATGGAACAAGCTCTGACATCCAGTGTACACCTACACAGCTGCTCTGCCACATGACATTTCTAAATGGGCTTCCCTACAACAGTATCTGACAAGTGATGAAAGCTGGATTGTTAAATCTGACAGTATCTCAAGTCTCTATCTCCAGGACACTTTTTCGTTAAAAGGCTCTCAGCTTTGGGTCTTCTTGAAAAGAACCACTTTAAAAATTGCACTGGCACATTAAACAAGTCCCCTTGTTTAGCATGCTCTATTTTCTAGAAGAAATCAAGGATTTAAAGATATCTGCCTGAGGCACCCAAAACCAGACCTGAATTCTTAGAAGATGGATGCACAAGATCATTTATCACCTTCCCAAGAAGCACATAAAGTAAATAATATAAAATATATATGCGTAGCATATCATAGTAATGTTATATTTTATGTAATATGCTATGTGTGCATATATATTCATGTTCTTACATTTTGAAAACTCTGAATTTAATCTAATTTTCGTTTGCCAGTGTAGCTGATTTGGAGTCTGTATTTCAAAACTTTAATTTTTACCTGTGTGAGAATGTGAAGTGCATATAATATCCCTTGAATGAAGGACTGCCCCCTCCTACCTTTCAAAATTCCAACATCCCATTTGAAAAAAATAGGACAGGCTCACGGTTACAACCCACCCCAGAAGGAGAGAGTGATCCAGGTTCCTGTTAACAGATCCATTGGGGTGGATTAGAGTCAAATAACACTGAACGACTCACGTTTGTAAATATACACACGTGTAGGGTTTATTGTAGTGGAGTACTGCACCCAGTTTGGGGCTCCCCAGTGCAAGGCAGATGTGAACATAATGGAGCAAAGCAAGACCAGCAGAAGGTTCGTAGGACAGTTGAGGGAATGGAGCACAAGACACATGAAAATAGACTCTGAGACCTGGAGCTGCTCAGCCTGGAGAAGAGAAGGTGAAGGGATCTTACTGCTCTCTACAACTCCTCATGGAAAAACATTGTCTTTCTATTATAAACCTCACCATCTTGCTTTATGGAAGACTTTTTCACAAGGAATGAAAAGCATTTTTCATTGCACAAGAGATTAAAAAAAGGATTTTTCTTCACCACCTTGAGCCTAACCTTGCTAAATTTTCAATAAAGCAAGGGAAGCTTTCCTTAAGATTAGAATAAAGTACTAAACCTTGGACTAGGACACCTGCCACAGCAAAATAATTTCTGTCCCTCTTGAAGGTAACTTTATGCTCATTCAGGTTCTGACTTCATAGGTGATTTCTTTCATTATCTAGTCATTGTATCTGGTTTGATTAGATCATAGTTTATTTGACTTGATGGGTATTACGTATAGGTCTACAGAAGATGGATCCGTTTGGACAGGTGACATGGCTTGGAGCTCATCCAAAACCAGTGATACTTCTGTGAGCTGTTCTGTGAGATGTTCACTTCGGATGGGCATGCACCATTCCCCTTACCAAGGGGCTGCATGCTTTAATAAATACAGGACGTATTCACAGGATGTGACCAGACACGCTTTTTTCTCAAATTCTGGATGATGGAGACTCAAAGTGTCTTCCTCGTTATCTTTGGTTTAGGTTTACTGACAAGTAGAGTATGTAGCATCTATTAAGAATTAGAGCACCGTGTTTCTATTTTTGGTTATTAATTATTTTTTTTTTATGCAGTTTCTTGCCCATGTCACTATGCCATGTTTGTTTGTGAGCTCTTTAGGAGAAGCTTTCACTTACTCGACACTGTACAGGCTCAGATAATCTACTCTGTTTTTCAATACAAACATTTTTTTCATTATTTATAGAGCTAAAGCAGAAAAGTTTTGGGGTATCACTTGTAAGTCCATCCTTGATGTATAATATCTCATCCTAGACTTTGTTTCCAAGAGTGATGCAGGAAAATGAAAAGAGGTCAAGAAAAGCCCATGAGGTCTAGAGAGTGTGAGCTGTGTAGAAAGGCTGACACATTTGTTGTTGAGCTACAGGAAAGAGGAAAAATAAAGGAAAAATTATAGCACTCTTTATATCTCGGAATGTTTGCTATGAAAAGGAAGGCAATAAAGTATACTTCATTTCAACTGAGGATGAGAGGAAAGCAACCGCTTCACACAGTAAAAAAGAAAAACTTAAAGTTAGGTATTAGGAAAGGCTTTCTAACAAATAATGTAGTTAATACTGAAATAGGTCCCTGGGGAATTTGCAGATCTCTACCACATGTCTTCATCACTGGATGTTTTTAAAATCCATCTCAGGAGAACACTGCATTCTGTCCCAATGTGGGAAAATTAACAGAATGGTCTCTTCAGGTTCTCTTTAGTCTTCCGTGTCTCTAATAGCTCCATCAGCTTCATCAGTACACCTACAGGTACAACTTTTGTTCCCCACAAAATATGCTTCTGGGACAATTTGTGCGCTGAAGTTTTTGCTGCCACCGCAGATGGGGCTGGCTCAAATACTTGCTAGGAGCTATAGCTCCTTTCTTTGTGAAGTGTGAAAACCTATTTAGTGATATCTGTGAATGTTTTGCATCTCAAACAGAGGAGTTATTTTAACGGCACTCTTTTCAAGTATTCTGTTGAAATTGTATAACTAATAGACTAAGAGGCAGAGTAAGCTGTCTGTAGGTTGTCACAATAGGATGGGAAATCAGACAAAAGCCTGGGGGATGACTGAATCCTACAGGCCAGCCCTCTATCTGTTAAGTCTGTTGCATTTTGTTTCTTCTGCGTTATAAGCTTCAGTTTGGGTCCGAGCTGTGTAACTCTAAGACGGAGCCTCTCCTTCCCCTGGAAAGCAGAACCACCTGGGACACCTCAGGATCATCAAAGAGCATTTTCCTTTTGAATACAAGAGCTCTGACATGTGAGCACAGTAAGATGACACTGGATCACATTCTCTGGAGCTGACTCCTTGCTCAGTAAACTCACTTTCTATGTATACCTCAAATATTACCTGCTTTAACAATCACATCAATCACGGTGGCAGCTCTGTGTTATTCCTGTTGCAACTAGACAGCTAGCATTGTTTGTGGATATTTATCTGGACTGGACCCTTAACTACTGGTGGATACATACTCTTGACAGCAGCATGTGGGCTAGGAAGGAGCCAGGGCCTTTTCTGCTTTCTGTACTGCCGTGCTGGCGAGGAACCGGGAGTGCATGTGAAGCTGGGAGGAGACACAGCCAGGACAGGCGACCCAAACTGACCAAAGGGATATTCCAGACCACATGGCATCATGCTCAGCATATAAAGTGGGGGGAGGAAGGAGGAAGGGGAGGACATTTGGAGTGATGTCTTTCCAAGTTACTATTATATGTGATGGGGCCCTGCTCTCCTGGAGATGGCTGAACACCTGCCCGCCCATGGGAAGCAGGGAAATAATTCTCTGTTTTGCTTTGCTTGTGTGGGGCTTTTGCTTTCCCTATTAAACTATCTTTATCCCAGCCCATAAGATTTCCAGCTTTTACCCTTCTGATTCTCTTCCTGATCCTGCTGGTGGGTGAGTGAGCAAGCAGCTGCCTGGGGCTTAACCACCTCAACAAAATATTTGCAATGAGTCCGCTGGGACCCTTCTGCCAAAACCAATCAGAGTCAGTTGGGACTTCTGCCAAATCCAGTCCAAGTCTAACTGCTCATGCCAAATTCAGTATATTATTAAAATAAAATACAATGACAACCAAAAAAAGAGTATGAAATAAGTCAATACTGTTATAAAGCAAAAAGCTTTAACATATGTCACCAGAAAAGGAGTTTGCATCTCTTGGAGATGTTGCTCTCCATAGAGTATGGTTTGGGTTGGAAAAGACCTTGAAGATCATCTAGTTCCAACTCCCCTGCTACGGATAGGGACACCTTCCTCTAGACCAGGTTGCTCAGGGCCCTATCCAACCTGGTCTTGAACATTTTTCTGGGATGGAACATGTAAAACTTCTATGGGAACCTGTTCCACTGCCTCACCAGCTTATTAGTGAAGAATTTCTGTCTCACAAGATCTAATAATGCCTGATGCAGTATCTCAAAGGAACTTCAAAGCTGCAAGAGTGGCATAGCTCTGGCAAGTGGAAGAAGGAAAAGGGAACAATTTTCCTATTTCAGAACTTTTGCTTTCATGTTCCCAAAATGATACATCAGTATGTAATCTCAATATCTATGTTTAATCTGACATTTTTTTTCCCTTTCTTCAACTGGCATGAATACAGTTGCAATGAATTCTTCTTGGGAAGAGAAAAACATTACCTCCCAATCTATCTGAAAGAAGACAGACCCTTTCCTGCCAATCTTGCAAAGTCATCTTCTGAAGAAGGTGCAATCCAGGGAGGGTGAACAGCAGTGTCTCTTTGTACAGACCAGATGGAGAGAGAAGGGACATGGGACATTCGCATGGATTCTGCAGCTGGAAGCAACCAGAAAAGTGTGAATTTGGTCCGTTTTCTTTGGTCAGTGCCGTTTGAAAGATTTGGCTCTTCCAGATTCATTGCTGTCCTATTTTAAGGAGGATTCTTGTTGCTCCATTCCAGGAAAGCATTATATGTTTTGCTGTCTGTTCAGCATTCATTACTTTACTTCCAAGGGAGGAAAAAACAAACCAATTTCTTCCATTCATTTTCCACTGTTTTTAGCCCTAGGGTCAGCTTTGGCATTCAGGGAGCAATATGCTTTGTGACCTAAAATACTGGGGACAGCAAACAAAGTGTAATCCTTGCTGATCATATTAGTATCTTTCTTTTTCAACAACGAAAAGACTGTTAGCATTGCTTACATACATTGCGAATTCCATCATGGACTTCTGCACTTCTCTATCATCTCCCTTTAATGAGCTCATGGTCTTTTAATTAAAGTGAGTGAAGCTGGGCGTGACAAGCATTGGCAAGTGAGAGGAAGGAAAAAACTGATGTCTGCTCTTGCAAGCAAGTTATTTTGTATTATTTACACACAACACCACTGAAGTGTCTCACTCATAAAATGGAGTGGGAGGTATTCATATGTCAGGAATGGTAAATGGTTCTCCAATAAGCTGAGGCATTTGTCACAGTGACATTTGCACATGAGATTGACTCACTTTTTCTGTTTGTATAATTTCATTTTTAAACAAACAAACAAAAAGTTTCTGGTTGTTTCTAAAATCTTTACAATGCACAGACCGTGACACCCTCTCCACAGAGGCAGCATTGGCAGTGACAGAGAACATTCCCCTTCCTGCCTCTCACTGATGCCAAGCACCTTCTGTCTGCCAATGGAGGCCTCTGCACAGAGGTGCCCGGGTGTTATTTTCCTTTATGTGGAATGCCTGAAGTAGGAAGGCTGAACAACACCTCAATCATGACAAGTCAGAAGAGGATCAGCATCTGAAAATAGATGCCACGCAACCCAGAACAATTATTGCTCCTAAATCAGACAGATTTTGCCTTCAGATGGGAAGAACATATCGACCTGTCTCCATCTGCAGATGTTCTTCAGGCATGTTAATCAGAGCTGGATCTTTCTACTTCGTTTACCACTCAGTGCCAGATGCTCTCTGTGACGTGGAAATGTCCTTGATGAGGACTGGACTGGAGTCCCTACATTTGTCTCATAAAGCTCTAAGGTTTTCTGCTTTATCAAGGGCATATGGGGCTGCCTTACATTTTGGAAGGGTGAAAATTATTTGAAGTTGTGGGAAAAAGGTAGAAAATGTGTAGACAAAAAAAAAAAATCTTATGTGTTTTCACAGGTTCAAATTCAAGAAAAGCTTGTTGAAAACTATTAGCTTATGGAATATTGTCTCAAAGAAGTGTGATATACATAATATGATGCTGGGCATTGTCCTCCAGAGTGATTAGTGAGATGACCCTCTTTTCAAGCTCTCAGTGTCTTTGTGAAATGTTTCAAGATATGTAGAAGAAAAAAAACTATGTAGATGCCCTGCCCCAGAGGTAAAAATAATGCTTCACAGTAATTGTAAGAAAAATTATTTTAAGATACTTAATGAAAGACATCAGGAGTTAATTTGGCTCCCTAGGTATCTACTTCTCACCGTATCTTTAATCATTGTTTGTATAATGCCATCTAAAGATAAAAGAAGCTGAATCTTTGATGTAGCATTTTTGTCCTTCAGTGTTTGGAGAACTGAAATTTCATTATTTTTTCCCAATTGTATTTTCTAATGTGGAAGTCCCAGAACCTGTAAATAATTTACACTCCTTTTGAAGTTTCTTTATCAGCTTCACTTCAGCAATATTTAAACAGAGATCAGAGGCAAGGTGAATTTTCTTGTGATACTCTTTGACTGTAAGGTAACATGCTGGAATGTTTGAAATGTGATATAAATGTTTCAATGGTTCAAAGCAAAGTTCAATATGGCAATGTTCACATTTCAGTCACTATGTTACCTCCTCGCATTTAAAAGTTCCTTGCATCTTTTGAAGAAGTGAACTCAATTTCACAAGTGCTGACACATTAAACACATATTGCATTGCTCTGAAAGATGTCTTCATTAGCTTTGCCTCACTGGTAAGCAAAATTAAATGGCTGATGATGACCCAAATTTGGCTCACTTTTGAATACCATGGACAATCTCTGACTATGTCAGAAAACTGCCAGGTAACAGAAACACTGAAACTCAATTTGAGTATTTCATGAGCTCAGTATTCCAGGAAAAGAGAGGAAAAAGGATTGATCTTCATAAAATGAACACACAGCTTTTCCCTACTCTCTCACCCCAAGTCTTATTAAAAAAAACCAAAACCAATCAAACTGTCAGAAGGCAATAACACTTAATTTGGTAATTTTTAAAATTTCACTTCCCGATGCAATTATAACCCTTTACTATACCTTCTATCTCTTTTCTTCATTAAGGTAGTTTTTTCTTTTGCATCAACATGGTGAGATTTCACTGCCTTCACTGATTCCTTTCCCTGAAGAGCCCTCCTACAGACCCCTGAGCTTGGTGAAACCTCCTCTGCTGATGTTGATGGTCTTCATTCAGCATTTTTACTTTTTCTCTTCCTCAGAAGACTGAACACTATCCCTTCAACCCAGCAACAGACCAGAGCAGTATCTGACAGTGTGCCCTGTCTGCACTCCCAATGTTCACTTTTGCACTTCAGCACTTTGAAGCTTACATCTCTTAGAAGGTTGGGTTATGTGTCAGAACATGCCAGTTATTATGTCACAAACTCTGCAGTTCCACTCAACTACAGCTTTCACCCAAATTGTATTTAATTCTATCAGTTTTCCCCACCAGCCAGACCCAAGTCTAAACAGAATGCTCTGAGAAAGGCTTATGAAATGGAAATTTGTATTTAACATGGTTCTTAGCTTCCTGAAATGTTTTCCCAGTCTACATCTGAGTAGTGAAAATTCACTCCCTTCTCCCATTATCACTATTTACCCTCCTATTAACTAAGTCTGGTAGTTGCTAAAACTGCTTCAGTTACTGCTTCTTTCATAGCACGTTCGTGGCAGACCTCAACATGGCATAGCTCCTGCTTTTTCTTCTTTTTCCTCTTTTTCCATGCCAGAGCTGTCTCAGCATTTTTACTTCTGCCCATGGGACATTACTGGGTTTTTCTTGTTGTTGTTTGCCTCTAAGATATTCTAGAATTAAATAATCCTATTCCTATTATTTTGTACAGTGGGCAAGTAATTTGACCTCAGTGCTAAAACCAAAGAACTCCTGAGATCTGAGTTCTGCTACAAGCTTAGAACCCCGCCTTTGGTCAGTATTTCAGAATGTGTGGAGATCTCCAAGCCAGACCCAACCTGACATAACCAGTAAGGTGCTGTGCTGGCATGGCCATTCTGCACTAGAACCTCCACAGGCTTGTTCTTGAGATAGCTTTGACCTGGTGACCCTGAACTATGGAGTGCTCACCAACATTTCTGGTTTTTGACGGGCTCGTGGAGAGCATCAGCACCTCTGTTGTAGATATACACAGGGTCTCTGTGTTCTAGTTTGTTTTTCCATTATAGCCTAACAGTATTTGTAAAGCATGTTGAAGGAATGCTCAATTAACCTTTGTGCTGTGCTTTAATAAGTGGGGCTTATTTTACGAACCCTCTGCCTCACTTAGATAATTCCCCTACCTTTTCTTCTCTGCCCTTTCTGCCCCTTTTAGAGGGCTACTGGGAAACCTCATTATATATTTAACTTCTTTTTCCCTAATGTGTGAAATAAGATGAAGAATTAAACTAATTCAAGGAACACTGGCTCTTTCAAATGTGTATCAGGAAAATGAGAATGTATTATGCTCTCCTGCTCTTTGAGAGCCCACTAGAGCCAGCTTTTCACAGGCAGGACTCATGGGTATTGGGAACAGTGCAGCAGGACAATATATAGAGACCACAGTATCTGGAGAAAATACAGCATCAACAGCAGCTGTAGCGTTTATGATTGAAACTGCCTGTTCTGGGGGGCAGGTGGGGTGCCAGGGACTTGAGTGGCAGCCCAGCTCTTCCAGGAGGTATGCCTGAAACGAAAGGCCTCTTTAGCAAGGAGAAGGAACTGGCCCACCAGGGCTGGTAAATAACAATTGATCCCCATTCAAGACAGAGGACTGATGTAAATAATTTCTTAAGGTTCTGTGCAGTGCTGTCTTCTTCTGGATGTTTGATTATCTTAAAAAATGAAAGTCTACACGTTTATACTTTTGCAGGGGCATCCCTTTTGCAAACTAATTCTCTTGAGAACTCCAATGGGGACCATAAAATTGTCCTTCTAAAGGCCATATGCCCTCTTTCCAATACTTTTAATTAGCATCCTGGTAATTATGTCATGGAGATTGGTTCTTAAATGTATGTTGACATTTCTTACTCAGAACTGAATTCACATTATGGTTGGTGAATACATTGTTTCAATGTGTCCAAAGTGTGTCAATGTCAAGAAATCAAATGTGCTGTGACAGGAGACACACTGCAGAGCCCATGGCTCGCTGCGAACAGATTGGATGATCTAAGGACAGGTGAAAAGCCCGTTTGAATGGAGTAAAAAAGTAGTCTTTATTTCCATTAGAAATGTTTTACATTGTTAGAAGCTTTTTTATATATTTTTAACTCAACGACAAACAGAACTGGTAGAGACAGATTTTCCTTCAGGGTTAGAGGAGGCTACTGCAGGCAAAATCCACCCTGAATTGGGAATTCTAGCCTTACTGGCAGCAATCTTTTATTCATTCCTTTGTATCAGCTAATGTAAATTTGGGGTGGGAATAAGTGTTTTCAAAAGCCAAGACGTTTCTCTTCTTGAGTTTTTAATAATATATAAGTATGAAGCATTTTCTGGTTTGCCTTCCTCTAAAAATAGTGCTTCTTAAATGAGTGCCAATTGCCAGATCCATTATGAATCTTTCTGTCGTGTAACATGAAATAAATTGATTTGAAGCCATTACCTGAACATGCAATCTCCAAGACAAATGGTTCTCTAGCAAAATATCTAGAAGACTGTAATTGAGAAGGAAGGCTGTATTATACATCCCTTACTCTTATCTACCCACTGCAACAGCAAGGGGTCAGCCCCAGGGCTGCAAGAGATGCTTTGATGTGTGTGATAAATGTGTATCTCCATTGAGGGGAGGTAACTCCCTACCGATTACTTTCCCACCTCTCTGTCACCTCTTCTCTCTCAACTTCTTTGCAGGCTGGGAGTGCCCGGTGCAGGCCAGGCTGCAAACACAGACAGCAGCCCCAGCCACCCTATGGGAAGATCCACCCTATGGGTGGGCTCAGGGGTGGGCCAGGTGGATTGACCTCGTTTGAGGAGCCAGATTTTGCTTTTGCTGCCCCTTCTGTTACATTTTCAGCTCTCACAAATGAGACAAAAAATGGCAATTTTTTTCAAGACTTAGAGCAGCCAAGGAGCTGGCTGGGACTCTCTGGATAGTGCTGACTCCCAACAGGGATGAGCGCCCATCCTTCCCTTGGTGGAGTCTGGGAGTGAAGTAGAAGGCAATGTTTTGTCTTGTATCTATGTTCAGGTGCTTCTCTATTTGTCCCCTGTATCACAGCAATTTGGGTTGTCTGCTCGTAAAGCTGCAGTGCCAGCAGTACAAGGAGAAGCTCCTTGAACTTCAGAAGCCTTCTTGCCAATTAGAATTAAATCCTACATGAAGTTAAAGGCCTGAGTTGTTAGGAATTTGAGCACTATGTGCTAATGATACTGCTTTTAGGAGAATTTTAAATCTAAATCTCCTTTGTGAGGAATATTTTGCCCACAAGTGATTTGAGAGTAATATCTGACTATTATTATTCTTGTGTGAGCATCTGTGGGGATTCAGGAGTCACACAGAAAGTTACAAACTTAGTTCGTCTCTAAATTACTTGGCACTAACTAGTTTTATGATGTTATGTGTGAGTGAGCCCTTAGCGTGTAACAGCTGCTGATAGTGGAAGTTTATAGCAATCAAAAGGGATGTAATCCACACCAAATTTGTTGCTCCCTCTTGTGATTACTGTGATATATCAGAAGGTCAGCAGGGATGATACAGCCTTGACTTACAAAGATATTTTTGTTTGTCAAGCAGTAGAAACTGGTAGGTACAGATCTGACCTCCAGGCTTCCATTGCTGAAACAGCCAGACCCATTTCCACCGTGGAGAAAAAAAAAAGGAAAAAACCCAGCCTCATCCTGACCATTTCTCGATGACTAAAATACGTTGACATGGAAGTCAACAAAGAGTACAGTGTATAAAATGAAACTTTGTTATTGTAATCTCATTTACCTCTGTAAATGAAAAGAAAGTATGAGCTTACGTGCACTAGGTGTGGATATCTGGCTGGACAGAAAGTATTGTAGTGCCTGTCTTCTCCTGCAGTCATTTCTGTACTTCTTTGCCCAGCACCACCTAACATAAAAGCCAACTGTCCTGACAGAGGGGTGCGGACTCCAGACTGCTTTGCTTGCACAGGAGTGCCTGGAACACTGGGCTACAGGCAGAGTCCTCCAAGTTCTTTCTCTCCTCTGTAGTGACTTACACGTCCTTCTGCAGAGACATCTGCCTTCAATGTGGTTTGAGGGACAGGTCTGCTTCCCAATGCCAGACTTTTGTAGAAGATATGCACCCAGGGAACCAGGACCTGCTTGGTTCATCCTGGGTTTGGCAGGTCAGGGAACCAAAGTTTCCCTTTTCTGGGTTTATCCTGTTAAACAATCAGCCCCTTCCAATGTATTCTAAAGAGGAATAGTACTTGCCCACCTTTATGAAAGAAAAGCTGTGGCTATGCTCACTCAGGAGGGGATGCTGGATCTGGAACTAGAGGAGGCATCAGTCTGCAACATAGACTCAAGCACTCGTGCTTTGTAAAGGAGTATTTGCTTAAGCACACATCTGTATCTACTCTTTATTAACAGCCACTTCACACCACCTCTATTCCCAGTTTGACAGTGACTCCCTGAGTAACTGTCCCAGTACTGCCCAGGGAAGCAAGATGGGGCAGTTGCATTCCACGAAATGAAACTGGCTGCTTGAAATTTAAGGGCTGTACTGCGTTAATTTGCAGGTGTCAACATTTTTTGTTGAAAGACCAACTGCAAACAAAATCAATGTTCAGTTCCTGAATGAAAAGGAAGGAAGGAAGGAAGGAAGGAAGGAAGGAAGGAAGGAAGGAAGGAAGGAAATGCTTCTGAGTGAATTCCCATTCCCTTTTGGTGATTCTGTCCAGCCAGACTTCATGTGAAAAATTCAGCTTCCTTTGCCCCCTTTATGATATGCTGAACAGCGAGAGTCCATCAGAGAGAATGAACTCTGCCTTAAGACTGGATATTACGTGTCAGCTGTGGCTGATTCTTCATTAAGGGAATTAATTGCCCTGTGTGATTGCAACCTGCTGCAATGAGGCAACAGTAGGTTTAAAATGGGGCTCAAAGGGGATAGCATAAGTGCATTAAAATGCAGCAAGAAACCAATGTTACTGTCTTTCCTTAAAGTGGGAACTTAGTCTCCCTTGGTGAAGATGAAAGATTTAAATGTGATATCAGGATGCAAAGCTAAAAATTGGTACTGCATTGCCTAAGGTATCTAAATACAACATATGGTAAGTGGGGCTGTACAGATACAAGCCCATTTAAAATCCTTTTTGGCAGCAAGACTCAATTGTCATGTTTTGTTAGGTCTGTTTTGTGAAGCAAAGGCAGAGCTTATGTGCACATGCAGTGCAAGAAAGGATTTCCTACTATGCCCCAGGAAAACTGACAAACCAAACTATTCTCTAATTGAGTTGTGTTCCACTGTACTGAAAAATGTGGTCTTTTTAGCAAACAGCTTTAAAGCTAATTAAAGAGCATTTTTGCTTGTTTTTAAGAATAATGTTACACAATCATGTCTGCATTTTTAGCTGGGTGCTACAATGTTTGTCCATAGAAATAGCAAATCGTGACATAATCTTTTTAAGTGGTCTAGATATTTTGATGAGAAAGCCAGACACAAGGTGGGCAGGACAGCTGGCAGATCTCATTCAAGCTCTGCATTATCGTTTCTGAAAGACAGAAGCACATCTGAAATATTTGTTTTACAGAAGAACTTACAGAGCTGTTACAAAGCAATTTATATACAAAACGTATTTTGGGGGAAGAGGAAGAAACAAAGCTTTGTATTTTGTAGTATCGTAATTAAAAACTTGAAGAGTGGTGGCAAATGGAGTTACATCCAGCTGGTGGCTGGTCACCAGTGATGTTCCCTGGGGCTCAGTGTTGGAGCCAGTCCTGTCCAACATCTTTATCAATGATCTGGATGAGGGAGTTGAGGGCACCCTCAGTCAGTTTGCACATGACACCAAGCTGGGCAGGAGTGTTGATCTACTGGAAGGTGGGAAAACTCTTCAGATGGATCTGGACAGGCTGGATTGATGGGCTGAGGCCAATTGTATGAGGGTCACTAAGACCAAGTTCTGGGTCCTGCCCTTGGGTCGCAACAACCGCCTGCTAGGCTGCAGGTAGGGAGCAGAGTGTCTGGGAAGCTGCCCAGTGGAAAAGGGCCTGGAGGTGCCGGTCANACTGAGCATGGGCCAGCTGTGCCCAGATGGCCAAGAAGGCCAATGGAATTCTGGCCTGGATCAGCAGTAGTGTGGCCAGCAGGACCAGGGCAGGAATTGTCCCCCTGTACTCGGCACTGGTGAGGCCACACATCAAGTTCTGTGCTCAGTGGAGCGAGTCCAGAGAAGGGCAACGGAGCTGGTGAAGGGTCTGGAGCTCCTTATGAGGAGCAGCTGAAGGAGCTGGGCTTGTTTGTCCTGGAGAAAAGGAGGCTCGGGGGGACCTTATTGTACTCTACAACTACCTGAAAGGAGGTTTTTTTATGAAGTGGGGGCCAGTCTCTTCTCCCAAGTAACAGGACAAGCGGAAATGGCTTCAATTTGCACCAGGGGAGGTTTAGATTGGATATTAGGAAAAACTTCTTCACTGACAGGGTGGTCAGGCATTGGAACAGTCTGCCCAGAGAACTGGTGAAATCACCGTCCCTGGAAGTGTTCAAAAGGCACGTGGATGTGGCACTTGGGGACATGGTTTAGTGGCAAACAGGGTGATGTCAGGTTAACAGTTGGACTAGATTATCTTAGAGGTCTTTTGAACCTTAATGGTTTATGGTTCTACAAACACAAATAATTTGGTGTTCCTCAGAAATTATCTGCAGCTTAACCAGTACAAACCATGCTGTGCCACAAACAAGGTGGTAAACCAGAGGAAAATCAAAAGTGAAAACTGAAGAGTGATTTTTTTTTCCCTATATCAAGCTTAAGAAATATGAATGATAAATTAATAGCTTAAAGATTGAGGACATTGCAGTGATTCATAGTAATTTTCTACAACAAAATATAATGAATGATTGGATGGCTTTTGCAAACAGAAATGCTGTTCTAGTGAACCTAAAACTCCTCCAAGTAGAGACGAAGGTTAAAAAGTTCTACCAGGTAAAGGGGCAATTTCTCTGCAAGTATTTCTCCAAAGACTGGTTTTGATTGGCACTGTCTTCCAAGATAACTTAACCAAATTCCTAGCTGAAATCAAGAATAGGAAGTAATATTTAGTGGCATCTAAAGGAATGCATGGATGCTCATTAGTGTTAGTTTCCTAAACTTGCTGAACATCACAGTAAAATATTTGGAAACCTGACTGGAAAATCTTGGTACCAGTAGCAATACTCCTTGAGCACTTTCAGGGAATGGCCAAAATACCATAAGACAGGTAAATGACAAACACAACGAGCAGTTCTCAGAAGGCAAGTGGTTGTCCTAAAGAAAATTATTTCTTCTTAATGTCCCTAATTGACACAGCCTTAGAAAACGGCCAGTGGAATAAATCTGTGCGCTGCCTGGAAGGGAACAGAACATTCCTTGTTAGACATTTTAAAGAAGAGATTGGGTAAAGATAAACCCCCTCTTTGGAGGGTCACTGGTAGTATTTTAAGCAGATGCATGGACTAGATTATTTCCTGAGGTTTTTTCCAGTTCTGTTGTTCTACAATTCTCATGCTCCATAGAATTAAACAAGTACAGAAGTCACTGTGGTATTGAAAATGTAACTGTATTTTCATTCCCATGAACTATTTTGTTATTCTCTGTTGCTGCAGATGCAGTGGCTGACCAGGCCACATTTACTATGTAGAGATGTTTACCCAGTGCATTTAAAATTTATCTGGATGATTAAAGATTAACACTGTTTTGAAGTTAATTTACGGCTTCTGACACACACATCAATATCCTTTCAAAACTTTGGAGAGACTCTACGAAGAGACAATTCCATTATTTACACATCTGAATTAAAAAATCTTAAAATTACATTGCCTCTTTGGGATTTTACTTGTTTACTTAATGGGCCTCTTGACATAAAAGCATTTTTGGCAGACGCATTAATAGTCACTGAAGTAAAGGACTGATTTAAAACAGCTGATTTTCTTTCCATCGCCTCCTGCTGCAGCAGCGCAACAGTAGGCAAAATAGCATGGAGTTCACAGTACACATGATGAAGCACGGTGTATTTTTTCCTCCAGACTTTAAAATCCCAGTGCAAAGCTGATTTTCCCTGTACTTCTGATATCGGCATACGCTCGTATTCTCATCAGCCCTGATTCAGACCCCCTGAAATATGCTAAGGTAGTAAAAACATGGTCAAAGACTTCAGCCTTGGAGATGAAACTAACATGTACATGACAAAAGGGTAAAAAAAAAAAAAACACACAAAAAAACTTTCAATGCATTATGATGTACATTTTTATTACCCTACTTTTTGCGTTGGTGTCAAAGGTTTTTCAGAACCAACCAGTAAATGAATCCACTGAATTTTCATGCTGAAGTGGTAACAGTGTCTGTGAGGTACAGGAAAAAGCATAAGAAAAGGGACAAAATATGTTTGTTGTGTATTGTTGAACAGTAAATTCTGGGAACAAGGAGAAGTTGAAAATAAAAGTTCCAACAGCTCAACCATGACAAGGTGTAAGATTGAGCCGTCGAGAGTTCTTTTCAGCCGTGGTGAGAGAGGGAGCTAGTCGAGTATTTTAAAACCAGGCTGATGGATTTAGCAAGCTAGTCAAGAAATCCAGTGTGACCGCCAGGTGTGCATCTCAGAGGCGCATGTGATGCAGAGGAGCTGCACACACCGCGAGAGCCGAGCAGAGCCGCATCTGCCCGTCGCTGCATTAATCACTCATCGTTTCGCTCTCCAGCCCTCGCCCGTCATCGGTTCCGACCGGCGGGACCCAGCCTGGGGGTTCCGTGGTGCCGCCGCCACGGCCTCCCCGCCGTGCCCGCGTACCCGGGCTCGCCCGCTGCCAGCGGGACGCCACGCGCGGGGCCGGGGCTGCGGAGCCGTTCCGCGTCGGCAAACAG
>VZTA01006292.1:0-79165 GCA_013398855.1 Mohoua ochrocephala | reverse complement strand
CGCCGCCGCTCCCCCGCCTGCCTCCGGGGCGCTGCCAGCGGCCTCGGGCTGGACGAGGCGAGGCATCATCGCTCCATCCTCCGAGAACAGGCTGTAAATGAAAATCGGAGATGCGATTTTTCGGTTCTTTTCCTCCATTCCGTACTGCGATTGTATGTGCATCTGTGGTTTGGGTTTTTTTAAGTTGTTGTCTACGCATACAGAATCCAGCTTGGCGTGTATAGAAATACTCCTCTGTTTGCGTGAACAAATTTTTAAATTGCAGCGTAGTTCTGGATTCCAGCTCGAGGCATGATCGTGGGTGTTGGTGTTCAGTGTACTCATGCGTAATATACTGAGAAGTATGTAATGGCTATGAGCTACCCAAAGCCAAAAATCATCATGGTGAATCCAGGTGAATTAGGTTGCCAAACAGACAGATAGTGCTGTGCTTGAGTAAAAGCCACACACCATCCATTACCTTTTCCAGGATATATTCTTCTATTTATGTGGGTACCTAGGTGAGATTGGCTTTTTTTCAAGAATGATTTCGATCCAAGTTTGTGATTTTGCCAAAAATCATCACCCACCATTTAGAGGTGGAGTAGAGGCCAGGAAAGCCTTTCTGCACTGTTGCTGCCTGAGTGCTGACTTCATCTGGAAGTGTTTGTTGGAAGCCAAATCTAATCCTGGCACTGTTGTTCTGTTTTGTTAATGCAGTGGCTGTTTTGTCTTGTTCCCTTTCTAAAGTCCACTTCTGAGGGGGTGTCAGGCTCTGCCTTTCTCAAGGTAGCAGTTGGCTGTCCAAGTGTCTCTTCCCTTTGGACGTATTTCTAAGAATTTTTTTTTTAAAGAAAACCACAATGGGGAGGAGGAAAGCATCGTTTCTATTGATATGAGATCTTCCTTGGAACTGGAGTATTCAAAGGAAATTTTGTATCAAATCAGAAAATCAGGAAATCAGATCATTTTCCTATGGTCCTTCTCAGCACAATTAGTGAGCTCCATGTGTCCATCTTTTGTTCCCTAAGCACTGAGCTCAAGTGGAATGCCCCCACAGCACAGAAACAGAGGTGCACCAGAGGAGCAGGTTTTACCCATAGTCACAATGGAGCGTTCCAAAGCTGGCACTAGTGCTGCCCATTCCCTTTCTGTACTCTCCGTTATTCTTGCTGGCCCATATTCCACATAACCTCTGCACTAATTCTGTTTGTTGGAAGAGCCACAAAGCGCTGTTGCTTTGCTTCTCTCAGAACAGTTCCTACTGCAAATGTGTCTTACGCTTACTAAAGTTATTAGTGCAACAGTTTACAGTGAAACATTTGCTTTTCTCCCTGATCCTTTGGGGTTAATTTGTTATTTTCCTTTGTCACAAGAAGTGACAATTGATAGTTTTTGTTTCAGCGTGAGGTGAAGGTGAGGGAATGCACCTCAGGAAGAAAGGATGGAATACCTTGGCGCTGTGTGCCACGAAGCCCTTTGGGTGGTGAGAAGGTGGGAAGCAGTCAGGGCTGTCAGGTCTCTCTCCCAGTGGGGGCACAGGGCTCACTGGGTCTGCACAGCACAGGGCATGTGGGGAATTCCTCCAGGGGGTAGTTGTGTAATTAACCTTTGATGAGCTGTAGGAGAGGATTTCCTGGGCTCCTTTTCTACTGAGGGAAATTGATCCACTTGTTAGGTCACTGTGTATAGCAGATGCTGCACTTACCTGTTACTCCCCGTCACAGGCCTCTTGTACCTTTCTGAACTGTCAGCCCTCTCCAGTCCTGTCACCATAATGGCATTTAACCCCCAGTGTGTCACTCCCTTAATTTAGGTATTGCTTTTCTTCAGCTTTCTTGTCACTTGCTTTTCATCTTTTTGTCTTTTTTTTGGGAATCATTTCTGTAGCATCTCTGGTGGTGTGGGCCAGTGAGATGATCTTCAATAACAGATGTGTGAGAACACAAGAAAATTATGGACTTGTGCTTCCTGCTCATAATCACTTTTAAAGATACTCTGCTATCACTCTCATTAGCATCTTTATCACTCTCATTATCATCCACCTGCAGCGGGTATTGCATTTTAACTGGTGAATACCAGATACATTAATATTTTGTGGAAAAATAGGTAATACCTAAACTGAGATGCTTAGTGGCATACAAGCAATGGTTACCTCTCAATTTATTTTTTACAGGATACTGTAGACTATTTATGTTCCTATAAATTGCTTTTGTGTGTTATCACACCTTTGCACTGCTCCTTGTTGGCTTTGCTAGATGTCTTGTGAGACACCATAAATGACCTGTGCCTTAGAGTCCCTCCGATGTAAAGACAGAAGCAGGAGGTGTGCATAAGTTTGGTTACCACTTGCAGCCTCAGTGATTCTACAGTGTGTTATGGAGAGGTAAAATCTGGCCTCCTAAGTGCAGCTAAAGCAACCACATCTGAACACCTCAGCTGTATTATACTTATTATCTATGCCATGAAGAACAGCTTTTGACTTTAACTGTTAAATCTGTTGTTAAAATAAGCCTTTTTGCATCAGTGTGTTTATCAGTAGTTGATTGTGCAGGCTTGGTTGTCCTTTGTTCTGGTGGTGCTCTAATTGACTTTGGTTTAAGGTCTGCTGTGCTAATGAGCAGGACTCACACCTAGTCAAAGCCTATTAGCTAGTGATTGGGTTTCCGTTTTAAATCCATATTTTAATTAAAGTAATGCTGTACACCTCAAGGTGCTGTGCCAAAGATGTTGAGCCACTGCTAAGCTGTACAACTGGCTCATTTCTGTGTGTTGTTCAGTGATTTCAGAGTGCTCTTGTAGTCTAGGTAACCTCAGAAATAGCCACTTCTCATAGGTAGAGACTTTTGCTTCCAGCATAAAAGCCTGGTTTTGGGAGGTGCTGAGTGCTGCATCCAGGCTAAGAGGACTCGATGCTTTTAGCGGGGGGTTAGGGGGTTGCTGTCAGATCCTCAGGGGTGAGCTGCCCCCCTCCCTGCTTCTGACAGGCTAAAATTAATATTCATTTAACAGCTGATGAAAAAAATGTTAATGGGAGCAGGGTTGAAACATGTATTCAACCTGAAAAAAATAGAAGCTTTTAGTGAGAAAAAAATGGAAAGGCAGGGAATAAAAAAATGATGTCATGGTCTTCAGTATTATCCAAATTGGTATGAGCTGGGCAGCACCTGCAGTCATAATGTCACTGATACGCTTTTCAAGATTTATGTTTGCAATTTAATATTCCTGAAGTGTTTCCTGTGTTTTCTGTTTCATATTGAAAATGAGGACTGGTTTTCCTTAATTTGCAGTGTTTTTATGGTCGGGTATGTCTCCCCACAGTAAAAATAAAATTTTAATTGTCAGATAAATGGTCTTTTCTTCTTTTACGTTTAGAACAGGGAAAAGGTAGTAAGAGCCTTGGGAGTATGGCCATTTCTGTGGATTTTTTTTGACTATATAAATCATATATAGTTGATGTTGATTCTCCATGTTCAATTTGTAAACAATTTCTGAGGATTTGAAGTACAAGAAGTTTAATTCTTTGTGTTTAGTTTAATGATTAAAAGTTGTGGTTTTATAATCTTTTGTTTCAGTTGGAGTGATGGGGATTTGTTTTAAATATGAAAAGTGATGCCATGCTTCAGGAGCTAGAGAAACAAATGACCAAATTTGGTACGGAAAGCAAAACCATTATAAAATAAAGATAATTTAAGTTTAATTCCTTTTGTGTTCTCTATTGCTCTTCTAGGATTTCACGTCTGGTCAGTGATCATTCAAGCCACTTTAAGCCTTTCATTGCATTGGCAGTAATACAGGTCACCTTCCCCAAAACAGGGAGGTGGTCCTTGGTGCATTTTGAAGAAACCGTATGGCTCTCTGTTGCCGTGTCAGAATAACAAGTCCATGCTTCCACATGAAACATACATTATTAAGAGCGATATAACTACTGGAAAGCCCTGGAATACACAGGATAAACTGAGTTCATTTAGGGTCAATAATGTCATGCAGGTTATTTATGAGAAAATATAATGGCAGATTCTTCAAACTTTGATTTAAAATATTCTTTCATTTTGACTTATGGAATCATAACATCGTCATTATGTCACTTAAAGGCTGGAAAACACTTTTAGGATCTAGTTCAGCCATTAACGTAGCACTGCCAAGTCCACCACTAAACCATGTCCTCAACTGCCACATCTACGCGTTTTTTAATTACCTCCAGGCGTGGTGACTCAACCACTTCCCTGGGTAGCCAGTTCCAATGCTTGGCAACATTAGGCATGAAGAAATGTTTCAATAATATCCAATCTAAACCTCCTCTGGCCCAACTTGAGGCTGTTTCAAATTCGCCCTGTCACTTGTTGCTTGGGAGAAGAGACCAACCCCCACCTGGCTACAACCTTCTTCCAGGATGTGGAGAGCAATGAGGTCCCCCCTGAGCCTCCTTTTTCTCCAGGCTAAACATCTCCAGCTCCTTCAACCCCTCATCAGCCTTGTGCTCCAGACCCTTCACCAGCTTTATACTCGTATTTTCCAGCTGATGTGGACAGCCCATGTGCATGCTGCAAAGCTGGTATGTGCACAGAGGGTGTGCTTGGCATTCGGACACTCAGCCACCTGAACAGAGCTGCTGCATTTCCAGAAATGCCAGACATAGGTCCAGTATCCTTTGATTCCTTTCTAATGAGATTTCTGGATGTTAGAGGAGCCTTGTTTAGGATCTGCTGTACTCTGCTGTATCAGCACAGAGGAATCAGAGTGCAGGATAATGCTGCATTTGTTTTCCCACTACTTCTTCATCTATTCTCCATGTCGAGGGTCAAGAGGGATTCAAAGCCTTTATTAGCTGTGTGGTCTTTCTTGCAGCAAGGTAATCTGAAGGTATTAAAAAAGGGAGAGTTTAGATTTGTGGTTTTGGTAGGTTATTCCCACCAGCTCAAAACGGAATCCAGGCTGTTTGCTCAACGTGAGCTGCGTGCGTCTTTGTCTCCTTACATGTGCTGCCGAGAAAGCTCCAGAGAAAGACAGACAGACCTTTCAGTCATGCTTTGTGCTTGGAGAGTCTATCCTTGACAGTGCTAAGTGGTGGCCATTTGGAAGCTTTGACATTACTGCTGCATGCTTAGGACTGATTTTTTTCTTTAAAAAGTGGGATCACCAAAAAGCGAGCTATGTGCCAAACCAGTGGAGGGTTGGGATTTAAAGATGTATGAACAACTCCTTGTCAAAAGCTGTCCTTATTATAATCTAAGACCGAAGCCAAAACCTCTTTGATCTATAGCATTAAACATTAATAATGTTAGCTAGGAGCTTGTAGTCATTCTTTTACATAACAAGTTCAGTGCTCACTTATCTGCATAATAGGGCACTGACCATTACTTTACCAGCTCTGCTTTCTTCCAAAGGTTAAAGTCATTTTCTCTGGAATTCTTTGATTCCTCCAGAATGTCTTGACCTATAATAAATAGAATCAATGCATCAGGAAGCTGAAAGAGCAGATCTGAGTGTTACTAAGGAATTCTCAGATCCTTTGGTTTGATCTTGAGCCCCGATGTCTTGCTGTGCTACAGCACAGCCAGAGGGACCAGCTGTGTAATCCAGATGTTGCAGAAATCCTGTTCTGTGTGCAGAAATGAGTGCCCTCATCCAGGATGTTGCCAACAGTTGAGGTGAGAATCATTTTCTTTCGGCTGGTTGTTTGGCACAATTGCATTAGATTTTTATTAGTGTGGGGAACAAGAGGAATCCCTGCACTTTTCTTATCACTGCGGTAACACTGCAGACTCCATTTCCAAGTCTTGTATAGCAGAAATTTCTGTTCCAGCAAAGCTTTTGAAAATTCATTGGAGATTTGGGCATACTCTTTTTATGAAGTGTTGCTACTGCACTTTGGAGGAGGCTGTTGTTCCAGGATTGTGCTTGTAATTTGTGTCAAAAGATGTTAAAGCAGTGATTCCAATCCAGCAAAACACTTAAACATTTACTGCACTTGGAACACGTGTATATTGTTCTGGTAACATCAGCAGGACTGTCCACTTGCTTAAAATGAGGTGTCTTAAAGCCTGGCTCAGATGGGGAGAGAATGCTTTGCAATTCATGGGGAAATATGCTAGGAGAGCAAGAGGTAACCTACTAGTGGTCATATTATTAATTCAGGGAACCCTGAGATTAAGTGTTTTGGAGTGACTGTGCTTTCATCAATTACTAGCATGAGCAATTTCTCATAGGAGCTGTTGAATGTTGGAAGATAAGGATGTGGTAGGATGTGAGGGGTGGGGAAGGGAAAGTAGGATGCAGCTCATGTGGCACATGTGTTTGTGCACCCTTGCACAACGAGGGTTAGAAGAAACTGGAAATAATTTATTTGTGTTTCACGTGCCCATTAACTGTGAGACTAATTCTGTGACAAATTATTTTTTTAAAAAATAATTTACATGATTTTCAGCAGTTATATGCTAAAAACTTCACAAACAGAGCAGATGTCACATATTTCCATCTTTGTTGAGTGTGGAAAGGAGGTTTGTAATATAATAGCAAATAGACATTCACATGTTCTACAGACATAAAGCATTTCACAACACAGTCGATTGCAGCAGTAGCTGGGGTCCTGCCTAGAGATGGCAGGTAAGAGAATGAAGACTGAAGCAGCACTACATTCATGCCAAACATCTTGCCTGTTGAGGTGCCTGGTTTTTCTTGAACAGTAAGAGCCCAACCCTGTTCTGTACTGAGCAATAATCCTCTAGGCAGACTTGATGAGAATGGAGTTTCTGGGTAGCAGCTGGATAGCCCAATTGGGTCCTCAGAATCCATAGGCTAGGAAATCTTAACTGGTTATAGACTGGAGGTGGCAGTGGTGGTGGTGGTGGGGGTGGTGGTGTTATCTTGGTTTTGGCAAATCTAGGATGAATTTCTCAATTCACTGATGAGCTGCAAACATGGGGGTTGAGATTCTGGTTTAAATTTTGTTGAAAATGGAATGGATGCTGGCCATTAGGTGGCTTCACCACCTTCCTAACCTCCTTCCTGTAACAGACAAAAGCAAAACACTCCAAATGATTCAAAGGGTTGTATAGGATTAACTAAAGCAGTGTGATGCTTTGGTGACCATACACCATCAAATTAAATCATTGATCAAAGATTAGACCATTCAAATGGAGTGCAGTGATGTGGAAAGCAGAAAATTAGAGCAGCAACCCAAGTAAATTCAGCAGTGACCAGCTCTGTTAGTTTGCTCTGTCTCTCTGCTGGAATTTAGTTTCCTTGAAAGTGTTTTCAGTCATGAATTGCATTTTCTACCTGAGCTAGTGAGGTTTGTTGGAGTCCTCTGTCTGTTGTTTCAGCAGAAATCTTGGTTTGATGAGTATAGTATCCTTAATTGCTATTAACCCCTTCCTCTGCTCACAGGGATGATGATTTTTAAGGGTGTCTTTTGAAATACTGCTGGCTCTCTGTGAGTGTTATAAACACTTTTTTTCCAGCACATACATTCTCAAGTATGAAAGGAAGATCCCTGAAAATTGGTTGTAAATTGATGATAGTTGTGTTACTCATCAGTGGCTTGATCTACTTGTGCTGGTTAACACATCAGGATTGTTCCATTTCCGTGGAACGGAAGAAGTCCTTGGCAAACAGGATCCTGACATGGCATGTGCAAGTTATTGGGACTGGAACTAAAAAGGGTCAGAATGAAGTGTGTGAACTCCTTCACATCTGTTTTGAAGGTGCTGCGTGGTCAGGGTGTGCAGTCCTGTCCTCTCTGGGGCTGCAGTGAGGAACACCTGTCCTTACGCTGGGCGCCGAATAGGAGCAGAAAACATGGCCAGCTCTGACACAAAGACCAGGAGCGCTGAGCACTTACTGAATGTGTGCTTTGCAGTGCTGGCAGGATTACAGGGAGCAGAGGCAGTACAGGGTGGAAGATCTCTCCCTGCAGGTTATGACCACGAGTGCACGGCAGCCAGAACTGGTGCTGTGAGTGGTACTCGCTGCCTGCCCGTTCCCCCGGTGGCTCACACACCCACTCAGTGCTCTCAGTCTGTCACAGTCACAGCACCAGCCTTTCGACATTACACCTATTCTTACACTGAATCTTTAGTCTTCCTATTTTGAAAGCTGAATTGCACACTCCTGGTAGCTGCCAGAGCCCAAACTTGCCAAGCAGCAGTTAATTAGAAAGCATTACTATTACAGTCACTTCAGAAAAGCTCAGCACCTCTACGAAGCAGGCTGCTGGATACAGGGCCATTTCCTTTTGTTTTGCAAAGTGATTATCTCTAGTGTGGAAATGTTTTAAAAAGTAATAGTATTAAAAGCTTTTAACCTCAGCTGGTTCTGTTGTAATTTTGTTTGTAATCCTTTCAAATGTTACAAAAGGGGGAACACCCTAGGAATGAGCCTGCATAGTTAAAACAAAACCAAACTTCCACCGTGGCTTTCTTTTTTTTTTTTTTTTTTCTTCCTCCCAAAACAGCTGGAAGAGCATTTGTAAAATGTGGGATGGTGTGCTGGGTTCTATGACAGATAAAAGGTACTAATACCAGAGTCACTGCATGGAAGGGAAAAAGACAGCTGTGTCTCTTCAACTGATGTGGAGAGGTATTAAGGTGTATGTTCAGAGAGAAAAAGTAACAATAGGACTGATGAGAGAACAAAAAATATTAAAATTCAAAGTTTTAAAGGATTTCTGAGATGTCAGCTGAACCCGAGGACTTGGAGCAGCTGATCACCTTTAAATTTCTAAGACCCTAATTAAGTGCATGCCTAAAATATGTAATTCTCTGAACTTCCCTTCTGCTTAAATGAAGTATATAATTAAATGCCTTGATAATCTGCAGTAAGTGCCAAAGCATTTTGAGGTATCATAATAGCTCTTCTTTAAAAGCGAGCTCCACTTGAAATACGTTGGGTTATTCCTTTTGTCTTTCTACCTTACCCTCCTGGATGCACCACGCACGTTTTTATGGATCTTTCTCAGGGGTTTTCTCATGACTTTTCTCTCGTGTGCCCATGTAAAATGTTTTCCTTCCAACTCAGGTATGCTGTCCTCTTTGGGTATCTTCTTTCTTCATCTCTCATCCTTACCTTCTACGAATTATTTCAGAAGCTATAGTTGCACCAGCTCAAGTCCAAGTCCTCCAGAAAGTTGAGTTCAGTTCTGGAAGATGGGAGCAAAAGAGTAAACAATTTAAACAATTCTCCCGTTCAGGGACAAGAGATGCAAATGCATCAAAGCAGCAAACTAAAATGCTACAGTCACTGAAAGTGTAAGCAACACGGCAGAAACTTTTCAATTGACTTACTAAAGACAGAAGCCTGTTAGAATGTCTATACTGGGCTGCAGGCTAATAAAACTTGAGTGGCACTTGATGTAGAGCCTAAACCTCAGGAATGGAAATGTCACCTCCTTTGCTCTGGTTTATATTTCGGTTGTTCTTCAGCTAGAGCAGAGTAGCTTGCAATGTCAATCTGAAAAGTTCTGTATTCTCCTCTAGATGCTGAGCCCAACAGTCATTTGTGAGAAAGATACTGCAAATTCATTCACAGACACTCTTCTCTCTTTGCCTGTCCTATGATATCTTTTCCCCGACAGACCTAGAGGTCACCTTCATTGAATGTGTGGTTATTAACATAAAGGCATGCCAAAGGGTTATTCTGTGATAGGATCCAGGCCGTGAAATGGTTCATTCTGTGCTGGTCTCTGAGCCGTCTGATTGAACATGCAGTGAAACTGTGCAGATGAGCAAGGCGGTGAAATGTGTTGTCAGGGTGGCAGATGTTTTATTCTCCTGGTGCGTTCTCTGGCATTTCTCAAGGACATGAAACAGAAGCAGAAGAAATTGAATTGCTGTGCTCACTCTCTCCCTTGTTCTCCAAGGTAGTTTTGCAACTCATTTCTCCTGTAATCTTATCAAGTGTGAGAAGAGACATGCACCTCCTGACTTCTCTTACAACTGTCCTTTATACTTTCTCAGGTAACCTTCTTTACCCAGCCAGCTGTAGTTTTCAGCATGGGTGGTTTTCATGGTACATATCTCGCTTATCACTTTAGTGTGCATAATACCCTTAAAAGTGCTTTAAAGATGGGTATTTGGATGACTAAATAAACATTTCTGCCTCTAAAACATTTGTCTCCTGACCTCTGGTCTGCACGGTTCATGGCTGGCAGAAGGGAGGTCATGGAGAAGGCAGAAGACAACATGCTGATGTAAGCTGCTGTCTGGGCTGCCATGATAACAATCCCTTGCTGTGCCTTAAAGCCTTCAGGTGCCAGCAGATGCCATGGGTCACGCTGACAAGTGAAGGGAAATGGGAAGAGGAAGCAAAGGTAGGTTTGGCCAAACTCTGCCGTCTTTCTTAAAGCCACAGCATGGTCTGATTTGAATTGGTGTGGAGAATGCTGGCCAGCTCCTGGAAGATAGCTCATTATTTCTAAAACTGCTGGCTTTGGATAATGGCAGTCAACTGTTACTAAAAACCTTAAAACTCAGTTCTAGAGGACAATAAATAGACTTAGGAGACTCTCTTCTGTAATGACAGTTAGTCTTGTTTTGCCACCTCGTCTTTGCTGTTAGAAAACTAATCACATAGTTTTACACTCTAAGTTCAGCCTTGCCTGATCAAGAATATAAGTTCGCTAATGCAAACAGATTCAATAATTCCTTAGTGTTAGATTTTTTAATTATTAAAAATATTACATGTCTTGTATCGCCCATAGGTTATGACGGTAATTCAACTGGACTCCACCACATCCATGATATCTTTTTTAAAAGAAATATGTAACATTTAGGGTGTGGGTGCATCTCCATACTTACTCTAGAGATCTCAGGGACCCTACAATATAAGCAGCCATCAGGCATATACTGTCAATTTGGGTGAGACATGTCTGGGACCTTGCACCCCAACACTGTGATGATCTGTGGTGTCTCTGCTCTGTCCAGCAGGACCGTGGCATGACCAGGGAGGTGAGGGACCATAGCTGAAAGCTGCTGCGTGGCCAGGCTGGCCCAGCATGGGCAAGCACACATAGGGTGGCACCCAGAGACAACACAGCTATGTCTGTGGCTTGTTGTGTTTCAGGGTTGTTGTCCAACTGCTGCATCCAGCAGTGACCTACAACTTACTAAAGTTCAACCTCTAATGTGATTTTTATTCTCATAAACCTCAAAACTTTTCATGAAGAGTGTAAAGTTTTGCCTGAAATTAAAGGATACCGAGAGGAAGGCAGGACTGTCCCACGATGCCACAGAGGAGATAAGGGTCTTAGGGAGCACTTATTCCCAGTTTGGTACTTCTTTAGTGTGGAAGCTTAAACTGGCCATTGGCTGCAGAGGCAGAGCAGCAAATCCTTCTTACTCCACATGTGCAGTCAGGTGGTGCAGCAGGTAATGCTCGGAGCATCCCTCAAATTCTTCCGGATATTAATGAAGTGATAGCTTGAAGCTTATAGCCCTGTGTTTTGGTCCTGGATTCATGACTATCAAGCTCTGATTTTTAAGTTGTTTCGTTTTGCTGTTTGGTTTTTTTAACTATGGTGTCATTTCCTTCAAAATTAATCTGGCAGGTGATCTTACAGAAGTTTGGAAAACTGGCACTTTCAGACTCTGCACCATTTCAGTAAAGCTTGGCCAACAAGCAGAACAGGGTGTGCTCTTCCCCAAAAATAAGCAGCATCTTTCTGTGTGCTGATTTTGACAGAAACCCTGCCATCGGTTTAGGAGTAATAGAGCTCGTGTACAACTCTTTGCCTCAGGATCATACTATGTTCCTGTCAGTCCTAGTAGTCATCCTGTTCGCTGCCTGTCTCACAGGAGGAGCAGAGTGGTGACAACAGAGGAGATGCAGCAGCTGTCACACCTGTTTACAGCTTCTCAGTCACTGATGTGAGAATAAACAAACATGATATTCCTGCAGTTGCATTGTTAGCAATTTATTTTTAAAATCAGCCACTTGAAAAATATCGAGGCACAGGTAAAATATCTCTGTCAGCACTTTCTGTGTGGTTTGCAACCTACTGCTTGACCTGAGAATTTCACTGTCTTTCTGTTAACTTCACAGAAGAGTTAAGGTCAAGGCCACATACTTACCTGGTGAAAGCACACATTTCTCTTCTGAGTGAAGGTGTAGCACTATGGGACGTGGCTCACCAAATGCAGGAACATATTGATTCCTGTCCGATGCTGCCATTTAATTCCCTGATTTTATTACCCACTCAGCAGTGATGAGTAATTCTCACATGTAAGCAAGTGATATTTACTGTAAAAAAGGCCAAGTAAATTCGTAGTTGAGCAAACATTTAAAGAAATAGCAATTAGAAATTGCTTTCCTGTTTTGTTTGAAAATGTGGAGGGGGAAAGGAATTGAAAATATAAACATTTTCTCTTGGATATCCAAGAAACAAATGCACAAGCTCATATTTTCCATCACTGCATCCCCAGAAATGCGGGCATGAAACTCGTTGTATTTAGTCAGTAAGTCTTTATTAAAGTAAAACAGTGGCTGACAACAGATATGTAAAAAAAGCAGTAAGTCAAGAAAGTTGATAGGATTAAAATCTGTGATCTGTTTTGGGGGCCAAAGTGGAATAGTCCCAGATAAACAAGCAACAAGCAGGGTGAGTCTGTAATATCCCATTCAGACACAGCAGTCGGGGACATGGCTGTTGTGCTCTGTTTTTCCTTTTGTCTCTGCTTTCCTCCTCCTCAAAGCTGCGGAGGGCACCACACAGAACAAGCATCTCATGGCAGGAGCTGTGTTTTTGGCTTGGAGTTGAGAGCCATCATCCCTCGAGCACAGCAGATTGGTTCCATGGTCTGATTGTTGGTAATTGCCCCTTAGCAGCTGTCTCTTGGAGAGACACTACAGCACAGTGGCAGCTACAGAGGGGCTTTGTAATCAGGCTGGCCTGCAGTCAGTGTTCCTAACTGGGACTTACCTATCCATCTGTTTCTGGAGCGTGTGGGAGACAGCACGGCTGTGTGTACTTAAAAGCTCAACGTGGATGGTGCTTTCAGGGGTGTAAGTTCAGAGCTGCAGTGAAGCATCTTACCCTTCTTTGTTTCTTCTCCTTCTTGGAGGCTTCATCTCTCTCACTGCCACCTTGCTTTAATGGGCTCCTGCAGCCTCGCAACTAATTCCTGAGCCACAGCAACGCGTGGTGGAGTTCGAGTGTCTCTGCTGCCGTTTGACTCTCCTTTGCCATGGTTCCGTGTGATGGTACTGTTCCTTTTCTGCATGCCTCATCAGCCAGTAGCAAATAAGTTGGGTGCTCATCTCTGAGAGCCACTAAGGATGTATTTATTTATTCATTCAGTACCTTATATTCTATGTAGGATCTCACACCTGGATGTGGTACCTCCTGATGTTGGTCTCACTGGTTCATCATTAGGAGAGCTCTGCATTTTCCTGGAGGTATTTCCTTGATTGTAGCTTCAAAACATAGCAGTCAGCATGTTTGGCCTTTTGTTTTTCCTCCCACCTAATTTTTTTTTCTTCCATTTTTCTAATTAATCATAAAGTAGACTTGCTTTTGGGATCCCTGGGATTACTGGAACCAGTGCTTCAAGCAGCACAATTCCCAGTCATCTTTCAAATGTGATACTGTTTTTGCTATAGGAGTATTTATTTCATATACAGTCTGGGATACATTTATTTTTGTAGGTCAAATTTAACTGTGGGCTATGCTGCCCAAACCAGGCACTGGATTTATGTTGTCAGAACCTTCAGCAAAAAACCCAAATCCTCCAGAATTGGATTTTTTTTTTCTTTTTAATCTATTTCACAGAAGCAACTAGATAGCCTCCAAATCTATTTTTTTGAAAATGTGACACATTCTCAAAGAGACAGGCTGGTGGGAACAATTGCTGTTAAAAAGCACGAAGCAAAGCAGCAGCGAGGGCATATGTGCATTCACGTCATGTAAACCTGATGCTGACCAGAGGGAGCCAGCCCACACCTTCCTCCCTGCCCAGGAAAGCCCCACAGCGACAGGATGCCACCTGACCTTATTGCCACTTAAGGACAGGGTTAGCCCTTTCGCCAGCGTGCAGGAGCAGGCAGCCTCCTGTTCGTGAGTCTCGGGCAGAGTGGTGGTCCCTGTGTTCTGGGAAGGGTGGGGGGTGGCACTGCTCTTCTACTGCCCATCTGCCACTGCCCACCAGCACTAATGCCCCTTCTGCCAGAGCAGAAGTGCCTTTAACTGAGGAGCAAAAGGGGAATCCAGGAGAAGGAGTATTTCTGATACATTTGCTCCCAGGTCCACGTCTCTGTGCATTGAGTGCTCAATGCTGAGAGCAGCTGTAAATTATCGGTGGAAATAAACACAGGCTTTGCCTGCATGATATAGATATGATCCAGGGCAAACAATGCTGAAAACAGTGATAAAATTGTCACATGTGGGACACGTGTAGTAGAATTGGAAAAAAAAAAATACACAGGAGTCACGAGCAGATGTATATCCGCTTGCTAATATGTCTTGCAGGCAGTGTCAGAGGTGTTTTGGTGATAGCTGCTTCTGCAGCAGAGCAGGCAGTGTGAATGCAGTGCCCACAAACTGCTCAGAGCCCGTAAGTAAAAGGCAAATTAACTTTGCACAGACCTGTGGAGGGAAAAATACAAGCTGAGGAAATAACAAGCGAGTGATGTGCACTCTGCACATCATGAATGCAGAGCAAAACTGGAAGTGCTATGAAGATTTGGAAACTTGAAATTATTAACCAAAGAAACAAGCAAATTTTTTTTTTAGTTCGTGTTTGGCCTTTTCTTCATCCGTCTCAGTTTTCTGCCTTCAGATGAGGAGCATTTATATAATAAATAAACACTCGTGTCAACCATCTCATCCATCCTTCTGTATTTCCCTTCAAAATCTCATCTAATTCCAGCTGCAATGATCTCATCCATTGTTCACTTTTTATATTTCAGGGCTGCCTTTTCCCGTGTATATTCTCAACCTTGCATTTAGTTTCACGTATACAGCAAAGCCACTTTATTGTTTTTTCCACAATACCTTCTGAAAACTGTCCTTTTTCAAGTTTGTAAAATACTGGGCCATGGTTGGACTGCTGGTGCGTGTAACCTTCCAGTTGGACTTCTGTCTCATTGCCATCTTTGCCCTGCTCCCATTCCTTTATTCTTGGGTTTTGATCAGGACCTTTTTATTTATTTTCACAGTTCCTATGGAATCCTTATATTTAACTAGCATTGTTAGTACCTAGATAGCGTTAGAGTAAAAAAAAATTTAAAATTTCGTATCACCAGTATTGGGATATTCAGCCCACTGAACACCATTATGAAGGATTTTTGTCTTTTTCTCCACATCTGTGAAGAAAACAGGCATAATTATATTGCCATGCATGAATCCATATATGTCTGAAAGCCGTCAGCCTGACGGTGATGGGCCCAAGAAATGCTCCGTAGGCACTGGCTGTTTGTCATGCAGCTGCTGCATTCCATGTAGCAGCACCCTTTTCTTCTAAGCCATGAATTTGGTTACAGAGGAGCCTAACACCAGCCTGTGTGTATCTCATTTTGGCCAGCCTTCTTCAATGTCTGTCATATCAGGGATTAAGCCAAACAAATAAAAGAACAATCAGTAAAAATGACAATCAATAAAAAACAGAGATTAATTAGTTTAAATAACTGAGATAACCAGAGAACCACTCTGAAAGCTGCTTACAGTGGTGGTAAATCCTGTGAGCCCTTCAGTTTCAATGCTCTCACCTCAGCAGCACTGCAGTGAAGCTGACAGAAAGGAATCATTGCTTTGTGGATATCCTTATTTGTGCAAATTTCCTTTCACTGGAGCAGTCTGAGTTCCCATGCTTCTTCATTCACTGGTCAGACAGTCCTCCTGAGCACCCGGGTCAGCCCTGTGAGTGGGAAAGGGCAGCTCGTTCACATCTGTTTTCAGCTGTCTGCCAGCATCCCCCTCCTCTTCCCTCAGAGCTGCATTTTTAGTAATTGAGACAAAACCAGTCTCATGCCATCACACATGCATCTGCTTTCAGATCTGGATTTCCAAAGCATGTGTTCAGATCCAGTTCTCATGCATCACTGCATTACAAGGACTCCATTTGCATAGTCCATTTCAGGTTGTTAATATTTGTTTAGATTTTTCACCCTGTCACCAAAATTATGTCTTTATACATGTATGTCCGGGTGGACTAAAGGTGTATTTTCTCCTTTCCAGGCCTTCTGTGATCAAATGATAATTGGTTGTAGCTTTTCTGCACCCCCTAACTCCATCTTTTAAATCAAGTCCTTTGAGCAACAAGTTCAAGTTACCCAGTAGGAGTTTGTAGTTGGCTGTGTGAAAGATGAAGTTGTCTTGTATTTTTTTAACAAATGCATGAGTCCTGAAGACAAGAATTTCATTCTGTGCTGGCTCCATGTCTCTGGAGAGGGTAGAAAAAGCTCATGTGTGGGGTATGAATGAGGGTGTCTAAAAAGAGGGGGATATCACTTTGAACTGAAGCCAGCACCTCTGTGTTTTATGTCAGATATGCTTGGAGTGGTTTGGGTCCAGTTAGCAGTAGTCTGGTTTAGATTAATTTCTTTTCACTTTCAGTATCTTTATGGGAAAAAGAGGCAGATTCATCATGAATCTACCATCCATCATTTTGTGTCATGGTATCATAATCATCTGAAATCATCATATAAAATAGCAGTTCATTTTTTATTTAAATTACATTTAGTCTTGCTGGTAGCTTCTTTTCCTTCATATCTTTTTCCCTTGAAAGAACAAGATGGCCAGCAGATGTAAAGGCTACCACTCGGAAAAAGATTTCTTACATGTGCCTTTTAATGCTTGATTTCTGAGCTGTGAAGAATAGTGCATCAGTGTTGCTTAAGTCAAGCATTTACATTTATATTATAATGCAAAGCAAAATAATTAAGGTCACAGACTTCCTGCTTTGACATGAGAATTAACGTTTCCTTATGTTATCCAGCACTTTGTGTAAAAATATTTGATGTTTCACAGGGAGATGTTGTTAATAGCAACTGAAGCATTTATCTTAGTGACATCATGTCTCTTAATCAACAAAAGATCACAGTAACCTTTTGAGAAATCAGAGTACATCAATATCCCTATAATTCACTCCACTAATGTCAAACGTTTCATGTGCAAAATATCTTGCCTGCATTTCTGCAAAGGAAAGAAACGTGTCATCATCTAAATTGCAGGCTCAAATGAAGGCCTAAGATGAAAATAATATGGATCAGATAATATTTTAAGGCTGTCAGCTCATATTGGTTCGTCTTGTTCTGTCTGTGGATGCCCAAGTACAGCTGGCAAATGCCAGTGCTGCATTTTCTTGCTTTTCTGCTGTCGTAACTAGAGATCAGCAGGGGTCATCTGTGCACTTTTCAGCCCCAGAAGGCCAAGAAGCCTTTGACCAAAGCCACTGTGTTTTCAGAAGAGAAGAATGAGCATGCCCTTGTATTTTAGCCTCTTGGTGAAAAGTGTTCAAAATCGGCCTTTGGCTTTACTGTTGTTCTTCCTGCAGGAGAGCAGCTTGCCATATTTTGAGTTTGTTCAGTGTTGTGAAGCCATTGTTTCATAAGGATTAGTGAAACAAGCTGTAGATGAGAATGATTAAAAATTAACATCAGAATATCACTAGTCCGTTGAGGATTAAGGCAGTTTTGGAATTGGAAGTGAGATGAACCCTACTAATGCTTTAAAGACTCATTAGCTGATCTTGTGGTGGACACTGAAAATGTTGAAAAAGCCCGGAAGAGCTTACAATCAAAGCAGACAAGATAAGGCAAGAAGAAAGTTTAAATATGAATAAAAGGGGAAGATTAAAGTCCATAAAGAAAATTAGTTCCACTTTTCCTTTTTCTCTCTCCTTTACTGTGCAAATAATCAGATTTGTAACACAGATCTTGTTGTGGCACACATCCTGACTGGCTGGTTTTGCTGATGTTCCTCTGCATGTGAACAGAATCTGGCTCAAAGCCCATCTCGTTTGGAGCCTTCATAGGCCACAATCAATTGGCAGCCAGGGCTTGGTTCCAAGTGATAGATAAGGGTTTTCTCGACACAATATGGACTATACTTTTCATTGAAAGGTAATAGTTCATTCTAAAGGCCAGAGTGACCCAGTGATATTTCCTCAGTAATGAGTTGTGCACTCTAATGCTTTCTAGAAATTTTATTTCTTCTTTTTCTCCATCAGATCAGCAAGAATTGGATGAATTGTTAATGTTCCTTCTCTTTTTCTTTTCTTGTGGTACCACTGTAAGGAGCTTAAAATGGAAAGGATGGTATGGGTGAGATTTACAAGGAGTGTAAGTATATGGACAAGGAGTACTTGTGATCTCAAAACCTCCGTTTTTCTACATTCCTCAAAGAGCAAGGACCTTCCCCTTGGGGAAACAGATGGTGCCTGCACAGCAGGATTACAGAAGGAAATGGGTTATAATGGAAGGTGAGAGGTGGAAGCTTACTCTTCAGCAAAATCCGAGCTCTGCTTTCACCTTGGAGATGGTGGCACTGGTTTTGTTATCTCAGTGCTGGAGTAATTTAGTGCCTTGTGGGGAAAAACGTGCTGCTGTGGGCAGAGCTGGGATACACAGAAAGGATCTGATCTCTAGCTGGTATTTGAAAAACATGTTTAAAATCAGTGGTGACCCTTATGTGTATGTAGGAATTGGTGTGTAGTCACACTAAGGCTCTGTCCACCCCCAGAACCGAAGGAGTGGGACAGAAGTGTTTGCTTCTGTTTCCTCTCACTTCTCTATTTAAGCTGCAAGAAAAACAAGCTGATCTTAATAAAAATGAATGAAATGAGGTTTATGAGAGCAGTGCTGCATAACACCTGACTCAAGCTCCACACTCGCACTCCACTTTGATGTGTTCTCATCTGAGGTGGTAAGACCCAAGCTTGAGAGACACAGCCTCAAACTGGGAATGAGTGCATCCATTTCCCGTCGCTTTCTTTGTAGATCTTGCAACAGAAAGCTGAAGTTGAGCAAGGCCTCCTCTAAAATCTTATGAGGGTCATATATGAAGTAATTGGAAAAACAGATTTCTTGGGAGGGGCTTTACTCTGAGACAATGTGAAATACCCAGGGCATGTGTGGCTTCCCAACAGCTTGCCTTCCCCTGCACATATTTGTGATGCACCTCTTCCTTCTGACCCCTGCCTACCTGTGTTTGTTTTTTGATGTCACTACCTTGTTATCCTTTCCTCAGTGTGTGCTGATCCAGGAACCCAGACCAGAGAGTGAACAGGAGGAGCACACTGTGGCTTCCCAAGCACAGTCAGGAGGGCCACTGCTCTTACGTGCAGAGGTTGTAGCAGGCACCAATAGTCTGATGATTGTTCTTCTTCCCGAAACAGCATGGCACAATCTGGTTCTCCTACCTCTGTTGCAGCGTCTGAATATCCCTGTTGGTTGAAGCAGGGTGTTGGATTTTGTGAATATTCTTTAGCTGTCAGTTTTGCCTGCAAGCGTGCAAACTCTGCAGCCCTCTGAAATCAGTGACATGATTGTGTATGACAGTCATTAGTGGGTGAAACAGAAATCTGTCTGTGAGCATCTGTTTTGAGGGAGCCAAATATAATTAAAGTTTAACCATGCTGCATTTGCTCTTTTATTTGCTGGGACCCAGTCCTTCTTAGGGATCACAGTGACATTTCTTGAGGTCCTTCTGAGGGGTTTGACTTGCTGCATTTTGTCATTGTATGTGTGTTTCATGTAAGTGTATTTTGTATTACAGGCTGGATCAAACAAGTTTGTTCGGAGATTCTCTTCAGGATAATGAAACTCTACCTTCTTGAATATGTTCAAGCTTTTCCTAAGGAGAATACTTTCTGGTTTCAGGTTGTTCTGAATCTGGACAGTCATCTTGCATTGATGTATTGCATTTGATCAGTTATATTTCCGTGATGCTCTTTGAGCAACAGGACGGATTAAATGTGGTTTTATTCTGTAATTAGTTCTATATACTTGACAATAAATATCTAATGTCTTAACTTGGTAAGTGGTACTTGGTAGGATGTAATGCAGAGCTTGATGATGGAGTCTTCCTAGTCAGGAAATGTCTCACGGCATGGTTTCCAGTTTATTTTCAAGGGAGAATTGATCAGGTGTTGAATTCTGCTAGGAGGAAAACACTCAGAGCAGCATCCGTGGTGCAAAGATCTTGCTCAGGCCTTGGAGAAACTCTGTGTAAAAGCTTGTCTTGAGTTCAGCCCTATCAACAAATACATTAAAAACTTTGGTTTATTTCTAATGTTTTAAACTTTCCAACTTGATTTCATTTTATCTTGAGTGAACATGGTCATCTGTTTATTATGGTCACCTCTATGTTACCTGATGTGTCTTTATCCCTCCGACTATGCTTTCCGAGTACAATCATTCCTACTACATTCATGACTTGCAGGGCACTTCCAAAATGCAGAAGTGCTTTAAAGAAATTATAATTACTTTTGAAAAATCCTTTACTTTTTCTCTGTTATTCCTTGTATTACTAGTTTAATGATTTAGTTACATTTAAGACGAGTCTGTGTGGTTAATTTTAGATGTATGTGTCACTTTTTTACTGCAACTCTGAAACTTTAAATGAGTAGGAAATAAGTGAGGAAATAATCTTAAATAGGAGTAGGAAATAAGTTCCTATTCCAGCACCTAATGAGGTAAGTTTTTGAGGTTTTGCACAGATTTTCAAATAAGCACTGTGTGCACTGCCTTAAGATTAGGTACTTGCCTTCCCATATCTTGCCAATGCAAAGCAATAGCTGTCTTCTCAAGGGATCCCTTCATGTCCAATTTAAATCCCTAAATTTACTTCCCTTTGACTGGATGGTGAGCTTGAGAATGTTTTTAAAGAGGCTGCTCTGAGAGGGCAAACCAGAGGAATTAAACCCTCTCTGTGGGTTTTTTTGCTGATGGCTTTAATTGTTTCTTGGGGCATCTGTTGTAATCATTTTTTCCTTGTGATTTTTCTTCCTGAGCTCTCAGTGCCTCACTGTGTTATGAATTTATCCATGCAAGACACAGAATGGTGGTGTGGGATGCACAAGTCTCTTGGAGATATTTTTGAAACGAGGTTCTTCAATCCAGCTTTTCAAAATAGAAACAATTAAAGATGAGAGGAATGCTTGCATTTTTGCAAGTGCTACATATTTGCACTGTTTCACTGAACGACTCCCATGCTGCTTTTTAATATTCCTGTGCTGGATTTTTGATGAGTGATGCTCAGCTTGAAAAAGGCTTGAGCTGCAATTCAGAAAACTTCATGTGGCTGGGGGAGATCCCTCTGTGGCAGATGGGTACCTGTCAGGCCACGGGCTGAGGGAGAGCCCTCTTTCTCCCCAGGATGCAAAAACCTTCAGAGTGTTCTAGGGTTACGTCCAATGAAATTTCCTTTGCCTGTTACCTTTCTTTAAAAAGTCTCCCTTATCAGGTGCTCCATCAAGTTCTAAGGCTGCACTGAATGATACAGGGATACCAAACTCTATTTTTAGCTGAGCTGCACCTGTCTCAGAGCCAGTGGCTCCTTCGTGAGAATCTGTGTGAATGCTCCAATTTTTGTCTCCTCCATCATTTAATCTTTTTATGGTACACTCATTGCTGCCTTGTTAAAATGAGATGGTGATATTTTATTTAAGTTGGGTTCAGAGGGATCATAAATAAAACCTCAGCATGGGTAAGAGTATTATAATCTAGATCAGGGAGTTCATTATCTGAGTATATAAGCTTGGACTGAAGAACCCAGCCAAGGGCAGGGAACTGCACTGCCATGCATGTGCACATCTCCTGGGGCTGAGAGTGTTTTGCTTCTGCCAGGCTTTTTTTTTTTTTTTTTTGCAACTGTTTTTGTAGGTCTTGTACTAAGGGTTTAACAAAGCAGAGTTTTGGATTTTGGTGCAGTTCGCTTGCTTGATACTTCACCCTACTTTTTGTGTTCCAGTAGCCGATAATTATTCTCAATCGTAGACATTTACACATGCCATTTTGTGGTGGTATCTTGCACCTACAGATGCAATTTTGAAACAACCCATCTGGCCAAAAGCAGTCTAAGTCTGTGTGGGCGTACCTATCTTGCTTCAGTTGGAACCTGTCTCTTCAAGCACCAGGGTATCCCTTAGCTGTTTTGTTGATTTGTTGCTGTGACCATCTGAAGTTCAGAAGGCTCTGAGCTTCAACCTGCAGAGGAGTCTGTGCATTTACTCTGACTCTCAGGCTGCGGAGGGAGCTCCTGACCTTGGAGCCAGCCCATTTTCTGATTACTTTTCACCACCTTTTACCTGAAAGATTTTCAACCTTCTGCACCCTTCTGGTCGTGGGGATTTCTTCAGTACCTGAATTGCAGCACACTCAGGGACAGCTGCTAAGTTCAAGACAATAACATTTCTCTCCTGTTTATGTACTTTCAAAACATTTCTCCAAACATCCTGAGATCCTAAGACACCAGGGGAGTGTGAACTTGCATCTTCCATCAGGCATGGGAGAATACCAAATCACTTCTCTCTAAACCGTTCCAGTTCTCCAGGCCAGCAGTGATTCCATAATTCTTATTCCACTGAGTGAAATGAGGGAAAAATGCAAATACAATACATTTTGACTTTATTTTCTTTGTTCCCTGCTCAGCCTTCCATAACACAAGAATAACTGAACAAGCTTTTACAGGAATCACTTTTGGGTGGGAAAACAATAATTTCCCAAGGAAAACAGTTACATAGCCACAGCTTTAATTATCCTGAGCAGCCCCAAGAGTTCAAAGCACAAGTATCGAATTACAGATAGAAGTATTATAAGTTAAACATTGATTTGTCCCCATCCCATGTATATGTCAGGCACTAAGGAGTGCTATTATGCCTATACATATATAGACACGCTTATCTAGAGAGAAAGATCCAATGCATAATTTATTATATTTTTCTGTAATGTGCTCTGAACTGTTTGAATAATCTTAAACATAAGCACACAAACACAGATGGCTTGGCTGTTCTGTGTTTGTTTGGCGTGATAAAGCTGTCATCAGCTGCTGTCTAGTTCAGCCACACTTAATCATCCCTTGATGGTCTTGTTGCATGAGCAAAACCTGGGTTGTGAGTATCTGGGTTTGTGAGAACATATGGAATTTTTGGCTCTGATGCTCGGTGTTCTCACACTTTGATGAAGGTTTCTGCCCCCCTCAAAGAGACAGTGAAATGTCCTATATGGATGCTTCTCTTTTGCCTCAAAGCAAAGTGAGCCAGGCTTATTTTAAGCCATTTGTGAACTGTGTTCACATCACACCTGCTGACCTTACACCAAAGGGGGAGAGAAACACATGTTACTTCTCTTCCTCGGGCTCTGCTGTGGGAGCAGTAAATCCTAGAAGATGGTCAAAATACTTGCTTGGTGGCACTGAGTTCTTAAGCACTCAAGATATACATGTGATTGAGCTTTTATTCTCTTCATGGTGTTCAGCAAATAATGTTGGATGGAACTTTTCTTAGCCCAATGAATGCTACTCTTCAAACACTAGAAATTAGGAAATCATCAACATTATTTCACTTTCCAATTTTTATTCTCTTGAGTATTGTGTGATTGGCTCACTCATGAGACAAAAATGCAAGGGAATAGGATTAATTTTTAGGCAAATTTTGCCTCTAGTTATGAACTGCGACTTAGAGAATGCGTTGAGGGGAATGTGTAGTCTGTAGGTTGTTCACGCCATATGTTGAGGCTGATCTGCCTGATGGATCACGATGGATGCCAGCCTGACACATGTTGGTATTCTATCAAAGGAAGTGTGTGCAGTAGGGACATTTGGCAGTCCTCCTTTCTTCCTGGACGCAGCTCTCTATTTTACTTGATCTTTATGCTGGCTGCTACCCTTAACACCTCCAGACATGAAGAGGACTAGCATTGTGTCAGATTTTTCTCCTTTTTTTTTTGTCCATCTCAACTGGAATACCTTTGTTTTTGTTGCCTCTCAGGCTCGTTGCGTGTCTTGAACTAGGTGCCAAGTACGCAAGCAAAAATGTTTACAAAAATAGTCTTAAATAAGACATGAGAGATATACCTCAAATATTCTCTTAGCATACCTCAGCCCTCCTCACTTTTTTGTTTGTGAAGATGTAATGCAACATGAGAATGAAAGGGAAAGAAAAAAATAAATAGGAAAAAAATGTTGGATAAAAATGCTGCATAGCCAAAGTAACATTGCACACATCATTACCAGTTTCCTCTCTCTGCTCTTTTTGCAGAGAGTCTGATAGAATATATAAGCTTAAGGAAAATTATCTTTATGGAATAAGGTGAATCTATTAAATTGTTTTAATTTCCATTCTGAGGCTTTTTATTGGATGCCTGCAAGCATTTTCCACAAGAGAATTAATATCCGGAAGTCATCATAGAATACTATTTTTCCCAGTGTGTTTGCATTATTACAGTGACCTAACTCTTACCATATTCGAAGATAGGTTCAAGGTGACTATCTCAAAGGTGCTGAAAATGAGGCATTTATATCACATCATTAGGTACAGCAGAGCTGCAGTGGTAGGAATTACTTCTCTCAATAGATAAATATTTCCCAACTTGTCCTTGCAGTACAGCCATCGCTGTGTAACATAAGATACATGAGATCTATAGTTTGAAAGGTTTGAAAGCTTTTGAGTCTGCATGGAATTGTAAGTAATTTCTCTGATGAAATAGAGCTAAGCCTGTTAGTGTGGCTTAGTTAAATCTCAGCCAATTAATTTTTCATGGGCTGTGTAGCAGGGATTGGAGGAGCACACAAGATTTTTTTATTGCTCCTGGGTTTTGGTTTGAGCAGTGGTCAGCATATGCAACATAGAGGAATTTCTGTGCTGTTATTTTTCCTCTAGAGGAATCAGATGATGTCCAAAATGTTGCATCCTCCTAGTTCCTAACACCTGCCCCTTGAAATTCTTTTAGTGTTTGTGAAAAGCATTCTGATTCTGAAATACTGAAGGATACAGTGACTTACAAAGTTCTTACTTTTGCCCATGCCTGAAGTCTAATGATTTAAACAATTTTTCATCTGGAAGTAGTTCTACTTTTGAAATTGTGTCATTGCTTCCCTTGTTGTGAATGGCTGCCAATTCCCATCCCTCCACACATCCCCCCACGCCCCCCTGGAGAACAGCCTAAGCATCTTGTTAGGCTGAGGGAGAGGAAGCAGAAGGAAAATAAAAAGAATACGAAGGTCAGTCTCTTTCTTTGCTACCCAGATATCTTGGCCACATCACCAAATTGATAATGAGGCATCACCATTTTGTCAGAGATGAACAGGGCTGCAAAGATTACAGTGGAGGAAGGGTCTGAGCAGCCCTTTTTCACTTTGAGAAATGGGATCAGGCTTTGTTCAGTTATTTTCCAATACATTCGTTCTTGAGTTCTACTCTTTGGCTTTCCACTTACGCCTCATAATTTGGCTTTTCTGTTTTTGGTGGGAATGCCTTTTCCTCAGCGGACACAAAGTGCCATTACAATCAGCTTGTGTTACTCTTGTTGTGCTCTTTACCCTCTGACACATGCAAAGCCACTTACTCTCTGCCTAAGAACTGAAACTGCCACTGATACCGTGCAGCCGTGTGCTTGCTTCGTGCCAGTGATACAGCCTTCTGTCCTTAGAGAAAAGCTGTCCCTTGAGATGTCAAAATGTTATGCCAAGGTACTGTTCCTTTCCGCCCCCAAGTTTTTTTTGTTTTTTTGTTTTTTTTTCCTGATTTGTTAGTTGCTTGGTTGATTTTGGAGTTTTTTTGTAATAGAGAAACTTGACACCAGAAAGAAATTGCCAGCCTGGTTCAAAACAGGAGGCAATTAAGTCCAGTTAAATCCGGTAGTCTGGCTTTGAAGTCACCAATTCCAAAAATTTTGGAAGCAGTAAGTGGGATAATCAGTACCTCTTTCTTTTCACGTATTAGTAAAGAATTTAAACTCCGAGGCTTGCTGTTTGAAGCTCTTCCAGAATCACATTCTGTATTAAACTGTTCCAGCTCTGCAGATTGCTCTTATCTCTAAAGGAATTCCTTTTCTCCCTGAGTTTCCCAGTATGACTGCACATGGTCTGAAATGTCCTCTGTTTTGCCATTTTGGGAAATTGTAAACAGATTTTAATAGCTGCTACTGATGATAATATTGATGGTTAGTTTTATAGCCTCCCACTGAGGTTTTCCATTTTGATAAATGCTTGTCTTTCTGGGTCCCTCTGTTTATATTTTCATTTTATGTTCATGTTCTCCTGGAAGCATGAAAGTTGTAACTGTACGTGGGGGCCAGACATCTTCTCCCCCAGTGTGGTGTCCAAAATAGGATGTTAACATCAGTTGGATTAGTTAAAGAAGGTCAGCTAGTGCTGCTTTAATAATTGTTCCACGGGCATTCAGATAGCTTAAAGCACACTCCGATTGACTGCCCTGCACGCTTTTGTTATATTCACCACTCCCTCCAATTTAAGCTATACAGATCCACAATATAAATTATGTGTGACTTAGAGTTGTGGTTTCTTCATAGAAATTTGAATTTCCGCTCAACGCTGACAGAACTTGCTCTTTTCCTTGATGCGTCATTGCTGGCATTAGCTGGAAAGAGAGGAGGGATTTTTGGGACCAGGGGTGGAATGAGAAACTTCTCTGTATCCTTTTGAGACTTGTCAGCTACTGTCAGCTTTTTTTATTAAAAAGGCTTTTGTTTGTTCTCAGTCTTACGCACTTGGAAGATGAAATCCAGCAGCAGTTGGTCGAGAATAATAGTTTAAAAGCAGTGGGGTTCTTTGAAGTAAGAAAAGCTATTTTAAGGAGGCACGAAGCAGATGTAAATTGCAGGAGTGGAATCACAGCATGTTTATCATTAGGGTGTCTTGGATGCTACCTGTGCAGAAATAAGAGAGTGAAACTTTCACTTATCTTCATGCCAGTTATCTACACTGCTTTTTACGGCTGATTCAGTGGGGGAACTTTCCACAGAGGGGTGCTCCAGCCTGCACAAGACCTGTGCTCATAAAAGTGGCAGCTTAGGGCCAACGATCCAGCTGAGCCCAGTTCCTTGTGGGAATACCTTAGTTAAGGGAAGCCGGTTTCTACAGCCAAGAGCAAACTCAGAATTGAAGTGTCTGTTGCAGCATCTTGGAACATCTTGGGTTGTTCCTTCCTGAATATTTAGACACCTATTGATGAAGGTAACTCTTAGTGTGCGTGGTTCAACAGCAAGGCTCGAACCTCTGGCACCTGAGACACTGCTGATATGGAGCGACTTTGAACAGTGCTATCATCTAAAAGGACAAAGACATTGTATCTAGCCTAGCGTGGATTGGGAAAGCAGTGGAGGAAGTAATGCACAGGTCCTAGGAATATAATGGATTGGAAGAAAAGCAGAGATTGTTAAAATGGAAAGATTTTAACAAGATTAAAATAACAGGTGAAATCCTGATGCCTCCATGTTGGAGTGAAAATTTTCCATTGCCACTGGTAGAGTGAACATTTTGACAACTGTATTTTGAAAATAAGCAGCTGTTTTTTCTAAGCTTGTCAACCTAAGACTGTTATTTCAGGGTGAACCAGGAATCTGAATTAATTAAAACAAGAATTTGAAGCTAACTGCATAAAACATTTACATGGATTCTTCCTCTTCAGAATTAGATGTATTTAATTAAATTAAAGAGGATTGCCTTAGGTGGTGGTGTGTGAGTTTAATGCGTTCAAACTAATCCACTTGCAGTGAACATAGAACAAGTGTCCTGATTGTCACTGTGCACCCACTCTTTGCATTGTAAGCAGTAGGGTGATATTCTGGCCAACAGTGAACAGAAGGACTTGGTTCTCCAGACACTACCTGTAAATCAACAGTAGCCAATAGGACACCTTCATTTACAGTGCATGCTTTAGATAAGGAGAATATATATATGCATGTTTTTGTGAGACACAAGAGAATTAGTGTGGGGAAAATACTGGTCATGTAGGGTATCTCTTTAGTAAAAAAATATTTATTTAAAAAGAGCTTAAGAATTAAGATGTTGTTATGATGGATTTGTGAACCCATATATTGCAACTGCCTTTGGCAAGTGTGTCAGATTAATTTGTGACTGCAGGTGGAATGTTTTCAGACGCAAATTCTGAAGTGATCGCATGCTACCAGGGCAGAAGGAAAACATAATTTCACTTTATGTATCCAAATTATACCATCACGTAAAAATATGCTATCTAAAATTTAACAAAAAAGAAACACTGAAAAGTTAGATATTTGGAAGTAATAGCATGGATTTTACAGAACAACACCTGAGCTGTGTTGACATTTCACTTCTCAGCATCCCGTTCCTAGAGTGATGCTTGGTGAGACCAGGGCAAAGATATAGCAGAGCTGCTGAGGTTTCTTTGTTTCTTACTCGAAGATTCAGCTATGCTTTCAAATATCTGTGCCAAACCTGGGTTCCCAGTAAGGTAGCAGCAGCTGAGTGTCACAATTCTCTGGCTGACTATGAAAAAATGTCAGACACCTGATTCTCAAAGAAATGGAGGAATGCTATTGCTGAGGGATGGGTTTTATGTGATGCTGCTTAAGAATGCTATCATATTTATAGTATCAGTGACTGGTACCTAACACATATTCATTCCTGTGAATCACTTTGGTTATAAAATAGGATTTTTCTGCTAACTAGAAAGTGTATCACAGAACTGTTCAGGAGCCTGCTCTCCTCGTGACCCCAGAGCATGCCAGTGGGAGGTATCTGGCTCAGTGGGTGTTCTCATTACCACTTGACATTTTGCTGTTTGGTTTTCTGCCTGTTGCTATTTAATGATTTCAATTCTTTCTTTGCCAGTCCCAAAAGCCATTTAGCAAGTGATGTACTATTAGTGCTACTTAACAATGTCGACACAGTCACTAGGAAAGGACTTTCATTTCCAAACAGCGTGCTACAGCATTACTCCTCGCCATCTGCTCCTGTCATGTCCCTCGCTGTCATGTTTCCCGGTTAACCCTTTACCCTGGCCTCCTTGCCCTGTGCTCTTAGGGAGGGTGGCAGCCCTGCCTGAACTATGAATACCTCTGAGGCTAAAACAGACTGCAGGTCACTGTAATGGCAGTGACATGGGTGAAGGTTTTGGATTATGTAAATTGGCATATATTTGCTTTGTAGAGGCACAGGCAGAAAAATAGAGCAGTCACAGAGAGCATTGCAGGTTTCTGTCCTTACCCTGCTGTTAATCACAGGCACTTCACAACTCCCATTAGTGTCAGGTCTGGAGGTCTCACAGCCTTTAATGTAAAATCTCAAATAAGACTGCAGAGGGAAGATCCTGTACCTTTTGGGAGAGCGAAGACATCAAGAATGAGGATGAGATTCATTTCACTGAATTTAATCTACCAAAAAGATAGATTGCCATTGATACTAATCATCCATGCTTCCCTCTCTCCCGTGGCGAGATGGCATATCTCCCAGGGATGATTTACATGACTCTAATCACTGGGCAGGCCTGACTGTTGAGTGGCATCATGAGGCCAGACTGAGAAGGATGCTCAGCTTCAGATGAGCTCTGATAGAGGCTGGACAGGTTCATGGTAGCAAAATTCTTTGCAAGTTATTAAATCCATAGCCATAGTATCTGGCCTATGAACTTCCTAAGCTGAAAGCAGTCAGAGGCTGTGAGTTATTAAGGGGTAGTATCAGACATGTTTCTCCTGTTGTGCTGTTACTCTCCTAAGCATCTATTTATGGCCACTGTTGGAGATAACACACAAGGGAGATGGACTTTCTGTTGGTCACCATATGGCCATTCCTCGTGCTCTTATGTGAGGCCGCTGTAGCAGTGAGAAGGGAGAATGCACATTTAGCAAGAGATGATTTCTGCAAATGGGAAATTGGCAAGGAAGGTTTATTTCCAGATCTGTGGTGAAGTGCTACTGACCTACAAACAGAAAAACTGGAAGTCAGTCTTACAGAAAGAGGCTGTGCCAGGTGCTGAATGTCAGTGCTTTATATCAGGTCACCTCGAGCCTTTCAGAGATTCAGATGAGCTGTTTCACCATGTGTTCCCCTCAGATGGTGCAGACAGCTTGTTTGAGCCTTAGACAGTACAAGGAGATTCAGATTTGACATCATTTACAGCGTGCTCTGTAGCTGTGCTGCTGCACGGATGCTCCCTGCCTCTGTGACAGCACCAGGGGAACTAACAGGGTGGAAGCTTGTCATTTCAAATAACTCATTGAGAGCACAGAATGTGTGGCCCAAAACCCAGGTATCAATCACCAGAACAGCGCTTATGACCTCTCACTGTCTTGGGCACATGCACATGTGTGTGTGTCTCTATACTTGGGATGATTGTTCAATTGAAAGATTTTGCAGAATTGACTATCCTAAATGCTGATAGCCTTAAAATGGTTTGCTAAGGAGGCAAGCACCTCTGATTGAGCATTTTGCTGCTGGTATGGTAAATGTATTCCTGTCATTTGCTGCAGAGATCTTTAATTAGAGTCTCCGTTGCTGTTACATGGCATCATTGCTGCATAAATACACTTCTGTTTGAAGTCAGAACTGCCTTTTATGGCAATCTCTCCATAAAAAGAAATTTTGATTAAACTGAGAAATGCTTTCCTTATCAAATCCCAAGACATAAAAAAAGGCCGGTGGAATTGGATTCAAAACATCAAGCTGGGCTTTCGAAATGGAAGCTTTTGCTCTCTTTTAAACCACACTGCATTGAAACTGCCAGCAAAAATCTTTGATGCAGGGGGAGCGTATCAAACTTTGCTTTTGCAATTTCCTGCTTGGTTTCTTGTACACTGCTTTTGTCTAATCATATTTGATATCAAAGATAATTTTATTTAATGTGGATTAGGTAGCATGACATATCCACTGTGGTCTTTCATCATTCTCTGTTTAATTTTGAATGTGACATGATATTTTCTAGTACAGATGAAATTTGTTCAGCAGTCAGCTTTGAAAAAGAGCCTGTCTTTTATATCTCTGTAAAACGTTATGCATGGCAAGCAGAAAAAATGACTTCATTCTCAGAGTTCTCGAAGCCTTTGGTGTAGTCTATAGATTACAGCCAGTGTGGAGAGGAGAGATGGTTTATCCTCACATAGTGTCCAGTTCAGCAGCCTCCACAGCACAGCTGCGCACAACCAGAATGGGTGTAGTTTGGTACCAAAAGGAGAGGTTATTCAGAGAATCAAAATGTGGTGCAGGAGATGAAGGACAGGGTGTTAAAAGAGATGATTTTTCAGCCCAGTGAGTATTTGACAGGGCAGTTTAGGGCTGAGGGTATAGCAGTCTTCTGTGACATGGCTGAATGAAGGCAAGGCTTGTTCCTCTGTTATTCATAGGCCATGGTGACTTGGGCAGTAGAGTAGAAGAGAGCCCTATTGAGAAAGGTGCAAAATAATACCAAAACCCCAAAGGCACTTACTGATAGAGTGTAAAACAGGAGATGGTATATAAAGGTTGGAGGATGACAGCAGCAGTGTGGAAACCACTGCGAGGAGGGAAAGGTTGGCTGGTGTTGCAGCGAGGGTGTTTCTTAAGGACAACATTCCCAGACTTTTTTTCAGCTTTCCCCGAAGCCCTGGACTCCTACTAGATCTGAAAGGGGAAGGTAGGTAGGATGCACTGATATCTAGGTTTTACTCCTTGCTCAAGATCAAACCAATCATCGATGCCATGATGGAATTTTTTCATTCTGGACAAGCTGGCAGAGAGATTAAGACATATGACTAGTTTTTTTTTAAATCCAATAAATCCATGGGTTTGGTCTATCTGCCTACTACAATCCTCACAGAGTTTAGTTACGGAGTACTGCAGTGACTTGGGGCTTTACCATCCCCACACTGCTTGTGCTCTTTTACATGATATTCAGGAACGTGTGTCCTGAGCATTTATAGTGATGTGAAGAAGATGTTCTGCAGCTTTTTCTGGAACAATGTCATATACTTACATGATACTTGGAGCCTGTGCTGAGGGAGTCATGGGAGACTCTTCCAGCTCTGCATTCCCAAACATACAAGAGACAAGGACGGAAGCAAAAGGCTTTTGTGTGAACCTTTTTTAGTAGTAAATGGTCTTTATACTGCAGTAGGTATCCTTCTCTTGCCTGAATGAGGAATCCATTCATTTGCAGAAGGATGTAATTTTATACCACCATGTAGAGGTAAAATAGTTCTTAAACTGTGAAGAATATGTGTTGTGATCTAGGGTGAAGTTGGGAAGACAATTGGGACATGTAAAAGGACAATGTTAAACAGTTTCTTCTTCCTTTATCTTTTCCATATTGTATTGAGTAACTGCTATCTTACCCAGAACATTTTCTGGTACCACTGAGAAATCCACTAAGAGCACCAAAGTAACTTTGTCCTTCCCAGCAGGAGAAGTCTGGTGTGGGAGAACTGTTAGAAATCTGCCATTTACTGCATTGAGGTGGAGCCTTTCAAAATCCAGTTTGAAGTTTTCCATTGTATCGATTTATAAATCCTGGATTGTTGCAGTAGTGTGCTTTGCAAGTGAAGTCAGTGCACTGAGTACACTCCACCTCTTCTACAGTAAAAACATTTTATGTGATCTCTACGTAAACCAAGAGTTCGCTTCTGAGTGATGCATAAAAGGAGAACAAATTCTCTGCATCAGATCCTCACTGCTTGTGCTGTGTCTTGCAGTTACATGATACCATTGCTGGTAGTCACAAAACAATCCTATTGCTATAAACTCACATTCTGGTAGGTGAGTGCTTTGTGTGTATGTGCATCTCTTCTAAATGCATACGATTACTTAGGCTGACTTGAAGCCTTCATGCTAGCTCTTCTGTATATTGCATGTATTATATATAGGTTTTCTGCAATAATACTGATTCTCACAGAAATGGGAGAAGTTTTATAGCCTGTGACATTCCTCACAGGTTAGCACCATGTACATGAAATCTCAGTAATTTTGCAAGTTACCTAATGGTTAGTCTTTAATAATGACTTGGAGACAACGCAAAAGCAGATATTAGCTTTCAGTCTGATTTTGCCATGTTTTTCTTCACAGCTTCCTGTTATGGGAGGAGCCTTTATGGACTCACCCAACGAGGACTTTAGTACAGAGTACTCCCTGTTTAACTCATCAGCCAACGTCCATGCAGCCTCTTCCATGCAGAATCCACCAGAAGAGACAGCCCGTTCTTCAAATGATGCCATATTGTTATGGATTGCAATAATAGCAACCATTGGAAATATTGTGGTTGTGGGAGTGGTGTATGCCTTCACCTTCTAGGATGACTGTCACTGCAAACACTGGAAGAAAGGAAAACTTCAACAGTATTTGTCACGTGTATGTATGTATGTATGTGTGTATATATACATGTATATCTATATAAATACGTATAGGTAGAGACTTTGTTGATTAAGTGCTGCCACAGTCATGGAAATGAAATGCAAGTTAATCATGTTAGATCTTGATGGCAGAAGGTTTGGATGCAAATTGTGTGGAGGTGAGAGCTTTATTTGAGAACAGAGACAATACCAGTTTTGTATAGAAATGTAATAAAAGAGAGATCAACTTGGGTATAGTAAATACAGAGAGATATTTATATAGAAAGTGCTTATTTTCTACTGTAGATTTTTCTAGCAGTTCTTCTGCAGTTTGTCAGCTCTTTTTTTTTGGTGCATTTTTTACTGTGGTAGAATGTTGTATGGAATTGTTCCAGGTCATGTTTTCTGGACATCTTAATTTCCTAGATGGACCGAGTGGTTGGCATTGGCTCAGTTCTGATGAAGTCCAAGTTCATCATGTGTGAGTCTTCAGCATGGCCATAGACTCCTGGGCTGTGTTCAAAATCATGAGTCTTTGAGCCATGACAGGCTGTCTATTGCTTGCCTTCCAGTATCAGTTACTGGAGCTGATAATCAATAAAGTGATGCTGAACCTGTCTGCTGTTTGGGAAGAGGGACAGCTATTGCTGCTCTGCAGACCCTCCACATTTCAGAGGAGGAAATGATAAACAGAGCAGCAGCACAAGGTCCCATTTCTGTCTAGAGGTACTGGATTGCAGTGGTTTGTATATGTGTCCCTTCCAGGAAACAAAAGCCTAATGCCATGCTTTTCATCTCATTTGACTGCAATCCAGATTTCTTACAGCAGCTTTGTGCTTTCACAAGGTTATTGATGTACTGAAAGAATGATGGGAAAATTATGAAGCCTAGTTAATAGCAAATATGTCTATGAGAAAGATAAAATTGAAGGAAAGGTTGGGCACTTCTGTGCTCATGAGGGGGTGAATTCAATAGTCAGGTATGTCCTGGGATAGAAACTACACAAGAAAAGTAATAAGTGTCAGATGTGCGAGTACTTACATCTCAGTGTTAATATATCTCTGGGTTCTGGTGGGAGTCCTGGAAGTGATTTTTTTAAGCTGGGTTTAGGTAATGATTCTGATTGTCCTTTGGATTTGTTCAACTGAGAGGCAACATTTTTACTGCATTTTTTCCATGGGCAGTTCATTTTCAAGAGCTGTATCTTTTCAAGACAAGCCTTCTTTGCTTGAGAGATTACAAAATCTTGAGAAAAGAAAAAAAAATCACCGCTGTTGGAAATCTTCCTCTTCCCCCTTAAAAATTAAACATAAATACATAAAATGTATGCACTTTGAGAGCAGCAGACAAATTCTTCTTCTGTGTCTGCATGTACTGTCTAGGTTTTCTGTCTCATATAGCTACTACCCTGCTTCCAGAAAGCCTTGTCTGCAGGCACAGAGACTATTTTTGACGCTTGCCTGCCACTGAGCTCGAGGCTGGGCTAAGAGCTGCTGAATGTATAGAGAGGTTTGGATTTTCCTCTTTTCTCTTTAGACCCGTTTTCCTGCAGGGCTGGTGGACAGTTAACTTGAATCAAAGCAGCATGCCCCAAATCAGTATAACCACCCAGCAGTCACTGTGTATATTTTTTCCCTCTCTATGAACTGTCCTTTAAAGCTAGGAAAGATGCAAACAGAGCTAGCAGTGGGGAGAAAAGAAATTAGGTTATTTTGAGGCTGAGAACAACAATTATGAGCTTCTCTGTTTGTTGTTATTTCCCTGTTTGGAGGCGGGATTTTGTGAAGATGGTTGAGGACAGACAAGATCTATACTGGGAAAAAAGTTTGAGAAGCCCAATTCTGGAAGATCAGAGGGAAAGAAAGCAAATTCTGTCTAATAAAATAGCTGTAAGAATGATATAAAAATTATGATTTTAATTTCCTAAAATAGCTATTGATTCCTTCATAGCCAGAGGACAATGAAAAGCAGGGGACCTGCATAAATGGTGTACCTTGTCTGTTTTTGCACCCCTCCTTATTCTTGCTGAGCAGAAAGGAAGCTGTTGGAAAGCCGCAGAGAAGTTTCCAAAGCAGAATTGAGCAGGACAAAGTGTGTGAACATGCAGGACCATGAAAATACTGTTTAATGTAATGTACTGTCCCCAACCATTTACTGATACTCTGTTGCCTTTGTAATTGTATCAGTTACACATGGACTTCTCTTCACTGTTCCTGCAGGCTGTCTGGTTAGGCCAGATCCTGCAAGCGTTTTTACATAAAGAGCAAAACATTTCCACCATGACTAAAACCAGTGTGACACGATGGTACTTGCCCAGTGGGATTATTCTGCTGCCTAATGAATTTGCCAGTGGAGTGCTTTGCTTAAATTTCCTAGAATATTAATCTTAGTGCAATTAGCAATGTTTGCATCTCTCTCCCAGAGCACTGGACTAAACTCTTCAACCATGAAGAAAAGCATCAGAGTGGGAACAGCAAAGAACCACTATTCTGCTAATGAAACCAAGTGACACTTTTGTGTTGCTTTTCTCAAAGAAAATGCCCTACTTTCATGTGAAATTGATAGTAATGGCAGGAGTGTTGGAAAACAATGAGTTCCACCTCCTGCATCCAGATCATCATCATACATATTTTCATTGTTAGAGGCTGTGTTGTCAAGAAGGGCCAGACAAAACTTTAATTTAAGTAATTTGGCTTGACAGAGTGACATGGCAAGCTGGGTGCAAGCAGCAAGTGCAGGCATTTCCTGCCTCATAGTTAAATTGCACACTGCCTGTACCGCTTCTCTGTCAGGGGAAAGAGTTAGTTTTAGGATGCAGGTACAAAGATACTGCGTGTGAGGGTCTGTGTGGAATATTGTCATGTGTATTGAAGGTCCCTAAATTGCAGTGGCCAGAGCTGGTTCAAGCTCTGATCTACTTTGATAGTGACAATATGCACATTCTGTTTCTGGATGTTGTGTTCTGGCCTCGTCCACTACAACCACGTCTCTCTTCTGGGAGGTTAGGGAAGGTTTAAATTAAACCATGAAAAAGGGGACTAATCCGTCATTAAGTTCAGAGAAGCCACATGGAGAAGTGGCTGAGTGGTGGATGTTTCACAGGTATGGTCCTGTGAAATACGTTGCCTCTTGAACTGTCAACACAGCTTGGCTTGGAGCACTGTAGCGTCTCCTTTCCTTGGAGTCAGGCAGCTGGATAATTGCTGTCACTCACTGAGGAGTGATGAGGAAGCCCAAACACATTCCCCAGAGCTGTTTTCTGAAGCCTTTCTGTAAAAGAAGAGGGTTCTGTGCTTTGCTGAGCACTTTGTGTATCAGCCTGAGAAAAGGATTCCACTTGTAGAAGATCAGTGCTTCAATTAAAAATGTCTAGCACAGATAGCAGTTAGAAAATCCTGATTGGAGTTCAGTCTGTGGTACACGAAGCAAACCATTTTCTACATGCTCTACCTCCAGAGGTGTTTTACCTCCAGCTCTGTTGTGCAACGTCATCATACAAACACAAGAAGCAACTTTGCCCTGCAAAGTTCTTAATGAGCCATGGGAAGCAGGAAGACAAACTGGGGTGCCCTAATGATTCTCTTTTAGCCAAGGCCTCTAGGGATCTACGGCAACATACCAAATAATCAAACTCCCTCTAAAGGATTTTTTTTTCTCAGAGCAGCCAGCAGCTCAACAAAGTAGCTGTGCAGCCACCACAGCAAAGAGACTAAAGGCTGAACAATTATTCAGGTGGGTGCAATGGCACATTAGAAAGGAGAACTGAGTGGGCAAACCCACACAGCTATTCCTGTTGTATTTTTATCTGCAAGTAGGAGTCTGGGCTTGCCCACAGCATTAACACCCTGTATTTCTGAGTCAACACACTTGCAAAACTGAAAAATTGATATTGAAACTGATGCAATAGTAGCAGAGACTCATCTGCTACAAATAATGTATTTTAGCCTTTTCAGTGGGCAAACGAGGTCATATATATCTCAGAAGTAATGAGATCCCCGCTCCAAAATCCTCACTTGCAATGGGACTTGAGGGCAGTCAGCATCCCACCCAGCTGCTGAGCAGCCTGTAACCATCAGCCCCAAATCAAGACTGAATGGAAGCAGCCAGCCATTGTAGTCTTACCCTGTACACTCACTTGAAGATAAAGGAAGAAATGCCCCTTTGTGTCTGGGACCAAATGAAAACAGGAGCCCCCAGTCTATGGGTTGTTATGTATTTTGCCTATTGTTAAAAGCTTTTGTTTTGCTATTCCCAAGCAATTCCAGTTGTTAATATCCTCTTCACATTTCTCTGCAGGCTGCTGAGAGTTATTAATTTAATGTAGCACTGTCCATTTATCCAATGTAATTTGACTGAGTTTCCTGTGGCTAATCACAGAGTAGAATCTGGAAAATTGCTCTTTTTAAGGGTGATTTCCATTTGAGATAGACTAATAGACTAAAGATCAGAATCCCAGATCAAAATGCGTCTGTGCTTTTGGAACATTTGGAGCTCTAGAGAATTGGATTTCATCTGGTTAATGTGCAGGAAGGAAAGGGCAGCGAGGTCCCCAGTGATAATGTCAGACATGAGGGTTCTGACAGGCAGAGCTGAGCAGTTCATTAATTGCTGCTGTGTCCCTCTGAGCCCTGCTGGCTTCCTGGACACACAGCCAGAGCTGAGTGTAAGTGACCTAAACCACCAGGTACAGCACGTCCCTCCTCACCTCGCAGCCTGCTAATCCTCAGGGAAACAAGCATATTTGTTCCATTCACAGAGGAAGAGCCAGAGATCAATATTCTGTTAGCTCTATTGTTACTGGTACATTGTTCAGTCACCATAAGGTCAGAATAGGGGTGGCTTAACATGTATTTAGCCCTTTACCCCTCATCTGAGAACATCCTAAAGCAGTCAAGGCATCCTGAGCCTTAAATTCTCCTACTGCCCTTAATCTGACACCAACTTTTTGTGTTTTCTCGTACAGCCCATCTTTGCCTTTTACCTTGTCTTTCCAGCTTAAGACAGAGAAAATGAAGTCACCACTATTCTCTGGACACGTAGGGAACTCCTAACAGCTATGGACCACCAGTAGGTGGTCCTTCAGGCACAAAGAAGGAGGAAAGTGTCCAATTACCTACTTAAGCGATTCCAGGGGAATATTTGCCTTTGCAGAACAAAATGCATGACCATTTTATCTCATTGTGGCCCGTCCCTGAGCATTTACATTGAAACAACGTGACCAGATCTACTTTTGCTGATTTGGAAATTACAGCAGCACAGCCAGGAACTGGAAAAGGAGACCCTGATAACGTAAACATGTCACAATCAGCTCAAGGACATGCCTCTGAAGGCAGTTTTTCCTGAGTGACATAGGCAGTCTTGAGCTGTTGGTAGCAAGGCAAGTGCCCTTTTGTGTGAGCACAAATGGTCTCCTTTTCTTTGGGAAGTCTTGGGACCATTGTGCCACCCATTCTGGCTCTCCCAGGCTACTATTTTCGGTTGTAGAAAATACTCAAAAAGCTTCCTGTGTTGGTAGAATACATATAAGATTTACCTCTCAAAGCTCTGCTTAGTCTTCCTGCAAGAGCAAAAACCACCCTATTTTCTTAAGCATGGAACGTTAATGAGTCAAGTATCATCTGTACAGTAGCATTGTCTCATTTTAATCTTCAGCTTTTTGCCAGTAGGTCTCAAAGGAGAGCTTGCTATTATCCAGACTTTAAAGATGATGAGAACGGAAACAAGCTAGAGAATCACAGAATGTCTCCAAATTCACTGCCCGGTCTTTTGTGCTGTACCATTCCTCATTCCTCCCCGTATCACCCTGATATGAGCTCACATCCATCTCTTTAAACTCACTGTCACCATCACGTTGTCTCTGTGCCTTCATTTTATTTCTCCCCTTGTCGTGTCTGTATTCTTTTCATGCCCTGGTATCAGAACAAGTGAGCATTTGGAAGCCAGCAGTGTTCTTCAGCCCTTGTTAGCCAGCTCCTGACTGACCTCTGAGGGTAAGGTTAGCGATCAGTACGGACATTCCACAGTGAGGGCAAAGAACAGTGACACAAGGTCTCTTCTTGGGAAAAATCTTAATCATTATCTGCCTTAGCAAACCACAAAGTGTTTCCCCTAAGCAGAAGGGCGAGATGTGGCCATGAGGCTTGGTAACTCTGTTGTCAGTATCCATACAATGCGAAGTTACCTTTCAGAAATTCAGATTTTATAAATTCACTGCACTGTTCTAAAGCCAGCATTTACCGAGCTTTTCCCAACCCAAAGTCCTTTGGTTTTTTAGCAGATCAGAATCAATGGTAATGCTCTTGGGGTAAGGTGAGGGCAGTGGGAGTAGGCCCTAAGGAGAACAGAAAAGCTCCATGTGATTTACTGTGGGGTCAGGGCCATTAAAGAGCAGCCTATTCAGTAAAGAAAAACAGCCACAATGTGCTAAGCCATTTCAAATCTGGTCACACCTGCAGTTCTCGGATGCACAGCCAAGCTGCTACAGCCAGATTGAGCATTTAGAAATCTCATTGTGACCAAAACAAAGTGCATTCTTTTGCCAGAACTGAGGGAGCTGTGCAGCCCTGTGTTCTGGGAGCTTCCTGAGCTGCAGCCATTACGGTGATATCGCATTTCCTGAGGCGTTCACTCCCACTAATGAACAAATAAGATTGAACTGTTTCAAGTCTAGGCCTAAAACTCCTCTCAGTCATTGCCTTCGTAAGGATGATCGAAGTCCCTGAGCCTGCACGCTGCTCTATCCAGAGGGACCTTTGCCTCCACCTGGAGTCAACTGCATTAATAACACTTCTTCTGTACTGACATCGGCTTCACTGGATCAATTTGCAGGACTAGCTGTGGGTGGCTGGGGTTTTATTTTAAATGTAAAGAAGTCTGTAATTTCCTAATCAAAAGCAAGAAAGCAAGCAGAATGCTGTATTTTTTTAAATGAGAAGGTAATAAAACCGAGTCTGAGTATTTTGATAGATATGCTGGAAGGGTATATAATGTAGCAAACAGTTGCACTATTTTTTCCTAGTATGAGTACCTAACCTGAGAAATATTTGTTCTTTCTCTAACTAAGTCCTCTTCCAGTTCTGAAGTTGGGAAGTTTAGAAGGAGTGGAGTACAAAGTCTCAGTGAAATGTGAAGCTTATGTAAATAAGTCTAGTAGTTAGCTTTGTGAGGTAGCCTATTACGTTTGTTTTTCAATTATCTCAAATACTGCCTAATTATTTGGGGTTTTTTTCCCAAAAATATGCTAAATAGCGACACTTCTGAAAGCATCTGTGCTTCACACAGAGTCACAGTCATACGGAAATTACATTCTTCAGTTCATGTAAAGCAGCTTTACAGGAGCCCTTTAGTAGGCACTGTTACTTTTTCTTAATAATCCTGGACAATTTAATTCTCTCATGCTCTCTGTCTGCTACCCTGTTTTGTACACGATCAGGTTTGCAGGGATTCTCTGTATTGTTTTTGTAATACATGGGTTGGTTTCTAGAAAAACCTTTACTGTTGTAATCATTGTTCTTGGATTGTGGAGCTCTATCTGTAAAGAGAAAAACAACTTTAAAATGCCCTCTGCTTTCTCCAAGTTTACTGTAATTAGTAAGTTTAGTTAAGAGACATGTATTCTTTTAAGCTCCTGTTATGTTCTTTTCCGGTTACTGACTGCTTTCACTATGTGTGTACTTAGTACTGGTTCATTCCTTTACTATGGTGAAAATGACAAGTTTTGTTAATATCAGATGGAAATTGTGGTTTTGGATAAAGTTCTTCAAATTGATAATGGTGTGTGATTTTTCATTTTTTTCTTAGTTTACTTGAGAGTAGTTAAAAGTCTGGAATTGCAGTTATTTAATTGCCTCCAGTGATACTCTGGCACTAGTTATTTCTTGCAATTTACAAATTTGCATGATTTGGTGGCCTTGGGAAACTGTCTCTGTTGAAAATAGGCATGGAAAGAACACTGTGGCTATTTCTACAGAAATGCATTTACCAACTCTCAAAGTCCAAGAAGTCCCACATCTGGGAGCCAAAAAAATGTCTTGTTTTCTTCAAACATAAGCTCAGAAGCCCTTGCACCACGAGCCCTTGTGTCACTGCTCTCTGCCAGCTCTCTCCTGAGCTGAGCTTGGCCATCCTGGCACACGGAGCTGTGCGGGTGCCTTTGTGTCTGTGGCCCCAAACTCCTGTCCAAAGGCTTCTGGAGAATTAAAAGGGACATCAGACCTTGCTGTAGGATGTCCAGCAAGCTTCATCAAGGCAGATAGTGGCCATAGGAAGAAAGGAAAACATTTGACTTTGCCAAGGCAATACAGCATATAGATTATCATGGGCCTTACCTTTCGATTCTCCAAAAGGGCTTCAGTGAGGCTGGGTGAGTTCAGATCTGCTGAAAGAATGACAAAAGGACATGCTAAGGGACATCTTAAGCACAATTTAAAATAAAAAAATTGACTTACCTCGGAATGCAGCAAGCTCAGAACATCATGAAGATGCATGAACCAATCCTGATAGCAAGTCTGACAAAAATTCATTTAAAAAATAAAAGCGAAAGGCATGTTTTATTCTAGTGCCAGTCTTTATCAATCTAGCAACACAGCATATTCCAGAATTTACCCATCAGATTGTAAGGCAGTGCAATTGCTACACTACAGCAATATCCAATTGTAATTCACTTTTCCATTGCAACTATGGAATCATACAGATCTCATTTCTGTTCATTTCTAAATTCTGCGCAATATTAAGAAATTAGTATACTCTAGAAATGGAAGAGAATGTTCTGTTCGACAGTCATTTAAAAATTCAGCTATGTGTGTTCAGAGTAATAAAGCCAATTGAAATTGTCACTACTGTTTTTTGCACAGCATTATCAATATAAACAAGCTGTCTGCTAATGTAAATTGTTCTGTAGTGAGACTAACAAAGAACATCAGTCTTTTAGCCCGAGAGAGCCTGTCCACTACAGCATTTCAGCTGGCAGATTTTGCTGTGCCTGATGCTACGTTACAGTTTTCTCTAGGATGAAAATAATTAATTCAAATATGACCGAGTGACTTCACTGCTTTAACTGCAGCCTACACACATCTTGTATGGGTGTAGGTGAAGTTCTTCTATGAACAACCTGCCATCCGTTTCACTGCCTTCTGTCATAACAGAAACGTTGGACTCACACAGCAGTTTGCCTTTTGCTATTGCTTCCAAAGGCCGCCTTATGAGCTAAGCAAATCACCCACAAAATTTGTATTACATTTTGTAAAGATGGACCTTATGATTCTGAATACACGAGATCAACTGACTCTCATATTTCCTTTACGTATTCAGACAATCCTTGCCCATTACAGGAAAGAATGACACTCCTTTTATGAAGATTTTTTTGTCATTTCTGTTTTGAATTACAAAGATTTTATGCCTCCAGATGTTAGTTGGGTACAGAAAAAAAGGTTTACTGCTTTCTAAATTTCCCTAGTGACTCCTTAAAGGATAGGTAAAGTGATTTATTATTCCCAGGGCCTTCAGTGCAGCAAACAGTTTTAAACAGAGAGTTTTATTTTCTTTGCAGCTCAGCTCTTCTTCCAAGCACCTAATGTTTTTAATTTCTTTTTTTTTAATCTCTCTACTCTTTCATTTCTTACATTGTGCTAATACCCAAACTCTTTTGATCTTTATCAATATTTACTACTTGAAAAGACTTCGAGTAAAAATACCTCAAAGTCCTCTGCAATAACAGCTGATGGAAAGAAAATGTTTACAAAGTACTTATTTCTTTCACCTTCCGGTAAATCTAAATACTCATTAATTCCTTTGAAAGTCTCGTGCTTCTGTGTTTTTTACATAATTTTTGTGACCACACTAGCTGCTCTTAGCCAAACTCATTTCTATCGCAAGCTTCTCTAATAATTTCTGCTTGCCCTTTACTGACTTGATTTTGTTTCAGGTAGGTCCGATCTTTTGAAGTACATATTGACTGGACTCTCCTAAAGTCAAACTCAAACTTTGACCTTGTAAGAATTTTCCTTGCCTTCCTGTTTCTTTTGTAGTTCAAGGATATGTAGGACTTAAAGTTGTTCTTCCGGTTGCCTCACTTCTGATTGTAGGATACTCTAGATGAAATCTTGATTTTTTTCCATCTTCCAATCACAATCTAGAATTTCTGTTTTTCAGGCAATTTGGGGAAACAAATCCATTCTAAATGTGAAAAAACAAAATAAACAAACATAAAATTCAAAATGATATTTTGTCCTATTTCAGAATAGTTTTGTTTAGCTTTGATTTTACCTGTAAGATGTGGAGACCTCTGATATGACAAGAATCAGAACATTTGTAGTACAGTACAATGGGCCAGCATAACTGCAAACAGCTTTGGACGTTCATATGCTAAAATTTTCAATATAATCTTGCCACTGAAGCAATTTTAAAATTTATCAGCATGTGAACAGCATACTGTGTCCAATTATGCTATATTTTTTTTATAATCTCTTATCTGTTCTGTGATAAAAACAGCTCATGGGATGTGCTTTACTGTGTGTTCAAGAATGTTTTCCCCAGCGAGGCTGATTTAAGTTAGATGAGAACCATCCACACTTTAGAGCCCGACAGCAGTCCCTGCTTCGTTCAGTACTTCTGTGCTTCCTATGCATTAATTCTTGCTAAGTGGGGAAGAGCTGTCTCAGAAACCTGATGCACCATGAACAAATTACTTAGGGATCTAAAAAGTTCTTCTAACTGACGGATTATCTGATCAGAACGGGAAATTGTCGTGGGTGCTAACAAAAAACCAAGCAGGGCTGCTCTGATGAGGAACTGCTGTGCTTCCTGTGGGTTTGTGTGCACCGTGGGGCTGGGAACGAGGGCTCTGTGCCAGCTCCTGTCTGGGGGTGTGCAAGGGCTTGCCAGGGCAGACACTGGGCTGCCTCACACAGCTGACCTGGGGAGTTGGTTGCAGGTTACCCCATCTTCCCCGTTTGCATAGACCCACTCCAGAAGTGCCTCCTTCAAACCTGCGCGGCAAGAGACTTCCACTGCAACACATCCATTTTAACAGGAAAGAACCAGGGGAAAAGAATATCTGTTGAATCAAGTGGTGAAGCAATGTTTTATATTAAAATAAAGCAGCACCAAAAAAATCCGTCAAAGCAAAAACAACAGAGCAAATTTGGCACAGAAGTGAAGATAATGTCTCTCAAACCACTTGACTATTTCCTCTATCCTATAATACAAGCCACAGAAAATGCTATCACATCAGATAATCAGAACTAGAGTGCAAGACCATTCCACAACTGGAAATTAAAAATCCAAACATCAGGAGTTTTTTCCTGCACTGCAGGTGTCAATTGCCTATTCCATGCACATCCCACAGACGAAATTATACCACAATAGCAAGATTTAATCAGGAAGAAACAAACAAACAAAAAACCCAACCCAAAACACGGAGCACAACAAAAGAAATCCAAACAGGAAAAAAAGCTGAACACAAAATCACAAAAAGATCCCGGACAGTTTCTGAGGACAGGAAGGCAAGTTTTGCCCGGAGGCTTTATTCTGACTGTCCCCTTGAAGGACAGATTGTACTTTTTGTAGCCTGCTGGAAGGGCAACTCTGACAAGTCTAGGAGCAGCCCTGTGACTGACACTTCAATGGCAAGAGCAACTTGGGCATGACTTTGACTTGTCCTATGGACACCATCAACGCACTTCACTTTCCAAGGGAATTCATTTCCCATTTCTCATGCATCTCCCACTTAAAGCTGCAAGTTTTTCTTGACAACAGAGATTGTAAAATAAGAGTGTATTTTCATAACCAGTTAAGGATCATGTCATTGCACACATTTCTCTTCTCCCACTTTACTTAGCATACCTACAATCATGTTAATCTATCCTAATGTGTTCAGCTCACACCCTTGTTAAGATTTCACTGAAAACCTGCCAGAACTGATATCTGAAGTCTCCACTGTGAAAAGTGATGCAGCCTAAAGACTGATTATTACTTGATCACCTTGAAGTTTTTGCAGCTGAAAGTTTTCGTGGCATAGATCCCAAGATTCAGCTAATGATAGGACCCATATGGTTAACAGCTCAGATTAAATGAAAAATGTAGTAATTTCTGAAGCAGGTCTTGAAACTTGATGCCAAGGTAAGTCAGCTGAAGAGTTCTGCATACCTTAGCTGGTCTTACTGGTTACGGCAGTGTCATTTTGAGATTTCTCCTCTCTCGCTGAGTCATTATTTCTATTCTGCAAATAGAAATAATGACAGGTATCATGGCAAAGCAATAAAGGAGAATTTTCAAATTCCCCTGCGTTTTTCCAGCTTGAAAAAGCGTAATCACTTGGCTGTGGATATTTAAAGGCAATAATTTTTTTTATGCAAAAAGAGGCCTCACCTTCTCTGCTACTGATTTCAATTCTCACTTTACCTCAGGGAAGGTATTGAAAAGTTAGCATCCAGTCCACTTATCACTATAGAAAAAAACTGGCTAGGAGAAGACATGAAAACCTTTAAATTACTTCAGATGTCTATTCATCAGTTGGAAATCTGCACAGCATTTTCTAGGAAAATCGCAACAATGGCAGTGACTGCGTTAATAAACTGTCTGCCAAACTGCATATTGGTGCTTTTCATCTTACCCTTCTTTAAATATGCAGTCGGTGATTGGAGAAATAGTTTAAGACTTGTCTGCTCCCAGCTGAGTTTCCTGACTGCTAAAACACTTGTATTTGCTCTCTTGTTCAATTAATCTTTATTTAGTGCCTAAGCACTAAAATGGGAGTATGGCAAATAGTATTCTACTGCTCAGCCTTAACCTCAGAACCGTGAGTTTGCCTCCTCACGTGCAGAAGGGGAATCTGAGCTGCTCTCCTCCACATCCAGGTAAGTGACCAATGAATGCTGGACATTGCTGGGGGGAGAAGGAAGGAGAACGAATGTGGTATCTTAGTCTGTCATAGTTAATTAGTTCTAGTGGTGCACTGAATCTCACAGATGAAATCTGTGGTTCACGGAACATGAGCTGCTCACTTGGGACCATCAGAAGAGCCATCCCTTGGGTAGTGTCTCAAAGCAGACTTTAAGAACCTCCAGATACTTGGAGAGTTCCCAGGGTAGACAGCTGCCAGGAGAGATTTGAAAGTTTTTGGGAATTCAGAGTTCTAAGGTTCTTTTTGGTTAGTTGGTGGGTTGGTTGTGATTTCTTTAAGATGGAAACACCAGTGACAGAATTCAGAAGCTTAGCTTTATTATGGAACTCTTTTTAAGCCATTTGTAAGCCTAAGTCCTATCTACTGATAGATTTATACTTGAAATTCATTAAAAATCAGTACAACTTCACAACTGGTTTGATTTCTGTCACTGTTAGGATACTTGGCCGTATGACTTTTTCCAGTAAACAATGTTATTTATAACTGTCTTACCTCTTCAGTGTGGAAACCTTTCTAATAATAAGATCAAATACAATATGTTTTTGGAGTAACAGATTTTAGTGTCTGTTCCGCAAACCACCGGGTTTGTATAATTTATTTGGCCTAGCGCAATCTGTAAGGCTGTCAGAGGATGGCATCATGGTTTCTGTGAGTGGAAATTAAAGAAACCGAAGGAGATTTCTGAAAGAAAACTGTTAAAAAAGTCTTGTTCTAATGAGAACTGAAGTAATTCTGATTGCTGGATTTTCATTTGCAAAATGCCATTCCACGTAAACCTTGCAGTGCCTGTATCACCAGTTCCTTAGGCTGACAAACAAGTTAGCTTGGATATGAGGTACTGATACACATTATGAACTGTTCTTCTTCTTTGCTATTAAATCAGAGGCAAAATACTTACCTGCTTCCAAGAAAGAACAACCTCTAAGCCTCTATTGCTTAGTTTTCCAGATGTGAGGATATCCATGTTCCTTTTTTCTCTTGACCTAGAAAGTTACCTCAACACATTGCAATTTGTAAGAATTATTTTTATTCTACGGAGATATTTACTTGCCTTCTTTGTTTTCTCCTGTCTTCTCTAAGTTATGTTACTGCACACACTACAAATGCCTTCCATTCTTCAAAGATGATTTGACCCTGGAAAAGTGCACGGGTTTCCCTGGACAGCTGCAAAGCTGAGACGTGAGATTGAAATATTATTCCTCGTGAAAACCATCTAAGACTGCACAATCGAAATCTAAAGTGATATTTTTCCTGTCTTGTTTGAGAGACCGGTAGCTTTGAGATAATCATAACCAAATTATTTCCCTTCTGTTGCCTTAGTAATGAATAGTGTGTAATGTAATATTTTAGCCTTGAGACAGCACTAGAGCTCTCTCCTGGAATGCTACATTATCTACTATGAACTAATCCTTATATCACATCACAGTTACAGTGACTGATGAGTCTTTTTCTTTATAAGTTATGAAAACAACATGATTTATATCCCATCTGTTCACCACTACATGAGGAATTCGCAGAAGGCACTCGCCACCCCCCTTACTGCTTGCTTTATCCTAAGTCACATAGGATACAGTCATGTTAGTTATGTAGAGATGAATCACAAACTTAAAATAGATGTCGAAACAAAAATACAGTGCATTTCTTCTCCTGGATTCATTTTTCAACAAAGTGGTGCTTTAAAAAACTATTCCTTCCCAATAAATGTCACTCACTTACGGAAACGATTCAGCACTGTTTGGAAGTTCGTGGTCTATTTATATACAAGATCAAGTAAAATAATCAAAGTGTCCTCTGGCTTTGGAATCCTTTTAAGGGATTCCTCTGGTATATTGTCTATAACACAGCCTTGAAGCTTTCCTCTCTTGTGCAGTTTAGTAACACAGAAAAGTTATTTTCAGTGGCTTCCTATGTAGTTTGCTGAGAATCATTGAAAGCAAGGACATGAGAATTTGGTTTCCATTACTCAAAATAACATCATAATTTACTGATTGGAGCAAACTGAGCAATATTTTCAGCAGATGCCCAAAAGATAATCTTACTCATCTTCTCCACACACATTTCAAATGATTGCACCCAGTGCAATGCTGGCTTCAGGAGGGTACTTCTTGATTAAGGCCACTAACAGTAAGCTCAGAGTCAGACCCCTTATTCCACATACCACCCAGAAAATTTCTAAGTGCATGAATGAGAGGAAAAGAAGTCTCCCAAGTTATCATTCTTTAGCAAGCTCAAAACGCAGGGGAATTTGAAAATTCTCCTTTATTGCTTTGCCATGATACCTGTCATTATTTCTATTTGCAGAACAGTGACTCAGCTTTCCCCTTTTGAATCAATGTATTAAAAGAGTGAATCTGTTTCTCATGTCCTGTTAGTACTTTTCCTCCTTTGATATGGGAACCTGCATCCCTGAAGGCAATGAGGGGAAAATTCTCGGCATAAGGATATGAGAACTGCTGCTTGGCTCACAAATAGATGCCTATGGTCCTTCAGGGGCTCTGGAATTTTAAAACCACCCACCCCAAGACCAGTGGGCCTTAAAAGAAAATTGCTGATGTTATGTTTCCTGTCGCCACTATTTGACACTGCTTTCCCACTTTTCCATGAGTGATATCCTGTCTCACTAGGGCAAGAAATAACAGTAAAAGGTTTCCTCTTTCGGGTGTTTCTTCAAAAGAAATACCACCTTAGTGGAAATTATGTCTCTGATCAAACTTTTTCATTGCTTTTTAAATTTTCTTTTGAAAATATATTCAGTGCATCTTCTGCGTTGCCACTATATTTGGTTTATTTTGCTTTGTTTTGGTTTGGGGTTTTTGGGAGGTGGTGTTTGCGTGGGGTTTTTTGTCACCTTCTTACATGATGCTTGCTTTTAACTTTGGTCCCTTTCTATCTGTGAGGTTTCATTCTACAGTTTGGTAGTCACCATTCACGAAACCTCAGAATCTTAACTTAATGAGTGGGAGCTCTTATCTTAAATCTTATACTGATCGTTGTAGAGGTTGAGAGCCACTTTGGGGGGTTTGGGGTTTTTTTATTTGTTTTTCCTTACGCCTACAGTGCCCACAACAAATCTTTTAGGTCCCTTCCACCCGAAATACTCTATTCTAATATTTTGAAAAGAGCAAGAGGACTGTATGCTTTGGGATCTTTTGTTTATTGGTTCAGGGTTGTTGGGGTTTTTTTCACCTTCATTCTTTTAATTTCCATCACCTCTCCTATGAAGACGGGTTGAGAGAGTTGGTTTTGCTCAGCCTGGAGAAGAGAAGGCTCCAGAGAGACCTTATAGCACCTTCCACTTCCTAAAGAGGACCCAAAAGAAAGAGGAGAGGGACTATTTACAAGGGCAGACAGGGACAAGAGGTAATGGCTCTAAACTGAAAGAGTGAAGGTTTAGATTAGATATTAGGAAGAAATTCTTTCTTTTCTGTGAAGATGGTCAGGCCCTGGCACAGGTTGCTCAAAAAAAGTTGTGGATGCCAAGTCTCTGGAAGTTCAGGGCCAAGTTGGATGGAGCTCTGAGCAACCTGGTCTAGTGGAAGGTGCCCCTGCCCATGGGCTAAGTGTTCTTTAAGGTCCCTTTCAAACCCAAACAATTCTGTGATTAAATATGTTGGGCATAAAAAAAAAAAATTATGATTTCAGATTCAGCAAGACTGCAATTTCCACCCTCAGTGAGAAACCTGAGACTTTTTGCATATTCCCAAGTGGAACAGAAGTGAAATGGGAGACAAGCTTCTTCAGAGAGATGTTTACTATAAGGAACATGACTAGGCGGAAACTTGGTAAATTATCATGAAACAGGCAAAACAGTGCTGGGCAACAAAGCCACATGCTGCAGCTCAGAATTAACTAAAAATAAGTTTTGTCTGCAACACAACAAATTACCAGCAAGACAGATGGCCAAAAAGAGGAAAACCAGAATTGTTTCCTGTAGGGCTGGATTTCTGAAAATAAACATTCGGTATTGTCCCATCTTTGTAACAGAAAATAGAATTCAATAGCATGGAGGAAATTGGAGAATCATACAATGGCAATGCCATATTTAAAAGTGCAGCCATATGAGGGAAGGGAGCAATAATGACAATTGTTCTTTAAGTCTGTGCTGAGAGCAGACTGAGAGGAAGTTTGGTCTGCCAGAGAGGCAACAGTCTGGTTACCGGGAGGCCTTGGCCTTGCTGCCTGTCCTGTTTACTCCTCATATCTGAACCAGACATTGAATCCCCCTGTTTACACATTGCTTCCCAAGCCATGCCTCTGCCAGGGAGGAAGAAACTATCAAGGTTTTCATCACACTTTAGACAAGAAGAGAGCTGGCATACAGTTTTTCAAAGCCGGCATAGCGATGTAATAAATAGCTCCGAGAGACCACTCTGTGGTGGCAGTGGAGGTCACAGCTATCAAAGAACAGGGGACACCTGTCACTTCCATTTTAAATGCTGTGGTAACACTTAAAGAATTCTGTAAATTTGCTAAGAGGCTGTGATTTATTTTGTCACCAAATTTCTCAGAAAGTCCCTGCTTAAGTTCCCCATGCTTACACAGTTAAACTTTGACCATGTTAAATGAGGGTCTCTCCAAATAAAAAGAACATTTTGTTAGCACAGATGAAATGACTGCTCTGGGAAAGTCACCAGCCCAAAGAATTTTGAGTGTGCCTAATTATATGGATGGAACTGCCCAAAAGACTACTTAGGTCCCCACCTATTTTGGAGAGGTTTCTAGGCATTTCCATGTAGAAACAAGTTAATCTGTGAAAGTTACAATGAAAATACTTTCTCAGGAACAGAGTTTAGACACATGGATTCCTAATACTCTGATCCCAGAGCTAAAAATCTTGCTATAAAATGCGAGTGCATACTGAGGCTTCTTCATTGTTTCCAATGCAAATTCTGATGATAATAAAAGCCATTTAGCTTTGCTGAGCAATTATTTATCTCCTTAATAAATTGCTTGTCAAAATAAGAGATTTGGCCAGAGTACCAGTTAGGCAAGTACTGCCTCACATCTGGGGACAAAATCTGCCGGCTAAATAGCTCACAACAGGCCACGTGCCGCAGCATAACCTGGTCTTTTGCTCCATGCTAAACCTGGACAAGGAAGAAGCAAAGGAACTGGATACCACAACTGCATATCATCCAAAATGGGAAAATCTCAACTGAGCAAATCCAACTATCCTCTAGCATCATCCTCGTCTTTGCAGATAACACAAGGGTGAGAAAAAACACAGCACAATCACACTGTTTTGGCAACAAAAGAAAAGTTTTGTCCCACCAGCTCTGCTGGTTATACAAGTACAGTACAGCCACAGCACACACATCACAGCCAACTTTGTCCCCAAGATTCATTGCTGACAAGATGGAGCAACAGCCTGGATCAGTGGAGGGGTAAGTGGGACAGGACTGCCCAGCCACACAGCCACCACCATATCTCACAGCCAGGAGCAGATGTACTGGACTATACTGAGAAAAGGGGTGGTCAGCACTTCTGGTGGGTGAGCTGAAGTAATCACTGACCATCGTGAGGGTGGTCACTGACGGCACACATTTGGGCCTGCTTTGTGCAAGGTTTGGACACCACTGACCCTCAACAGCCTGAGTACGTCATGAAAATGAAAAATAAATTACCAGCTGCTTGCCTCTTTCTTTAGAAATTATACTTAGATGAATTTATGAAAGAGAATGTCCCTTGCAGTGCTATTCACTTACTTCAAATACTGTGGACAGGAAGTTAGGGTTTGCAGTGCTCTTTTCTCAAACGTAAAGGATGACCTGCACTTCACCTCCCTGTGGGGGTGAGGAGAATCAGGGGATGGACCAGGGGCCATCGTCTCCCTGGTGCTTGGCTTCTGTGTCCAACCTGCTGCTGCATATTATCACTGGCAGATGGTCACACTCCTGTGCCTGCCCCACCACACTCACATAAATCCCCCTCACCTGCTTTAGGTCACAACCCTATGCTGCCAGAGAGAGTGACAAACACCCCTCTCCTGTTACAATATCTCCTTCCCCAGAGGAAGAGCCCTGGGGCCATGCCAGAGCTTGGGGAAAGCAGAGGTGGGGTCAGTTGTTTCCTCTGCTCCCTGTGTGCTGCAACATAATCGAGTACCCCTATTTCCTGGCAACACAGAGAGATCTGGACTGCATCATGCAAAAAAAAAACCCTGACTGTTCACTTTAGTGATAAATAACATTCAGAATACTTACAAATATGAGCTGGTGAAATAATACATCAAAATAAGAGCTGGTGAAATATTAAAACTCATTTAAATCCCAGGCCACTTCAGGGGGAAACAAGTTCTGTACACTTCCTTGTAGTTGCTGTAAACACCCCAAGGCTCCTCAGGTCCTGGGCAAGGCGAGGGGAAGCACATACTTTTCTCACAAACGTACATCCCTTGGTTCACCATGGGATGAAACACCCTTCCTGCCAAACTGTTTTCAGCAGTAGTTGGAATTTATCCCATGCTTTTAATCTTACCATAAACAACGGCATTGCATTTGTCTCTCTCATCTCTGAATGTTGTTTATACTCACTTGGATGTAGTGAGTCCATCTGGATTGCTTCCCCTGCTGCTTTTCCATGGTAATTAATAAACCCTATCCTGTTTATTGGTCCCAGTATGAACCCCCAGGAATAGGCAGTTGTGGTGATTCACATCAGTTGTTTTGAATTCAGTGAGGGTGGAAAAGAAATGTTACCTGCACCGCCAGCACTTTCTAAAGAGGTATGAAGTGACAGTGGCTCTCAAGAGGAGTCAGGACTCTTTCTCTTTTAATCCAGTGAGACCAATACAGCAGAAAGATGCACTCGTGGCATTTAACAGTATGTACGAAACTGAAGAGAGCTCAGATCATGTCTGGGCATTTCCAACCATGTGTTCAAAACTCTCAGCAATGCAACAGGAGTATTTTCATCTAAATATTTGAAAGGCCTTTGCATCCAGTGAGCTAAGCAGTTGTGAAAAAGTGGACACTTGTGTTGGAGCACTTGGCAAAAGCGTGCAAGGGCCTCTTCTAATAGGAAACCTTTATGAATACCTGTGTACATATAAATACATGTGCCGGGAATTGCTGCAAACACACAAATTATGATATTTATGGGCTTGATTTAGAGCTTTGTAAACAAAAGCAGAAATCAGAGCATCAACCACTATATTAGGCTAAAAACCTGTCACACATGAGAGTGGTTGTTGTGAGGCACACCTACCTCTACTTACTTTTATAGAGAAGCTGCCCTGCAAAGTATTTTTCTAGAGTCTATGAAAAGTTAGCTGTCGTTTTCTAAGCAAGAGGAGGCAGGACAGTGGGCTGGTTACTCTCCTAATTTCCTAGGAGAAATTCCTAGGCAGAGCTCTTTGTCCAGCTGTAGTGAGAATGGCCAGACCACTGGGTATTTTTATATGTCAGAAACTAATCCTAGTACAGTTTATACATACTAAAGGACTGTCACAAAGAGTACTACAAGCTAATTCATCCCAGCAGTCTCTCTAAAAGAGGCTGCCATGATACATCCAGACCCTCCAGTCACATCTGTGCTGCACATTGCAGGGATGATGTCAGGCACAAGCCACGCAATTCCAGAAGCACCCCTTGAAAATTTTTCTATAATATCCCTCGATCTAGTATAGCAGCACAACATTTATTAAATCTGATTATTATTGTCACAGAAACTCGAAAGGTCACGATGAAATTACATGCTTTCCCACCCACTGTCCATTGGGGAGGACCAGATGGAAGTCACATTGCTTCCTGAAGAGATAGGACAGAAACTGTGCCACTTCTTGGGCTAATCCCTGCTAGACCATCAACATCCAGTGGGAGCACAGCTGCCTGTGTGGTGTCAGAGTCATCTCTGGTCACACAGCTTTACACTCTTTGTTCTATAGCAATTAAGGCAAAAGGGGAAGGCTCAGATGGTGATTTGGTGGCCCACTGGGACACCATCTGGTTAGGAGTCTGCTCTGAGGTCAACAACATGTGGCTCCATCACCAGTCCCTTCTTTCGAGCCAGTTGTGTTAGCTGCTCTGCAAACAGGGGAGCAAAAAGCCCCTTGGATTCAGACAAACACAGACAAGGCTTCTTGTTCTCATTTGAAATGGAAGATTTAAACACAGATGTTTAGATAGACAGTCCTCTAGCAGCTTCTTGCTTGCTGCTCACTTTCACATAAGCCTTTTATAATTTAAAACATGTTTGAGGCTTCTAATTACTTAGGAATGCTTTCCATTACAGCTGTCCTAAAGCTCTGTCCCTCTGAATGTCCTCAGTAACCCTATGTGGGCTGTGGTTCTTATCCCTCCTGTTCTCCTTCTCTGTTACAGGTTTTTCTTCCCAGTCTGACTATACACATTGCAGAAATGGTCTTTTGCTGTCCAAAATGCACCATAATGAAGTACAGGACAAATGACCTGAGCAGGGATCTCAAAGTAAGCCCCTGAACCACGACTGCAGGGTGCTTTCCAGCCCAGGCAGTGCCAAAATGCTCAGCACAAAATGTCCACGTGGTGTGAAAAAAAGTAATAAAGGATAAAGTTTAGGTGGAATTTTTTTAGATTTGTCCACAAAGACAATAAAACATTTGGCAAGTTTTTTTTATAAAGTGTCTGCTCTAAACATTGATTGCTGGAATTGTAAATAAAAAGAAAAAACAACCCCAAAATAATACTTAGAAATAGATTCAAAGAAAAAATATCTACCTGACTTGGGCATACTTATTTTCTGCCAGTGCCTATAGCAGATACGTTCATGGGGACAGATTTATTCAGAGGTATTTAGCAAGATTATAGAGAAACAGAGATCGGTTTAAGAAATCCTAAAATTGTTGAAGTTAGGAAGAATTTTCCACATGTTGACTGTTCTTATTTCATTCCTTAAGTTCAGACCATCAGCCAGTGCTGTGGACAGAATAAAGGTCTAGAATGACTTTTGATTTGAAGCTGCACACCACTTCTCCTGCTCCCGTGTGCACCCCCTGCTCTGGCTGCTCCCCAGAGCTTACGAGACACGCCAGCTCCATCCCTTTCTCACAGAAACAGAGCAGCTTGCATGGGAGGATGTCAAAGTATTTTGAAAAACTCACATGTGCAGGAGATGGCCAAGAACCATCTGCAGTTTTCAACAGCATGACAGAGCAGTTAGAAAGCTTCAATTGCAGAATATAAAATCTGCCCTTATGACCAGCCATATCCGAAATAAGACAAGATAAGGCTGGAACTAAATTTTTATTTCATTCCAACAGCCCTAGGGAAAAGTATTCCTCTTGGATGGAAACCCTAAGCGTGGGAGCATGGATCAGTAAAATAAACTGGGTGAGTAAGGGAGCAGGGAGAAGATAACACTTGGAAAGGGGAGTGGTAAAAAACCAGAGACTTTTCAGAACTGTAGGTATTTTCTTCTCTCCTGGGCAGGGCACCCCCTAGCTTGGTGCTAAAGTTGGGAGCACCATTTCCCTGGATCTCTCATTTTGTCGGGGTGGGAGATAGATAAGGTTGATGCAGAAGACCTCAGCAAGCTGCAACACTGAGGCAATGCTCTGAACTTACAGTTCTCATGATGGGTCTGCAGTTAGGGGCCTTCATCCCTGCCATCAAGAGCTGTGAATCTTCAAAGGAAGGTAGTAAATATGTACATGACAAAGCCAGGCACTACTTGGGTACTTCACATAAAATAAAAGTACACCTCAGCCTACTGGGCAAGCAAACACAAAGACACTAGGAAAGCAAAATAATAATGTTTCTTTAAAAACATGAAAGTCAAATCAGAAGTCCTAATTTTGAGGGGAAGGCTTGGCAAGAGGAAAGGCATATTTCTGTTCTGATTATTCTTACTAAGACAGGAACAGTTCTGTAGAAAGGTGATTTCCATGATCAGCAAAGGCACACATGGAGATGTAACTGCAGTGATAAAAGAGCTTTTTCTATAAGAATTTAATTTATTCAGCCAAAGTGGTATCAATAAAAATAACCAGTCTAACATGCTCTTTTGCTTCTATGAAGCAATGTCACCCTAAGAGGGATTACTAGCACAGATACACCAACCAGCTTTTCTTTTCTGTATCAAGTTGTGGATGTAGCACACATTTCCTTTTAGCTGCAAAGCATTTACAGTTGTCTCTTAATCAGATTTTCCTTCAAAGAAAGAAATAAGTAAGTAGCAGGCAAAAGTTCATGAACTCAAACCAGTTGTGCAAATCTCTTTGTTCAAAATCATTTAAACTTTGTTGAACTTCCAGATCTGAAGTGTAATGTATGATTTATAGTGCTGCTGAGTGCAGCTGTGACACCAACACAGACCAGAGCCACACGAAGTGCCGTTTGGGAGAGCAGAAATAGTTTTATAGGAAGTGTGATAAATAAAGCTTTGCTTTAATTTTTCAGTTTTAAGATCATTTACTGACTACTCGCGACATTTTCCCATTCGGATGAATAAATGCATATTGGTCAAATCCCAAAGGACAGAGAATCATGGCCTTGGCTAGTTCTGCACTGGAGTTGACCTCAGTGCTGCAAGCTTTACAAGCAGCTTTCAAAGGAGTCTGTAATTTGCATGTCAAAGTCCTTTGCTTTGCATTCCATGTTGACAAAATCCATACATTTGTCCTCCCCAAATGCATCAGATTTTAATACTAGTAACAGATAGGAAACAACTTCTTTCAAAGAGAGTTGTAACAGCCTTAGGTGTTAGTGCATCACATTTACCTCATACCGAAATTTCTGAAAATCAGTATTTAAAGCTAAAGAATAGATTGAAAATAGAAGAATTAGCTCAACTATGCAGAAAGAATATACTTGTCCTCAGGCTCAGCTCTAGTATATCAACTGTTATCAACTTTGAATTTCTTTTCCGTGTTTCTGATGGAAATATTAAAAGATTAATGATTCCATAGCTGTCATTTGCTTGTAGCATGAGAAATTATTTCAATGGAATTCCGTGTCAGTCTTCTGCTTTGATACATGCAAATTGATTTTATTTTAAGTTAAATTATGCAGTGGAAACCCATTCTTCTCATTGCTTATGAGGGTGGAAAGGAAGAGAAAATTTGTTCAAGTGATCTTTCGAAGGAGCGTCAGTACCTACCCTTCCCAGGACAAGCATACGAGGGAGTGCTACGGCAGATTATCCTCAGCGTCGCTTTTAAAGCAAACTGCTGCACAATTCAAGTGCTCATCTTGTACCAAAGCCTTTGAGTGCTGCCCCAGACAAAATCACAACAAAACTCCACTCTATCCTCCCATGCACTGACACTGTTCTCTTTTAGAAATAGTTACTGAGACCGTTCTCCTGCAAAATGGATACAGGTGTGTCCACAGCAAAGAGGGGAGCTCAGGTGTAGCACACTCACATTCAGCCCCCAGTGACACAGCCTGAGCAAAAGTAACCTCAGAAGGAGAAATCATTTTCAGTAGAAAAGCAACTGAAAGGAGTAAAAATCATGTGTTTTACTAAGTACCCAGGATGTAATAAAATACCATACCCATTACGAAGTACTTCACTGATCATCTACAACAACAATAACAAAGTAACACTGTAGAGTGAGGCAAAATTATCAAATCAATTCATAAGATTTCACTCCCTGCTTTTGTACTGGTTTGCCATGTGGAAGATACAGAAGATACATCAGGAGCATACTGATGTTTTACTGTATGGAATATACTCAGGGAACACCGCGAGCATTGAGGAAAGCTCCAGACACAATTTGCTACCAATAACATGTGAGGTACATTCTCAGGGTCAAATGTCAGGAAACTGAAAGACATTTGCAAGCGTTGCACATTCCTTTTAGAACGTGGCAACCTTCCAGATAATCTAATTATTCCCTATGGTTATACTATATTTGCTTGAAAATACTTGCCCAAAGTACATACTTGGATTAATGCTTGTAGAGGGAGTCACAAGTAGGACTGAAACAATCTCACCAAAATCTGAGGGCACATTAAACAAGATAGTATGACCAATTCTCCATGGCTGGTGCCAAGATTTGGCCTGCATTATCTTAGATTAAACCAAGTATCACGAATTCAAACCTTGGAATATGGAAATTCTATTATTACAGTGCTGAGCTGATGGAAAACACGATGCAGCAACAAGTACAATCTAAGGGTTTAGAAGCTAATGAAGCTACAAGTACTGAAAATACACATAATGTGTAAAGAATGTTTCTGATTTAACTTTTGTTGATATGAGTAACTATGCCCTGCAGAACAACTCCCAAGTGCAAGGCACGAAATAATCTTTACCACTAAATCTGACAATAAATCATTTCAGAAATATTCTTCTTGTTCACATGGGAAAATATTGCCTGAAAAATCTTAGTCAAAAAGACTGCGTGTTTACAAATTAATGCTGAACTGGTGGAAATAACGAGTCGGTCAGAGGGTAGGTATTCTATAGGGTTTAGTTCAATAGAAAGCATGGTGGATAACCACAGCTAGTTTTGCTAGATGAGATTGTTCTTATCTTCCTCTTGTCTTCATCACCTGTTTATGTTACACAAAAGATTGACAATAACTATCAAGTAAATAAATAAATTTTATGAATTATTCATTTCATAGTCAATTATTGGTTGGGATAATTTTTTCTCATCAGCAGCATTGGAAGAGTTTCTGAGCAAAACTCTTTGGCAGCACGAAAAAGACAAATCAAACAAAAACCTGAAGACGGGATCCATTCTAATTTATACCAGCAAGGAAACGAAATATTTGGAGAAAAAGAGAAATTATTTTTTTCTCCAGGGAGTAGTGAGAAGTAGCAAGACACAAATTGCAACTTTGACTTCCCAGCTGCAACTATTTCAACTATTTTCTCAGATCATAAATTACACACAAGATGTGATGCTTTGGCATTAAAATGACTGATCCAGATCAGACAGAATGGTAGAACTGTAGAATGATTTGTGTTGGAAGAGACTTTAAAATACATCTCATTCATTTTCATTTCTCAGATTCTTCATCGAAAGATATTCCAACTTTTTGATCCTTTTAAAACGTCTCCCTTAGAGAGGACTTTCTAGAACCATCTTTATATTACAAAACCTCACTCCAGATGAAATCCAGCAGTCTTCTGAATTCTAAAAGTGGAAATGAAAGTTTATTATTAAATGTGGATGTACCTTCATGCAGCTGGAGATCCTGTCCTGGACACCCTGAAGCACTTCAACATCACCACAGCCTGTCATTGCCAAGGGGTGGGAGCAGCTGGTGAGGGCCCAGGAACCCAAGCACAGCAGGGAAGTTGGGATACACTTCAGTGCAGTTACAGACGTGAAGGGGGGACACGTGACTGTTAGTATGTCACTTGCAGAACATCAAAGGACATTTCCCTGCACGGTTTCATTTCCTGTATGCTCAAGATCCATACAGAGACATTTTTTGAAATAGTCTCTTGAATAAAAGTAAACATAACTTTGTTTCCATATTTTGTCTGTTTTCAATACTCAGGGAACTTGAGGATACCTTAAGACCACCAGTCTTTCTTTCCATGCTCACCATTTCAGTTATGCAGGCACTGCTTGGGGTATCCCATGGAGAATCTCCACATCCTGTCTTAGAACCAATTGTCTGGATCCATTTTCAGCTCAGCCAACCACAGCAGGACTATAAGACAAAGTTTCAAGAACAAGTGCTTAGTTCCTTGTCCTTGTAAGCTACTGACCCAAATTAAGCGAGTTAAAACAAAAGTGAATCCCAACAGAAGCCTGCCACTCTTCCCACTCACAGAGAACTCAGGTTTGAAACTGAGCTCGTGGCTGTTCTGAGCAAGCCAGACTGTGTAGGTGTGACATGTGGCACACACACATCTGGTTCGGGGGTTTTCTCCGTGCAGTGACACTGAAGCATCTGAGATGTGTCAGCCTGCGAGGCTGAAAGGGATGTCTGGCTACAAGCTTCCAGTCAGGGGGAGCAGGCACGGTCCCTGCCATGCCTTGCTGCCTCTTGTCTCACCAGGATTTCTGCTGCTGCTGAAGTTTCTCAAGCAAATAATTAATAGAGTTTTAATTAAACAAGTGTCTGACTGTTCCAATTGGATAGAGGAGAAACTGTTTGTCCAAAGCAGCTCGTGTAGGATGTTTCAAGGATCGATACACCTGCTAAAATGGCACACACTCAACATGCCCACAGGCTGTCATTCATTCGATGTTCATCATTTAATAACACACAGGGTTTGGCTTAGAAAAGTTATTTGGAAGGAGAAAAGGGAATAGAGAGCAAGGATGACTTGTACCATCTCAGAAAAAAAGAAAAAAAAATCCACGTCAATAAAATCAGCTGACCATTTAGTTTAACTCTCAGTTTCAGAAATACTTTGCACACATATTTACAGATGGACAACTGGGCAGATTTCTCACGTAATTCATTTGGAACCTATTCCTTTAACCATTCCCATTTTGCAACAAAAACTACAACATAAAGACTCTTTCATTTAACTTGAAAACAAGATGAATAAAGCATGCACATGAAAATGCAGCCAGACATTTATTTACAATAAACAAACACATTTTAAAGAAGACCACCAGTAATCCTTAGCTTCTTCACGAGTCACACAGAGGTTTTTGTCTCTTGCCGTCACCCCAGTTATTGCAGAAAAGCCAGCAAGCACCACTCTGAACACAGCAAGGAGAACTGCTGATCAAAACAGCTGGAAGCTGATTTCCCAGGATTGAATTTGCACATGAAAGTGCTCTCCTCAGCAATCCAAAAGTGAGGTCCTGAAATCCAGGTCATATTTCACGAAGAGGTAGACACCAGTTATCCTCAGTTTGGTCAGAAATCAGAACTTTTACACATGACCAAAACTGCCAATAGCTCCCTGTTCTCCAGGTTCTATGAGAAAACACAAACAGATGGATTAGGAAGGAAACCCCTTTGGAATTTTAAACTTTTAGGAGTAAAATATTTTCTTTAATTTTTCTTTCCCTCCTTAAATGGGAACTAAATGTCACGTTAGGGTTATTGAGGCATAGAGGACATACACAAAATAAGAGCAGACTGCCATTCAGCCTCAGCAGCCTTTGGACCCTCAGAAGGCAGGACAGCCCCCACACCCTCACAGTCATCACTGATCTGCTTCGTGTAACTGGGCAAGTAGAGCTGTGAACAGCTCTTCTTCCCTTGTGACCATTCCCAGTACTCTCCTCCACAAGAGAGAGTTCTCCCTTGTACTTTGCATGTATTATAAGGTTAAAATTATTTGAGAGATGAACAACAAACAAAAGCCTATTTTTCTCCTCCACATCAGCACACATATTCTCTCACTTTTTTCCCTGCACACACCTTTCACATCTATTAGCCATAAATATTTAATATTCACTGTGTGCTACAGAAAAATCTTTTCATGAGGTTGTTAGCCATCACTTTAATGCCATTCTGAAAAATAAGCTTGATTTAGAACTGTGTATTTTCTCAAAATCTATCTTTTATGAGCCTTCCCCACCAAACAGATCTGCTTATTAGAAGTTATGGTTCTTGCATGAGTTGTATTTTCTGTGTAGCATTAAAGTATAGGGAAGGGTATAGGCTTCCACTATTCACTGAAAAAGTAACAGTGACTTAAAAGGCAACACACAAAACCTTAATGGAAAATACCCTCAAGTCCTTGTATACCAGTGGGTTTGAAGGCTTCAGCACTTCCCTTGTCTCAGTCACAAAAACTTGTTGGGGCCTGGGGCAGACCGGGGAACTGGAAGTCCAGGATTAATACTCAGTCCAGTACCAGTGCTTGGCTGGTTTCCCCTCCTCCTAAAACATCTCAGGACAGCATATATGTCAACAAAGGTAGAGGCAAGGCTCACAGGCAGGATGTTTGAGTACTCAGATTGTCTGACTCATTAGATTCTCCCTTCCTCACCTCTCCAGCCACCAGAGCAGTGATGACCAGAGTGCAGAGGGTGAGATCCCGATCAGCACGGGGCCAAGCTCTCACCCACTTTACACTGCTTCTGAATATCTTCATTACTGCAGCTTTTATAGCCAGCTCCCATAGTTGCATACTGGCAGAAGAAGGCAGGGAATTGGGGAGGCCCTGTGAGAGGAATTAGGCTTCATTTTTTGAAATGTCAGATATTAAACACTCCTAATTTTCCTTCTTTTTGCCCTTGCTGGAAGACATCCTTTCCTTTTCCCCCAGCTGCAGACCCCTTCTAGCTATTTAAATTGCCAGATAGGACAGGTGCCTACAGAGAAAACAGTGTATGAGAGGAGGGGTATGGAAGAAGAACCAAAAGGTAGAAGAGTGGAAGCCAGAGGAGGAATGGAGTTAGAACAGCAGCGATATCACAGTAGATAGGATGAGGGAGGGAGAACAGAGCTAGAGGACATGAGACGTGAACAGGTTAGAAAAGGAGTGGAGTACACACAAGAAAATCAAGACTGGCAGAAAAAGGAAGGGAAGCAGCCTCTTTGCATTACAATTTTCATGTGTGAGTTTGCCCCCTTCATTCTTGCACATCAAAACCCACAAACAACACAGAACACACAGTTAAGCTGGTTAGTAATTCTGGCTATGACTGAGTCTCTCTGTTACTATCCTCCTTTTCATCCCTTTCCTTCCCCAGTGGGCTGTGCAGGCAAACGCTGACAAACAATCCTGCCAAGGCCATCTTCATCTTCACATCAGCCCTTCTGCTTCATTACCTCTTAGCCTCCTTGTCCCTCCGGAAGTATCACGTCACCAACTCTAGAGGACCTAAGTTCCCAAGGTGTCATCTTTCCTTTACTCAGCTGACATTCAGTAAAAACCCCTTGAGTACTTAGAGTTGATGCTTATTCGGCAAGAGATTAGAATAAGAATCTATTATCACACTAATAGAGATTTCTTTGCTGAAGTGACTGGTGATGGTTGCAGCCGCTTATCATTTGCAATGTTGTCGGCTTCAGGCATTATAAAGTACACAGAAAACAGGCTGGGCTTGTTTCTCCTTGAGAAACAAATATACAAAATGCTATTTCCTCTGAACTCAGAACTCTTCTAGAACAGCACCACAGACAGTAATGGGAATTTTGCTGTACGTGTGGGTTAAGTTTGGCCCTCATGCTTCTTGGCTACAGAATCTTTTAATATATTTTGTGACTCTTATGATACACTACTGAAAATCTTCAGGTTGACATGTCTGTGCAGCTGTGCTGGAGGTGCAGATGTATGCATGGAAACTCAGCAGTTTAATCAAGGTCATTGTTCCCCCCGTTAAACAACAGGAAAAAGCCCAGCAGCAAAACTGCATGCTGTGGCCAATGGGGATTTTGAGATGTGCTCCATAAGAAGGAGTATTACTGATTTCAGTATCTTGAGGGAAAGCAGAGGACAGCTTCATAGCAACATTCAGAATTGTAATTTAGTTTTCTCAATTTATTTCCCCATTACTATGGAGACAATTTTTTATGTACAGCTTTTAAAATGTACTTGCAAATGTGGAAAAGATACTAGATAATGTTAAGCTTTTTTTCAGAGCATTCTAGATGCACTTTCAGTGATGATTTGCTATGGTCATCTGTTATTAAGTAATAACCGGTGCTTAACCTTTAAATTTCATCAGCATGGATCGGTTTGTTACTGGCATATGCCATCATTCCTCCTTATCTGGTGATTAGTTTCAACTGTCTAGTGCTAAATGAGTCATTTTCCAAGCAAGATGGGACAGTGCAGGCAAACCTCGTACAACAAACCACCAGCTCGGTGGAATCGTCAGCGAGTCCTTCATGTGGCTTCCCACATGGCCCCTTCTCTTTTGCTAGGAGCAGTTGACAAACTGCAGTGGGATTTTCCATTAAAATTTTGCCAAGCTTTGTGAATAAGAAAATGTTTTTAAGAAAGTTATATTCAGTATCTCTTCTACTCTACTTACATGTACTCCCTATTTTGTATTTCCATTTCAAGTAATTCTCATCTTTCTGAAAGTTACCATATGGCAAAACTATGAACAATTTTTCCAATTCCATTCCATTTTTTTTCCAATAATGAGGAAGCACCGGAAAATTAGGCAGTTAGAGTAAAAGGCTGGCATGAAACGTGATTGATTTTACTGGACTGTGACCCTTCAGGGTTAATGGGCTCCACTGACCTCTGGGAAACCACAGTGCTGTGATGTACAGTGGCAGAACAGCAGTCAGGTGTGGGAATTGTATGGCAATATGCCAGTAGGTGCCAGACCTCCTAATGGGAAACCCCAATTTGAAACAAAGAAAAACAAAGAAATGAAACAAACAAATAAAAAAAGAGAGAGAGAAAAGGGAAATCAGGCAAGAGGACTGTCAGTCTCTGCCAACAGTCTTACCACAGGAAGACGGAAAAGCCTCATCAGTTCCATGAATGCAAAGTACATCCATCCATCAGATCCATGCAAAAGCAGGAAAAGAAGCTGGATATATTCTTTACTGTAAATGGTAAATTGAAGCCAAATTAATTGCAATGTGGTTTGTTCCTTTATCTTCTTGAACGATGACGTGCCAAAACTGAGTCTTTGGGAGCAATAACCAAGCAACAACACTAAAGCCTTATCAATTTTCTCCTTACCAGCTGTTCTTCAATGTAATGGAGAATCACTACCCAGTATGGAAAGGGCTGAAGAATCTAACATAATATGGAAATTGAATTTACCAGTTGCTCTATATTTTTCTTTGGTGCTTGCTGCTGATGGCTGTGATGTTTCTCCTAGGCTTGCAGTCACACTGTAAGTCTGCTGTATTGCTAGCTCAGTCCTCACCTCCTTTTCAGCATCACTTCTGCTATGGAAAAACTCAAGTACAACATAAAGAAGGAAAACGAAAGATTTATGCATCCCTCATAGGGAGACAGACAGCCCTTGTCTCAAATACACCTCACAAATACACAGCTGCACTTCAGTTGAAGTTTGCAGCCTTACTTCTGTCCTGAAGATGAAAGACCCTCACAGCACATGCTATTGAAGGAGAAACTGTTCTGCATCATCCCTTCTTATTCACCTCTGATGAGACCAAGGCCAACTCTGGGCACAGGCAAAGTAAGCAGTCACCTCAGGCAGTGTAGCAGCAACGCTGCTGATGTGCATTTGCCTCCAGCTGAATTGCAAAAAGGCTGGATGTTGCCTTCAGCAACTCAAAGATCCAGAAGCATAAGAGGACGGATACTGTGAGTAGACACAGTTGCTCCTGTAAAAATCACCAGCGGCCACCCTCTTCTGTCCAGACCATAGTCTTTGGTGTAGTGAAATTCAGTTATGCATACTCTGCTGAGAGAGTTCTGGGGTCTAGGGCTCTGAGACAGATACTAATCTGGGGAGGATTATTCATCCAATGTCAGGATGACAGCAATTCCCGTTGCACACATCCTGTGTTTGCTGTGGAGCTGAAGAATGGTGTTACTAGAAAAGTGTAGCCAAGTCTCTGAAAGTTCCAGAACAGGGGCATGATTTCTAGTCTTGCTGCAAAAAACAGCACTGTAAGAGGGGGAATTCAGCTTCCATACTGAAAATGTAAATGTCTGCTTTAAAACAAAACAAAACAAACCAGTAAAATCTAGGAGGATTAAATAAAAAATACCAAAACCCAGGTGTAACATTTCTGTTGGATCTCTTTCAACTTTCCTCAATTACCCCCTTCTTTCTGGCTTCTCTGCAATTCAGAGAAGCAGCACTCCCTTCCCAGCCTTAGAGCTGCAGCCACCTGGGCTGTTGGCATACAAGGGTGCCAGAATTCGCAGGGAAACAGGACCCCAGAGGTCTGCAAAAGCGGCTTACTTCAAATCTGGCCTTGCATCGTAATTTATTCATGTGTGAGACAGAGACAATACTTCACCACCTCACACATAAGTGAAGAGGTTAAATGAAAATTTGTTTGCAGAGCTCCCTGGAGCAAAAGGTGAGAGACTGCATACAAATTAAAGTATTAGGTATCATTTGTTATTATTTATATACTCTATTAATTCCTTTTATGCATATTTCAAAAGCACTCCCTCAAAGCACACCAAGATAATAAATGAATTGCCACCCCATCCAGTCTCTCAGTTTCTAGATTCTGCTCTTTGTTGCTGTGAAGCTTTTTTCCTTCCTTCTTACTGAGAATTTTTTTGTTTGGATATTTGCATTAAGTCAAGATGAAGCATTTGGCCATGGCTGCTGCTTATTCCTCACTTGCTGCAATCACTATTTTTCCCTTGCAATACAGAAACCTGTCCCATTTTAATACAAGGACAGTCGGAGCAATAAAACACAACCAAAGGCAGACAAGCTCTCTACAGGAGAGACCACTCATCAGGAATGACGGATGCAGACAGGGAATAGCCAAGAGGCTCAAAATTCATTGACTTAAACACGGAGCAGCAGCCCTCAGCCCCTTTTTGCTCTCACATATCAGGAACTGTTTTCAGTGCCTGCATCTGAGATCTTGCCGTGTAGCCACCAGCAGGGACAAACTCCTTCCCCAGCCCCAGATCTTCAGCATATTTACAAACCATTTTTCATTTTTCCATGCAGATAGAAAAGAAGAAGTGAAAAACGGGATATGACAGTCCACAGGGACTCTGATTTGCTTTTTAGCAACCACAGCACTTTGCCTGGTGCCCATTTCTTGGGAAGCTGAGCCCTTGGAGTCAATTGCCCTGCATTCAACAGGTACCTGCGGAGTACACCCAGCGCCAGAGCTACTCCAGCACACCTTCAGTGGTAAATGAAGTGATTTGTCTTGTAACTCACAGTTCACCCTGTACAAGGCTTTCTGGCCTGACTGATATCCAATTTGTCTAATTTCAAGGTCCAATATCACAGGAGCCTGGATGATCACCAAAGAGAGAAATTGATTGTCATCAGTGGAAGATGTATTTTGTTCATACCTATGAAACGCACATTCTTTTCTCAGAAGGAGATAGCTTAGCTTGGATGATCTGATGCTGTCCGCAGCTGACCTGGTTGTCAGCTGGCATAGAGCAGACCACTCACTAACCCAAATCTTGCATAGCCACTTGCAGCAAAAGTAGCTCTGAGGTTGCACAAGACACCAGTGAGAGGAGCACAGATCCTAGAGCTCTCCTTTACCAGCACCCAGCCGTGTGCAATTTAGGGGTTAAAAATTCTCAGACACTGCTGTTCCAGTCCTGAGGAGCATGTAGCTAAACATTATCTTGACTGCAGACTCCAGGTTAGGCAGCTGCCATTCCTAGATGCAAGCAGCCAGACAGATGTGATTAAGAAAAGCTCTGACAAGTGGACACTGGCTACTTTCTGTGCACTGCCTTCACTTTGTCACAGCTTCCCTTTCCTGGCCCTTCAAGTCTTCCAATCCTCCAGTCTCACCAGCGTTGTTCCCTGTGGGAGCAACACATCCATAAATTTAAATTTTTTTGAATAAAAATGCCTTGTCCTAACACTAAACACAACACCTCTCAGAATTCTAAGATCTGTATGGCTGAAGAGCATTTTTCATCTTCCAATTTTTCATTCCCTTGGGAACACATCTCCAAAACCAAATGCAAACATTTCATCAAGCCCTATTAAACAGTCTGAAGAAATCCCACATCGAGATTTCCTTCTGAACCACAAATTTTTGCTTTTGATATAGCTGTTTGGTGAAGCTTTGTAGATACTGGGCCTCTCACCCTGGTGCCCAGTAGACTCTCCCCACAGATGGGCCAACTCCATGCAAACTGCTCTGCACTAGCGATACAATCAAGTTCATCTTGTAAGTCCTGGTTAAGCACACGTGTGTGCACGTGCATGTGCACTCCTGAAGGTCAGGCAGCCTGTGCACACACGTGCTGGAAATCAGCACAGATTTCTGCTGTCTGTGCCCCAGTGCCATCCCCAGGGCCTGAACCCAGCCTGCTCAGAGGCAAATGACACGCAACAAGTCATGGTGACTTCACTGACTTGTAGTAGAGCTACTACCTGGAAATGGCTTGAAATTTTGGAAATTCAGCTGTGATTTTTTGGTTTAGATTTCGGCTTGGCTTGGGTTTTTTTAATGCTATTTGATGCCTTCCAACGGCTACACAGTTTTCAGTATATGAAAGGTCTGGTGAGAGAGAAATAAACAAAAAATGTGCCCCTCTGAACTTGCAGATAGCTTGTGGGTGAAACATACGTGGATGCTGCCCCAAGATCAGCCTTACTCATTAATTTTAGACCTCGTAATAAAACTGAGACATGAAGGGATTTCCAATGTTTAGAAATATCCCAATTCTTTTGCCAAAACAAGGACAAATAGAAAGGAACAGAATGTCTAGCATGTGTAATAAGCCTTAATTTTGCCAGGGTCCATTATTTGACAAGAAAATCCTGACAAGAAGATGAGCAAGGCATAGATCAGGCGTTTCTAAGGAAAATGAAGGTATTTGTTTAGATCAGAACTGGGCACTGGACTTTGAAGATGCACTGGACCGTTTCCAGAATGTAAGGGAACAGACTGTTCCAGTGGTTGTTTCATCTCAGCAGATATGACTTGTTGTGAAATAGAAGTTGGAATCCAAACTTCAAGCTGCTTCCAATCAATGATTTATTGAACCAGACTAATGGGATTGTTAGCATTCTCAGATTTATGCTGAGAGTTATGGCAATTGTCATCACTGCTAGATATTGCTTTCTTCGTTTAGTTACCTTGCTAGTAAAAGATGTCTGATGATAATTTAACATGGCCTGGTAGCTCATCGCAGCAATTTCTTCATGGCCTAGTTTGCATAAGTGCAAACCAAACCCAGGGATGAAGTAAAATACACGCCTAGAAAAGGCACATTTTACATTGTATCATGTTAAATCATTAGCAGTATGACCAGCAATACTAGCTATATACACACATATATATATATATATGTATTTATATATATTCCAAGTATATCTGTACATGGATTTACATGTATATGTACATAGATGTACATACAATTAAAAGGGTGAAGAGCCAAATGATTGGGTAATATGTTTGTATTTGGGCTTCAGAAGACGTAATATGATACCCAAAATTTTAAGATTTCAATTAATTTCTTTGTAATTTCCAAAGGCCCCTGTTCGGCAGACCAGGACACTCACTCATCTCCACCCATCAAACCCCTCTGAAACATCCCAAAAGAATTATTCTTAGCACAGCTAAGAAGAGCTGTGTTCTTCTCTAAGAGCTTTTGTCTTCTGTCTTTACATGGCATCAAGCCAAAGCCTCTGATTTTTTATCTTGGAGGTCATTTTAGCTAGTCTCCCCCAGTTTCCTTAAAATGATTAAAACTTTAATCCTATTTCTTCTACCTCACCATTTATTGTAAACATTTTGAACAACAAACAGAGTATATAGAAAAGTATCCTGTTTATCTGGATTGCATCAATCATAGAATTACATAATAAATCAGCTTCAAACTCATGTTTAGGGATCATCTTACTCTATCACACTGCTCAGGGCTTTGTCCAGCTTACTTTTTTAATTTATCATCATCATCTCGTGCTCCAGCCCCCTAACCAGCTTATCGGCCCTCCATTGAGCTCTCTCAAGTTTGTGAATGTCTTCATCATACTGCGGGAACCAAAACAACACTCCAGATGCACCTTTCCAAGTGCTGGGATAAAGAGAATATCCCTGCATCTGGTGACTGTGCTGCACACACCCCAATCCTGCTTTGTTACATCCTCCTTTTCCAGTCTCTCCCAATTGTTTGGTGCAATCACTCCTGATTTGCTGTTTTACAGGAAAGGCTTATTAAATAAGGAAAAAAAAAAATCTGATTTTGTCTATCTGATCTGGGCCCCAAAGACAGGAAGAGAAGGATGCTAAAAATAAAACCCCATGAATTAGAAAAAAATAAGCAGACCTACTCTACAGTTAATTAAAGCAGATTAAATTAATGCAGAAGTGTGGGTATATTTCCATTTAACTGCTCTAGAGATCACCCTCCTATTAACAGGACAGGAATTATTTTTATTTATCACATTCTACTTGAAGAAAACTGGCAACAAAAAACCCCCAAACTAAACCATGAAGCAGGGGAGAATAAGACATCAAATCCATTCAGTACAATTTCAGGGGTCTCCAGAGGAATTCTGTGCCTGAAGAAATTAAATTTTCTTTCAGAATAGCAAAGCATCTCCAGCCCTTCCATGACACCTCATGTGTTATCCAGATTCAGCTGTTCCATAAATAAACACATGGAGGGAAGAAGAAGAAAAACAAAGTGAATGTAGCAATCTAAATTCTTCCTGAGACGTTTTGCTCAGTCGTTAGCAGTTCCATCAGATATTACTTTTCCTAAAACAAGCTCTTCAGACACAACAGCTGGACAGATATGGTCCTCCCCATAAAAAAAGCTGATTATGAGAAGAAATTAGTATAGGACCTTCAGTAACTTTTATTATGTTAACTAAAGCCCAATTCTATCTCGGGCCTTTGTTTTCATAGAAATCTGAACCATTTTTTCCTGTTGATCTGTGCTTTGCTTCAGCCTCTGATGAACCTGCAGTGGCTTGTACTGGAGATAAAAATTTCTTAGCTTTTCATAGAATCATGGGATGATTTGGGTTGGAAAGGACCTTTAAAGGTCAGCTGATCCAACCTCACTGCAAGGAGCAGGGGCATCTTCAACCTGAGCAGGTTTCTCCAAGCCCCGTTCACAGACCTCGTGCCTGTCACTTCTCTTTCTCTCCTGGGCTTTTAGATCACCTCGCCCAGCCCAAGGCAAGCAAGGGAGAGAGACAGGGAAAAACAGAAACCAAGCTGTCCAACAAAGCACATTTCCATCTAGTAACATATAGGCACGGTATAGCCTCTAAAAGATTGGATTGCTTACCCATATTTTAATATTTACATGTAGTAACAGGAACAGAAATCCAATGATGGAGCCAGGCAACCTCAGACTTCCACAGCAGAGGAGAAGGCGGGGTCTGCACCGGTTTGGAGATGCCCATGCCCCTGATTTAAGTGCCCAAGTAACCCTCTTGACTCTGATTAACTCCTTGTGTCAGAAAAGCAAGGAAAGGGGACTCAGGAACAAAGAGTAGTTGACTTTCCAGACGCTTCCTGAGCAGAGTTTTATTTTTGCTACTGCTATTAATTTCCTGAGTTCTATTAAGTGGCACTTGGAAAAATATCACAGACAATTTTAATTTGTTAAAGTGAGTATATTCAGCTGTTATTTATTCATGCACCTTCTTCAGACAGCATTAAAATAGCTGAGAAATCAGTATGCTAATTTATCACTTGTTCTGAAAGTTGTTATAGTCAGAGCACTTATTTGTTTTGGTCACTAACCACAAGTGTTTCTAGGTCCTGTGGTTGTCCAAATAGGTACAAGAAGCTTCTAGAAACTTACAGAACTGTGAGGCAGAGGTTAACCCAACCTCGCTAAAAGAAGATCTACCTTTTAAAAGCAGGGATTAATAAAATGCTAAAAATTAGCATAACCCCTGACTTGCTTTACGCCAAATAGGATGTGCCTGTGTACATTCAGAGATAACACATGAACACAGGAAGCCTTGCCCAACCTTCTTTTCTGTAGTGCCTGTAGGACCACGTTTACAACCTGGGCCAGGGAAAGTTTTCACAGTGAGCAGAGAGTTGACCGGGATTAACACCCCAAGTGCCAATACAGGAGACAGGCTAAATGTAAATGCATGATTTTTCCAAACCATGGGGACTTGGCACAATTTTTTCTCTTCTCATTTTGTTATAGTCTTCAAGGGGGAAGATAATTTCTCGGTCAAAAGCTTTCCATGGGCAAGTTTACAACATGAAACTATTTGCTCAAGAAATTTTTGTTTGCAAGATTCAGAGACTTCTGAAATTATGTCCTTTGATCTACAGTGGACCTTTTCTAAACAGAAGTTTCAACAAGGTCTGTCAATTTTTTTCATAAGGACTATATTCCCTATTCAGGGTTCAAATGGGAAGGAACGATTCCACCTTATCAACTTCCTCCCTGCACATTAAAGATATGCTCCATTACCCCTGACCCACCAAGAGCAGTTTCCTCATTTGTTGTTCTGTGCAAGAAGTCAAGAAAAAATAGGCTGCATCCTGTAAACCTACACTTCTCCCCATAAGCAGAGGTGAGAGCTGATGAGCCTTCCACCAACAGGAACTGTTGCATTACACCTTAGGAATTCATTTGCCATTACTCCTCTGGTACATATCAAATCCGATGCTCTCTGCCAATATACTAATATTCCCATTACAGTCCTTTGAACAAATAAGACAAGAAATTAACTGTAAAAAAGCTAAGGAGAATAATTTATACCACTCTGTTTTTTTCCTGCTCTCTAGAGCATTTTTAGACCAGTTTTTCTTTTTGCTGTATATACCCCTTGGCCAAGGCCCATGTACAACAGCACTGGGAAAATATGTTCTCTTTCATGCTGGCTGAAAAGTGGAAGTTCTTATTTATATGGCAAATGGATTTCTATTTTGCTTCCAGCAAACAAATTGCTTTTCTAATAGAAATAAGCAAAGATTTTATTTGTATTTTGAATGAATTTGAGGAGAGTTCATTATACATATGTTTTTAGACAAAAGTTAAAGGAAGTAAAATGCACTTGCTATTTCTATCTGTAGCAGGTTTCATGTTTCTAAGCCTAGGATGGACGATCTGAAATCTTTTCTAGTTCACCTCCATGAGCTAAACTTTCATATTTCACAAAGCCTTGTGCTCAATAACAGAAGTGCAGTTTTGCAGTAGATCTTCATACCCCGTGAAAACAATTCCAAGTAGTTTAGATGCAAGCAGCCAGAGACTGAGTTGCAAATCAGTGTTCCAAGCTTCAGAACACATCAGTGGATACTTGTAGATGGAGAGAACAAATTGGACCCTCCCACCTACCTTCTAGACCTGCCTCTGTGAGCCCCCAGCCCCTGGAGGGTGACCAATTGGAGTACTGGGTGGTGCTCTGGGCTGTTAGGATCACTTAAATTAGAAATGACTTAAAACCAAAAATTACTTAAAATCAAAAGAATAACCCTTTATTTTAATCAGGCCCTGCATCTTTGCACCATTTGTCTGTAAAGGTAATGACGTCCAAGAAGATTAAGAAGAGCCTGTGGCAATATTTCACATTGTTAGTAATGTGACTAGTCCATGTACCATCTCTCTCATCAAGTCAGCAACAACAACATCCATTTCTTGCTGTGCCTGCGAGTGTCAGGTATTTCCACTGCATCCAGAGAGACCATCCTCAGATGCTGCCTGGAATTAGTGCTGCACAGAGAACTTCTCATATTTTTTTGCACAAACTGAGCTGAACCAGGGCACCATCATATAGATAAACATAAACAAACAATGCTTCCACTTCAATTTACTTTAAAAGAGAAAAGAAAGAAAAGAAAAAAACAAAACAAAACAAAACAAAAAACCAAAAAGCACACACAAAAAACCCCAACAAAATAGCCAAATAAAAGAACCACAAACCAGCCAGTATGTTGAAAGCATTTGCACTGTAGTCCTGGGACATATACAATTTACTTGCAGTTTATACCAAATAATAAGAGAAAAAAATATAGTCCTTTCAGCCTTTAAAAGCAATTCTCCATCCTAAATAACTCCTCAAAAAGAAAATAAGTAAATGCTTCTTGAGGGTATGAGCTATCTGGACGTCAGGTCATCCTGACTTCTTCAAGTAAGGTTCTGCACAGCACTGAACGTTATTGCTTTTCTGTTTCACTCAAAGGCAAAGCTAAGCACAGTGATGGCAATTCTCCAGCCTTCAACTTTAAACAACTTTGGTAGCCTTGAGGTCTGGTTATGATCTAGCATATGTAGCTGTCGCATTTTTGCTTCCACCACCCTACAGACAGCATCTCATCTAAAGGTTTGTTTGCACCCTAATGCAGCCTAAATGAAAATTTAATTTCCAAGTTCTACCACTGTAGATTGCTGCATCTCAATTCCTTATGATCCAGGTACTTACTCTACTAAATTTACTGGCTTGAAACGTGGAGGATAAACATAAACAGACATATATTTACTTCTTGGCTCCAAATCAGGGCTTTTCCTTACCTATACACCACAGTATGAGTATTTTGCTGAGTGTCATGTACCACCAAAGCAGCGCTGTGTGCAGGCTCTCCCACCCCGTGTGCACACAGCAGGAGATCAAATCCTGCCTTGGAACGGGAGCAATTGCTGTGACAGTGTGTGAAAATGCTTTGGCTTCACTTTAGGATTGAATACACTCTTCAGTGAGCTACTCAAGGTGCATGTTCCTTGGTGGCCAAACTGCTGAGCAAACTGTGCTGTAACAAACAGGACACTAATAGGTCTTTGGGCTTCCAGCGGAAAATCCTCCTTTTGCACAACGGGTCACAGAACAGCGAAACAGCAAGACTAAACTAAGGAAAAGCAAACAATATTTATCAGTCTGTCTGCAAGGCAAACCACCAGTTATGCACTTCTTTTCATTATAATCATGCTGTAACAGTCTATCATGACAACACACTGATGAAGAGGTTTCGTCAACAAATGAAACCTCCTTCAAAAACCCTGTTGGCTAGGGTTCAGCTGTTGCATAAGGGAGGAGAGCAATAAAATAACCAAGACTTTTAAATGCATCTTTTTGTTAATATTTACAATGTCTGCAAAGCCAGACAAGTATCTTTCTTTCGAGTAAAATACAGTATTAGTTCATTTCCTCTCCTTCCCAATGAATTCAGCATCAATGGCTTAAGCTGATTCCATCTTTCTAGAAGGAAATATTCTACGTTTTGTGTCTGGACAAAAAATTAACACCTGACAAGAACTTTAGGACATGCTTTGTTTGAAGTCTGGAATCAGTTTTCCCAGTGCGTTTTGTTTGCCTTATACACTTCAAAAGAGAAAGCAGAGAAATGCCTTGTAGTAAATCTTCACACACGCACACACAGTGAAACTCCAGCTCTGTATGTAAACAAATGTGAATTTCTACTATATGAGCATGTGATTTCAGCTCTTAATTACAGGAACTTTAAACGCAGGTCCAGAAATAGAGAGACACTTGAGAATAGCTTTTAAATTACTCACTGCAATAAAAGCCCAAGTCAAGGAAGCACATGTCTGAGTCAGAACTCCCACATGCAGACTCTTAAAACATAGTTACAAATATTAGGTAACAAGCATCTTTGAGCAATCCCGGATAAGAGGAAATTTTGGATTTATTTGATAAGTCTGTTATGAGGTGGTTTCACCTCATGCTTCTATCAAGTGGTCTAGTATGACAGATCCAAAATCAGAAAAATATATCCTGAAAAAAAAAATAGAAAAATAAATCAAACAAGGAAAAGCCCACCTATTCCCCAACACATTCACACAAACACACACATTTCCCAGTCTCATTGACTTTCCTCCCATGTCTTGCCTTCTAACACCAGTTTCAAAAAGACAGTCCTCCACCTTCCTCCCTACCTTGCACTCATAACCTCCCAAATTAGTTGAGTGGGGTACAGTCTAGATCCAATGCCATCCTGGGAAGTATATAGAACAAAAGTGAAATTTATGGCTGCTCCAGCCTGAACCTCTTCTTGCCCAGTACTTCATTCATCCCTGGTCCTTGAGCTCTGTGGAGTGGGAATTGTGTTAGTCCCCACTCGAATTAGATCACTCACGCAGGTGTCCTGCTCATGATCCTGTCTGTGGCAGGCCTGTGATTAATGAGGCTGTTTTCCCACAAAGTAGTGTGATACACGTAGTAGACACGCAGTCCTTGCAGATTCAAGAAAGACAAAGATTCCTCTGAGCTGCCTGTAATATCGAATCAACTCTGTCCTGAAGGGATGGTATCTGAAGAAATAAAGTACAGAGGCTCAATGTAATTTAAACAGCAGTTTAATCTGACACTTGGCAACAAATACTCGATTCATTCAGTCCAAGTCATCTGTTTTTGCCTTCTGCAGCACCATCCACAAGTTGACCCCATCAATTACTTGGAACCAAAGCCACCAAAGCCACTACAACTTATCATTTCCCAAAGGAAACTCCTCGACAGCTCTAACAGAGCATTTCATTTCCTCCCCACGTACACCTTCATTTGTGCTGAGCATCTGACACTCACTGCAGTTCTCATTTTAACTCTGACTTACTGCCTTCAGAATTTTATCCACTTCAACCTCCCATCTCAGATAATCTTCTGATCAAGGTCATTGACATTTTGGCTTTGACAATCTACCAACTCTTCTTGCAATGTCAAGGTTCCCCAAGCTAAGAAAGTAACGTGTCTGTTTTTTTCAATAGCTGACTTTTTAAGAGCTGGAGACCCAGAGGAACCCTAACACAAGAATCCCCCATTGTGTTTCTTTCTTTGACCAGAAATCTCCCTCAAAGCAATGGCCATTTCTTCCAAACCCCCACCTTTCTATGAACAAAAGTTTTTTCCAATATTACTTCCTCTTAAATATAACGCAGTAAATGGTGATGGCTACTACATTGCAAGTGATAATGACCATTTCCCTTGACAGAAAACAAAATATGTAAAGTAGCCCTGGCAAGGCTCCAAGATCCACTCCTTTTATCTGTAGGCTAGTAGGCCCTGTCAGATTGTGTCATGACCACAAAAGCAGTTTCATGACATGGGAATTGAATATAGCTTCTTTATTGCATCCTTCCTTAATTAATTTATTGTAAGATGCACTTACTGTTTCATATTTGTGATGAAACAGTATGTTTCTCAGTAAATCTTAATTTACAGTCTAGCTCAGAAAAAAGTGGCAGCTTGAAGTCCCTTACTCCATGTAAAGGCAACTGGTGAGATACTTATTCCATGAGCACCAAACAGCTCCATGTTTGGGACTTGTCCTGTTCATCTCTCCTTCAGTTTATTCTGTAATTAGCTACATTTTTGCAACTAATTGTTCATCTTTATCTTCCATGTCATCACACTGATTTCACAGAACTTAGCAGCCTGTTTGAAAACACTGGAGAAAGCTAATTATCTTTTTTAATACATATATATGTGTGTGTGTGTGTGTGTGTGTGTGTATATGTATATACACATATACAAAAAAATATTTTTTAGACAGTCCTCACTTCCACTTGCAGTTAGGAGAACCAGTAGGAACCTCAGCTATCCTAGCACAGGAGCACTCATTCCAGCATTCAGAACTGCACCTTCTAACAATCCATAAGGGTCTACCTCTACAAGTTGTCATTATGATTCCATTAAGACAACAGAAGCAGGCCTTGGAAAGCCTTTCTGAACTTCCAACCACCACACAGGGTTTGAAGCAGACACCCAACCCATAGGTGCAATAGAACTCATCTTTTATATCCCACTCTACCAGTGAAGCAAATACAACAAAAATATTCGTCACACGAGGGACTTTCAAATCCTTACAAATCCAAAGACAGCTATCAATTTATTTTACTGCCATGGTATTACTTCCTACACTTCTTGCCCTAGAACTTAAAACATCTCCCCTCCACCTCTTAATCAGACATCAGAACATTTTCCTTTCACAAAGCTGTTTATTCTGTAAGGAGCTATTCACCTGCCTTCTACTACCCAGTTATTCTCAATAACTGCTGGTTTAATGATCGTGCCTTCATTCCATTTTAGGAGAGAAATTCAACTTCCCTCTCCCTCTCCCCCTTAACAAAAGAACAACAAAAGTCCAAGACATTATGTAAAAATTTAGTCACTAATTTCCACCACTAAGTCTTATGTTCAAATGAATGTGAAGTAAAATTGAGCAGTTAGCTGGGGTAATTACACTCACTTTGGTCTGATTAAATGCAATTATATTTCACAGTTGCTTTGTGCTCTCTGTTAACCTCTGTTTTCCATCCTGTATCTCTGCTCAGTGTGATGGGAATTTCACTCCACTGACTTCCATTAGGAGCAGCTTTCTTTTCCCCTCTAGGCTTAATACTATTTACTGACCTTTCAAATTTGACTATATTCAACTGCAGTCATCTTTCTTGCTTATCCCCAAGTAATACTAACTTCTCATCGTTTGCCCATTGCAGCATTTTCAGCTGCAGCACTTGTAATGTGATAGGACATCTGAAGCTCCCTTCTTTATCAGCTAGTTATCACACACGGAGGAAAACAGGCAAACAGAGAGGGTCAGGAAATTACCCTCACACTTCAGCTGGCTCTTCCTGGGCACAGAAGCTGTCCAGTGGCTTCTCTCTTCAGAGAGAGCTGAGCATGAGAATCAGCACAGGGAGCAGCCACACCGCCTTTCAGGTTAAAACAACCTCAGGACACTACCATTTGTGACTGCTGAGGGTCTATCCAGGAGCCCTGTTAAGGGCCTTGTGGTCTTGGTATTAGGAACAATTAAGCAGATACAGAATCTTAAAGCAACGCTGAAGTTATGTGTTAATGAGCATTTAACAGCCACAGTTACAAGGTCTTAGAAAAGTTAATGTTGAATACTTTACATGATCTTATAGTTAATATAAGTCACTCTAGTCTGGATAAAATTAATAGGCTCATGAACAAAGGCACTGAGCGGCCACAATGAGGGTGTCCTCACTTGACACAAAACCAGATTTCTGTTTTAACCATCGTTAAGGCACTGTCAACTTCAATGGAAGTAACCCGGTCCCTTTGTCCGTTGAAAACCCAGCAAACCCATCTGAAAGTAATTTGGTTACAGGCTGCAAAAGGGACTCCAGATCAGCTGGGAATGGTCAGCACGGGCTGACACAAAAGGCAACTCAGACAGCTTTGAGGAGCGTGAAGCTGAAACCTTGCTGTTTGGCCTGCTCTGCATTGCTGGAAGAAGGAAGGAGAGAAGGCAGGCCAGCTGCAGCAAATCAGCTGTTTGTGAGGTCTCCTGACTGTGTTATGGATTTAGCTCTTGACAAGTGGTCCTGCAGGATAATCTTTATCAGAGAATTAGGTAAATATAATCACAAAGAACTTGCTAGCCAGTTCCAGACACCTTCCAGACCCAGCATCGTATGAGCCGAGTGATTTGTGATCAGTTTCTTGCTTTGGATAGGCATGTCTAGTAAACTAATAATGTGTCCCCTGTCTATAGGCAGAGGGGTCTTTAAAGCTCTAAGATTAATGGAGAAATCTGAAATCTCTGTGATTAGAAAGAAAATTGGATACAATTTTTTAAATCCAGTTCTTCTTTGTATTATTCCTCGTTTCTTAACTTCTCACTTAATTTTTCACCTTGAAGATAAGAAAGACTTTAGTACTAACTTCCTAAA
>VZTA01006291.1:239-11643 GCA_013398855.1 Mohoua ochrocephala | reverse complement strand
TGCCACGGGAGCCGCTCCCGAGGGGGAATCGGCTCCGGCTGCTGCCACGGGGGACACGGACGGGACCGGGACAGCCACGGCCGAGGAGCAGGGCCAGGGAAGCGCTGCCCCCGGCACGCAGGACGGGAACGCGGACACGGCAGCAGCCGCCACGGATGAGGCGGCCAAGCAGGAGGCCTCGGGAGAGTGAGTGCTGGGGGAGTGGATGTCAGCTCCGGGAAGGTGGATTTAGATGGGATATTAGGGAGAAATCCTTCCCTGGGAGGGTGGGGAGGCTGTGAGGGTGCCCAGAGCAGCTGTGGCTGCCCCTGGATCCCTGGCAGTGTCCAAGGCCAGGTTGGATGGGGCTCGGAGCAACCTGGGATAGTGGAAGTGTCCCTGCCCATGGAATGGGATGGACTTGAAGGTCTCTTCCAACCCAAACCATTCCATGATTCTGATCCCAAACACCAAGGTCTTCCCACAAACCTGTAGCACATCTTAAAGCATGTTCTTTGAGGAAATTAATAATTTATTATAGTACAAGAGGAAATGGCTTTAAGATGAAGGAAGGCGGGGTTAGATCAGGGATTGGGAAGAAATTGTTTCCTGGGAAGGTGCTGAGGCCCTGGCCAAGTTTCCCAGGAAAGCTGTGGCTGCCCCTGGATCCCTGGCAGTGCCCAAGGCCGGGTTGGAGCAGCCTGGGACAGTGGAAGTGTCCCTGCCCATGGCAGGGGGGGATTGGGATGATCCTTAATGCCCCTTCCCACCCAAGCCCATTCCATGATTCCATGGTAATTTATGAAGCCACATGGCTTTGCTGCTGTTTTTCATTTCTTAGCAGCATCAGTGACAGGAATATTCCATAAATAATAAATTCCATAAATTTTCCAGTAGCTGTAAGAATTTCTCAGGGTGCCATTAAACACTTCCTCTTTATGCTCCTTTTCCATGGTTCTGTGCCATTGGTTATCACTGGAAGAAAATAAAATATTAAAGAGATTTTTATCAGTTCCAGCCATAATTCCTTTTTTTTTTTTAATAATGAAAAATTGCTTATGTGGAAAATTATAACTTAGGATTTTTATCATTCAAAGAAAAAAAGAAATGCTGTGGGGGATTTTAGACAGCAGGACATAATTAAGGATAAGAGGCCCATTTTTAGGCACTTCTCTTTATATTTTTATATAAAATATGAATATTCCTGCTGAATTTCAACATTATATTTTTATGAATCATTTCTAGAGAACTTCAGCAGGCAGCCAGTTGCAGGAGGGAAATATTTTGCTGAAATAATTTGCTTTTTTGGAACTTTTTCTCATCACTTAGGGTGCCTGTAAGGAAAAGCCTTGTATGGATTATTATTTTTTTACTTTGAGTTGCTATTTAAAAAACTCAATCTGTGGTGGTTCATGACTCTTCGGTGCCTCTAATTTAGAAAAAAATGCTGAAATAATAAAATTCTTCTTGTTTTAGTGCTGCTGCAAAGAAGGAGGATGAGGATGCCCAACCAGTTAAAAAAACCTACACCTGGAACACAAAGGAAGAGGCCAAGCAAGCATTTAAAGAACTGTTAAAAGAAAAGGTATTTGGGCCAATTATTAATGTTTCATTGACCAATTATTGATGTTTTATTGAACTACAAAACCTGGTTTTATTTTTATTTTATTTGCCAGGTTTTACTTGATTTTTTTTTTGTGAAGAATTCCCCACTCTTGTGGCAATGAAGGAAAAGAACTTCCCAGTGAAATGTTGTTTTAGCTCAAAAATAAAATGCTCTTTTTTTTTTTCCCCCAGTGGCTATTTTTAAGGAATTATTCCTTGTTGGATGTTAATTCCAGGTCTGATTAATCCATAATTTCCTGTTTTCACAGCGAGTTCCATCCAATGCTTCGTGGGAGCAAGCCATGAAAATGATCATTAATGACCCCAGATACAGGTACCGAGTCCTCCTTTAATTCCACACAAACCCTTTTTTAGGGAGTTTGCCTTCCAAACAATCCAAAGTTCTGTCAGCAGCAGATATTCCTGCATCTGGTGCCATTGGCAGGGAATCCATAAAGAAATGCTTCCAACAGCTTAATTTTCCTTGGGAAAAAGCGTGGAAGTTGGTATTTTATGATGAGTTTTGGGATTAAAAGGTTTAGATTATATTTAATTTTATGTCAAAGATGGATTATTCAAACCTGTTGCCTTTTGCTTTTTGGTTTTGATTTTCTTGTCTATTTTTCTTATTTTCTTATTTTCTTTTTCTTCTTTCCCTCCTTTTCCCCTCCTTTTCTTCTTTCCCCTCCTTTTCTTCTTTCCCCTCCTTTTCTTCTTTCCCTCCTTTTCTTTTTCTTTTCCTGATTTTCTCCTCTTCTTTTTATCCTTTTTCTCCTCTTCTTTTTCTCCTTTTTCTCCTTTTCCTGCTTTTCTTTTCCCTCTTTTCCTGCTTTTCTTTTCCCTCTTTTCCTGCTTTTCTTTTCCCTCTCTTCCTGCTTTTCTTTTCCCTCTTTTCCCGCTTTTCTTTTCCCTCTTTTCCCGCTTTTCTTTTCCCTCTTTTCCTGCTTTTCTTTATCTATAAATGACATTATTCTTTCCTTTTCTTTCCTGGGCAGTGCTTTGGCAAAACTGAGTGAAAAGAAGCAAGCCTTTAACGCTTACAAAGTTCAGACAGAGAAGGAGGAGAAGGAAGAAGCCAGATCCAAGTACAAGGAAGCCAAGGAATCCTTCCAACGTTTCCTGGAAAACCATGAGAAGATGACATCCACCACCAGATACAAGTAAGGGACTCGGGACAGGAATCTGGGATAAAAATCCTCATGGGATGCACTGCTGGGAGTGGCATCAACTTCCACTTTTAGCTTTTTCCTTCATTTATAAAAATTAAAAAGGTGTCACACAAAAAACTTCCCAAGAGGGAAAATCAAGGAGAATTCCTACAGAAGTGTTCCTGCTTGGAGCAGAGCTCTCCCTGATGGTCTTGGGAATTGATGGGATAATTTTAGTCACCCATAAGTAAATCAATAAATAAAGAGTTGTGTGTTTTTGATTTGTTTTGCCCAGAAAAGCTGAACAAATGTTTGGGGAGATGGAAGTGTGGAATGCCATCTCCGAGCGGGACCGGCTGGAGATCTATGAGGATGTTTTGTTTTTCCTGTCCAAGAAGGAGAAGGTAAATTCCCTTCAAATGCATCCAATGTCTCCTCACTTGTTCCTAAATCACTGTAAACCTGTGCTTGAGGCTTTAGGACAGATAAACAGCAGGTTTTTGGGAAGGGTTTTGGATTTATTGGGATTTATTCCCGCTGATTTTGCCATGTGTTTAATTTTAGGGGAATTTTAATAAATCACATAATGGATTTTATTCTAAATCAGTGAAACAATAATAAGATGGGAAAATTGTGTTGTGTCCGAGGCCGGGTTGGATGGGGCTTGGAGCAACCTGGTCCCTGTCCAGGGCAGGAGGTTGGAATGGGACGAGTTTTAAGGTCCCTTCCAACCCAAACCACTGTAGAATTCCATGATTTTCTATAAGTAAAAGTTTAGTTTTATGTTTTCTTGGAGAGCACACTTGATATCTTGCATTTCTGTCCAAACCACCTCAAATTGAACCCAAAAAAAACCCCTTTTCCCCTCAGGAACAAGCCAAGCAACTCCGGAAGAGGAACTGGGAAGCTCTGAAGAACATCCTGGATAACATGGCCAACGTCACCTACTGCACCACCTGGTCAGAGGCTCAGCAGTACCTCATGGACAACCCCACCTTTGCCGAGGACGAGGAGCTCCAGAGTATGTCCAGGGGCTCTGGGGTTCTTTGGAAAGGAGGATTTCTTCCTGAGTGGGAAGGAATAACCTGATTTTTCTACCCCCTTTTCCCTGTTTTCTTGCTAGACATGGATAAGGAGGACGCCCTGATCTGTTTTGAGGAACATATCAGGGCCTTGGAAAAAGAGGAGGAGGAAGAGAAGCAGAAAAGTCTGCTGAGGGAAAGGAGGAGGCAGCGTAAAAACAGGGAATCTTTTCAGGTTGGTGGAATGTGGGGTTCTGTCCTAAATACGTCGTGGAATACCATGGGATATTCCATATGGGGTTTTTCATTTTTGGGGGTTGAGGAAAGGGGGTGTTTAAAGCCTCAGTGTTGGGTTGTAGCATTTTCTCTGCTGTGCTATGCCAGAAAGCTGGAAAAGAAGGGAAGAGTCAGAGGGAATAGGTGTGGATGGGAAGGAGATGCAGCTGGAATGGTGTAGATGGTGGAGAAAAGCAGGAAGAACAATGTAAAAAAAAGGAGTTTTCAATCCTATTAGAACGAAAACTGGAATTCCAGTTACCAAGACAATCCATCCCAGCTGGTACCAAGGAGAAGCGTGAGGAATGACTCCAAATTTCCAATTTTCCTTGTGTTTTCCAGCTGTTTTTGGATGAGCTGCACGAGCACGGCCAGTTACATTCCATGTCCTCCTGGATGGAATTGTATCCAGCCATCAGCTCCGACATCAGGTTCACCAGCATGCTCGGCCAGCCTGGTAAGGGAGGGGAAGCCTGGGGGTTGGGGCAGGACAGAGCACTTAGTTCTGTTTATTAACACCTAAAAATGCAGCTCTTTGGGTAAACCTGACCTGTGGCTTAACTAAACCCTCCCTCAGGATCAACTGCGCTTGACCTGTTCAAGTTTTACGTGGAGGACTTGAAAGCTCGTTACCATGATGAGAAGAAGATCATTAAAGACATCTTAAAGGTGAGGATTGCCTGGATCCTCCTTTAATTCCACATTCCCCATCCGAGGGAGCTGGGATTTCCTTGTGGCAATTGAGGGAATTCCTGACTTCCCTCATGCCAAAGGAGCCATTTTTTTTCCCCAGGATAAAGGATTTGTGGTGGAAGTGAACACTTCCTTTGAGGATTTTGTCACTGTCATCAGCTCCACTAAAAGAGCCACCACTTTGGATGCAGGGAACATCAAGCTGGCTTTCAACAGTGTAAGTATTCATTAATAAATTCATTCATTAATTGGGATATCTGGATAATTAGGATGGGAAATCCTTTTTCCAGACAGGAATTTGGGTTTATTTTCTAACTAATTGAGGAATATTCTGTTATTTAGAGTTATTTAACTGATTCCAGGTGCCGAAATAAAAACAAACCTTAATCCAAGCCATCAGCATTCCCAAACTGGAGGAATTCTGGGATGGGAATTTAGTGATGTTCTCCTGTTTCTACATCAGATTTCTCCTGATTTGTGTGTTTCTGTAATTGTGCACAATTGGATTCTCAGGAACAGCAATTCCATGCTTGGAAAACAAAGAATGGATTCATTTTCGATAAATCAAGAATTTATTATAATAATTTGGATTTAATAATTAATGAAGTTTCCTGTACTTAATTCCCTTGTCGTTTCCAAGTGACCGAGACACAACTCTGAGGGTCAGCTGTCCAGAATTCCCAATAAACTGAGTTGTTTTCCTTGCACTTTCCAACCCCGCGCTCCTTTCCCTCCCCGCAGCTGCTGGAGAAGGCGGAAGCGCGGGAAAGGGAGCGGGAGAAGGAGGAGGCGAGGAAGATGAAGAGGAAGGAATCAGCCTTCAAGAGCATGCTGAAACAAGCCACGCCCCCCATCGAGCTGGATGCTGTCTGGGAGGATGTAAGGATGGCAATTCCTGGGAAAGAATTCCCAAATTCCCAGACGGGCCCCTGCTCATCCCTGAAAACCCCGCATCCTCCCAGCTCTTCCTGCTTCTGCTTATGGGACTTAAAAATCCCATCAAATCCTGTGTTTCTTCAGGAAAATTTGGAATTGGATGGGGAAAAATTCATCCTGGTGCTTTTGATTACAATTGGAAATGAAAAAATTCCTAAAACAAATGGGAAAACCCCCCAAAAGAATCCCACAAAGCTCCCAAAGTTAATTTGAATTATTTAAAAGTATAAACTTGGTCCTGGATAAAATAACCTGGAAAACCTTTCCTTTCCAAGGATAATTTATATAAACATTTGGGGGTTTTTTTAAGCTTAAATGGAATGTGCAGGAAGAAGAGTGGGATTTTCCATGAGTTAGAGCTTCCCTGAGCACTGGAAATTTGGGATTTGCTTGGAAATCTGGGATTAAAAGAGTTGAACCTTGTACCAGTTCAGGGGCTTTTTCAGCTGGTGAAAATAAATCTGGTTTTATTAAGTTTTTATTATTTTTATTCATCTAAAAATTATTATTATCTTTATTGTTGTTATTTTTATTCTCTCTTACTATTTTTACTATTGATTTTTATTATTCCTTATTATTTGTATTGTTTCTTAATATTTCTGTTATTTCTTACTGCTTTTATTTTTTCTTATTTTTGTTCCTTATGGTTTTTAGTTTTCTGATTTTTCTTATTTCTTGTTTTTATTTTTCTTATTTTTTCTTATTTTTATTATTGTTGGTTTTATTATTTTTATGATGCCTTATTTTTATGATTCCTTATTGCTTTTATAATGTTTTTTATGCCTTATTATCTTTATTACGCCTTTTATTTTTATTATTCCTTATTATTTTTATTGGTTTTATTTTTCTTATTATTTTCCTATTATCCCTTACTGGTTTTATTATTTCTTATTGTTATTGCCATTATCATTACTATATTATATTATTTTATTCTGTTTATTCTCTTCTAATATTTTAACAAATTAATATTTTAATTATTAATTATTAATATGATTATTCTCCTGACAGATCAGAGACAGATTTGTGAAGGAACCAGCGTTTGAAGACATCACCCTGGAATCCGAAAGGAAAAGGATATTTAAGGATTTCTTACATGTCCTTGAGGTAATTATTCCTTTCTTTTGGAAATCCTTGGACAACAGACAACAAAAATTCCTTTTCCTCCTGAATTAGGTGGGAAGGGGAAGGATTTAATGGAATTTTTGTTCCTAAATTGATAACAGGAGATGGATTTGATTTTTCAGCTCTCACACTTGGAGGTTTTGTTCCATTTCTTGCAGTTTGGAAGAATTTTAACTGAAATTTTAACTTTTTAATTTTACAATTTCCAATTAGGCAGAGCAAGGGATGGGTTTAGGCCAGACTTAACTTGGATCCAGGGAACAGATCCGTGGGAATCCATGTGTTTTTCCTTGCTCCTGGCTGCTTTTATGGCAGCTCCAACATGACAGCAGTGCCCGTTTTTAGGGATTTTGATATTAAATGCTGATTATGGAGTTTTTAACCTTTCCTGGCTTTGGATCAGGAAAAATACTGATTTTTTGGGATGTCCTGTAGGAGATGGTGAGGTGGTGCTGCCATTAAATGGTGATTATGGAGTTTTTAACCTTTCCGGGCTTGTGTGGATCAGGAAAAACATCAATTTTTTGGGATGTCTTGTGGGAGCTGATGAGCTTTTGCTGCCCCGTCCTTGGCAGTGTCCAGGGCCAGGTTGGAGCACCCTGCTCCACCAGGGAAGTTGTCCTTACCCATGGTGGAACAAGCTGGGATTTTAGGGTTTCTCCAAGCCCAATCCCTGCTGGAATTCCGAGCTGACCCCTCCTTGCCTTGCCCACAGCACGAGTGTCAACACCACCACTCCAAGACCAAGAAGCATTCGAAGAAATCCAAAAAACATCACCGGAAGCGCTCCCGTTCCCGCTCTGTGAGTATCCCCAAAAATCCCCCCTGTGCAGTTCCGTCCTGTGCTAATTCCTGCTGCAGGAATAATTCCCATTATTAATTGGAATTCTCCCCCTGGGCTGTGTGTGAAGGGCTCAGAGTCCGAGGACGATGACAGCCACTCCAAGAAGAAGCGGCAGCGCTCGGAATCGCGGTCGGTGTCCGAGCGTTCTTCCAGCGCCGAATCCGGTATGGGATGGGATGGGATTGGCTTCAGACCAGCTGGGGTTTCATCCCTGGGGATTTATCCATTGATTCCTGGGTTTTTTTGTTTCTCCCTGTGGCTGCAGAGAGGAGTTACAAGAAGTCCAAAAAACACAAGAAGAAGAGCAAGAAGAGGAGGCACAAGTCTGTAAGTGCAGCTCAGTTTGGAGCTGGGTTATGGAAAACCTGGCAGCTGCTGTCAGTAATCCCAGCTGGATTTTCCAAGAGAAAAATTGGGATCAAGCTGGAGGAGGATATTGCCAAAGTAACAACTTTCTGTTACATATTCCTAATATTAGACCACTTCAAACTGCTGAATGTGGAGGGTTTAACTCCATGGGAAGGACTCCAGTAGTAACCTGGGATTTGCTGCTTATCCTGGAAAATCCCGGTGTTCCTCTTTGTTGGGAAGGATCCCAGCCATTCCTTGTGCCTGCCTGAGCATCAGGGTTGTGCTGGAAGCTCTGAGTTCTTGTACAAGAGCAGCAGAAGGATCTAAAAAGCAGAAAGAGCTTCACTTCTTCCCTGTGAGGGTGGGGAGGCCCTGGCACAAGTTTCCCAGGAAAACTGTGGCTGCTCCATCCCTGGCAGTGTCCAAGGCCAGGTTGGACAGGGCCTGGAGCACCCTGGGGGTAGTGGGAGGTGTCCCTGCCCATGGCAGGGGTAGAATGGGGTGAGATTTAAGGTTCCTTCCAACTTAAATCATTCCATGATCTTACAATTCTTTAAATTGAAGTTGGACTTTAAAATATTCAACATTAATATTCAATATTCCCATTTTTTTCCCCCAGGATTCACCAGAATCTGATGTGGAACGAGAGAAGGACAAGAAAGAGAGAGAGAGGGACAGTGAGAAGGAAAGAGCCAGACAGAGATCCGAGTCCAAGCATAAATCTCCCACTAAAAAACGGCCTGGAAAAGATTCCGTAAGCTCTGCTTCCTTCTTTTCTTGTGCTTTGGGCTCTGGCAGCAGGATCTGCTGGATGCAGATTCCATAGCCGTGCTCTGGGAAAGGTCAGAGGTTGGATTTGATGATCCTGGAGGTCTTTCCCAATTCCCAAATTTGGATTTTGGGGTTCCCAAGTGACACAGAGCAGCCAAGTCTGGCTCTGTGTCCCTGCTGAGGCTCCCGGTGTGGAACCTTCCTGGAAAATGCCATCCTGACCACTGTCCCATCTCTCCACAGGGAAACTGGGATACCTCTGGCAGCGAGCTCAGCGAGGGGGAGCTGGAAAAACAGAGGAGGACTCTTTTGGAACAGCTGGATGAAGATCAATGAGAAGATTCTTGATACCAAAAATGTTTACAGGTGGCAAAATAAAACCAAGCCTTGTGTGGGCGAGGCCCTGGGGCCGGTGGCCGGTGGCCCATGGCCACAACAACGGTGGCTTTTAGTTTTTTACCACTTCAATCCAGTCAAAAGTAGAAAAATCCGTGAAATTCTGAGGGCAAAGCTGTGCCTGGCCTGGAGCTGCGGGGCGGGATGGGGGCTGGGATCCCCTGGAGGGGACACAGAGGTGGCAGCAGTGTCCCCAAGCACTTTCCCTGTGTCCTTCCTAGGCAGGGAGCAACCCTGGGCTGCCTGGGCAGAGCCCAGTTCAGCTTCAGGAAAAAAATTCCTAATTTAATTCCTTGTGCTTTCATTCATTGGATGGATTTGGCGGGTGGGATTTTTTTTGGGGGGAAGGCAACGGGAGTAAGGAATCCATGTCCTGATGTGTTCTGCAAACCCCTGGATTTTGGGATTGTCTGGCACTGGAGCTTTTGTCCAAGACTGATTGATGTCCGAGTCCCGACTCCCATCAATCCCAAATCCCCGGGAATGTGGTGGATGGGAATCCTCCTGCTGTGCCAGCAGAGGGAGCGTGTGGGACACAACCACCTCGGCATTCCCTGAATCCCGACCCGGCCCAGCCCCGGCCGTGACTCCAGCGTTTCTCTCCACCTTTTTTCTCTTCCCCTTCCGAAAATTTAGGAATAAAAATCCAATATTAAACGCAATTCCATGTGTTGCCTTAAGAACCTGCTGCAGAATGTACCTGCACAGCCCAGAGCAGCCCAGAGGAGGGAGGAGGAAGCAGCTCCAGCCCTGTTTTCCAGCCCCTGCACGTTCAGGAAGGTGCCCCCAGCCCTGCTCGGTGAGAAAGTTGGGAACCCGCTGTCCTTGGAATATTTTTGTACATTTTTATCAATGATTAAACCTTGTCTTTTAGCATGTACTGGTATTTATTTCTCCTTAAATACTCTGTACAGCTCTGAGCCACATCATCACTCACAAAACCTGCTCGAAAACTCTTTAGATTCCTTTTCAGGAATTTTTTTTTCCCCGAATTTTGACCACTCTTACCAGTGCATAAACACCCAAAGGATCCATTTATCCAGGGAATTCTCTGGCTGGGGTGGTTACAAGGCTCAGACTCCTTAAGAACACCCTGAGATTGAAGTGAGTTACTTGAAATAGAAAATGCAGGAGGTTGTAAATCCCATTTTTTCCTGGGATGCTTTGGGATTTTCTGGGATGCTTTGGGATGGGAAAGCACATCCCAGTCCTGCTGTTTCCCCCTGAAGGGTCGTTGCTCATCACCCATTGCTTGGGGAAAAAAACACCTGGATTTGGTCAAACAGGGCTTGTGGGAATTTTTGGTATCCGTGGGGTGTTTGGTGTGGAAATCCAGGTTGGCAGGGAATATATTCCAGGTTTATCCCTGCAGCAAGTGGCTCTCCCAAGGAATTTGCTGCTCCGGGGCTTTACCTCTCCTTTGCTCACCTGACAGCCACTTCCCTGGATTTATATCCCAAAATGGGAATGCTCCAAGTGGGAACAGCCCAGCAGAGTTTGGGACACAGGAGGGCACCTGGCCCTGGAATCCTGCCTGGAGCTGGGAGAAGGATTTAGAGTCTGACAGGCCCTCAGGCTTTGCAAACAGGGAGAAACTTCTTCCACTGCTCTTAATCCCTTACATCCACATAAATTCAAGGAAAAAGTTCTTCCTAAGGGAATATGCCTCTTAAAAGGTTTGCCTTTATTTTTCCATTAAAAATAAAAAACTGGGAATGTAAATTATTCCAATGGTGGGGTTTTCTTAACATCTGCCTTGGGGTGACTTTATGGGCTGTATCCCCTATTGCCTGCTCTCTGCCCAGACACGAACCCTGTGCCTGGAAGGGAGAGGGGGAGACACACAGAGCCCTCGTTCCTGCGGCACAGCCACGGAAAGCATCTTCCTGGGGTTTTCCCTCAGTTCTCAGCTCTGCAGGAGGGACGAGAGTGGCATTCTCTTGGTTTTTAGCTAGTTTCTTGTTCGTTAGAGCCTTGGGACTTTGGCTTTTTCTTCTTCTCTTCGGGGCTGTTCAGCAACATCAGAACATCCCCGGAGGGGCCCCACAGCAGCCTGGAGGGGCTCCCTCACACCGGTCCGGAGGCACTCCCTCACACCGGCCCGAGGGGCTCCCTCACACCGCTCCGGAGGCACTCCCTCACACCGGCCCGGAGGGACTCCCTCACACCGACCCAGAGAGGTTCCCCCTCACACCGGCCTGGAGGGGCTCCCTCACACACCGGCCCGGAGGGGCTGCCCCACACCGGCCCGGAGAGCCCCC
>VZTA01006290.1:1533-13006 GCA_013398855.1 Mohoua ochrocephala | reverse complement strand
ATGTAACTCCATTTGCCACCACTTCCTAGGCCCAGCCATTAGCCACTTCTTAACCCAGCAAAGAGTGCTCCTGTCCAAGCCACGAGCAGCCAGTTTCTCCAGGAGAAAGTTGTGGGAACCAATGTCAAAGGCTTTACTGAAATCCAGGTAGACCACATTCACAGCCTTTCCTTCATCTATCGAGTAGATGACCTGTCATCACAGAAGACCAGGTTGGTCATGCAGGACCCACATTTCATAAACCTCTGCTGGCTGGGCCTGATCACCTGGTTTTGCTGTACATTTTTTTCCCCATACAAAGATTATTCATACCTTTTCTCTGTTTTTGTATCATGCTTTACTTGAGGAGGCTCTCTAAGCAGAGATTTCAGTGAGCTGAACTGCTGAGTAGTATTGTCACCAAGAACTAAGAAAACAGGCACGGTGAGGGAGTCAAGTTCCACAAGAATGTTACTGTCAGGAGATGCAAAAAAATTCTCATACTGTAGTACACACACTCTACTTAGGGTGTGAGAAACCATTTTCAAAAGACAGAAGCATGCTAAAAGGTTTTTTGAGAACAACTGATCTTGTCGCTGTATAAGCATCAGTTTTAAAGTTTCTAACGTCAGCTTTGCCACATGCCCAGTCACACTGGCTCTTGAATGCCAGTACAAGACAGTCAAACACTGCTGAAAATATTTCAGGACACAATGCATCCACTGAGTGTTCTTCACAGACTTGTTTAAAGATGCATCCTGGTTTAGCAAAGCACGTTTCACAAACTGAGCAATGCTGAAAAAGTGGATAATGCAATTCACTGTGTAATTCAGTAACACATCTTTCTCTTCCATATTTTTTGAAATCCCTATCTGCCATGCACCGAGGAGGTTTTTCTGAATGGAATTTAGTTCCAATGATGATTTATCTTTCTCTTCAATATCATCTTCTGCATGGATGGTATCAAACATTGATGCAAATTCTAAGCAGCCTTGATCAGCATTACCAACAAATGAATGGATTCTTTGGTTATAGAAGCTGGAAGGGTTATCGCAAAACTGCTTCTCACTGTCTGATTCTTCTTCATGGTCCTAAATCAGACAAGCAAAAAATCAACAGTTTAATTCAAGTTTATTGAGAGAGAGAGAGAAAGAGCGAGAGCGAGAGCGAGAGCGCGCGCGAGACAGCACAGATGTAAGGAATGACCATTTAGTCAGTCTCACAAATGAGATTTTTATGCTTAATTACCTTGCTTAAATGCAAGTACACTTAATGAACTACAATTTCATCTCAATCTCAAATTAAATGCGGTTATTTGCAAAATAGTTAGGCAGACAGAAATTAAATCACCAAACCAAAAAATTACTCTGCCAATACAGCAGTAGATATTATACCAAAAAGTGAAACTCTGTCCTTCGTTAAACCTAGAGTACAAGACAGAGATTTTGCCAGATCTCCATAAGATATAAAAGTCATTCAACAAAAGCTCAAAATCTTCAAAGTACAAACCAAAACGCAAAAGCATGAAATGAAGTTGGGAAAGGCTCTTCAATAGCTACAATCACAGGGCCACTGTTCCAAAAGACAAATACAGATTTTGGAATTGATTAAAGAATCCTCTAAAACTGAGGATAAAGACAAGTATCTTATTTACTAAGGATAAGACTGTTATTAAAATACTCTACAGCCCCAGTATATCTAATAGCTAATACTACATTTTATTATAAAGTGAAGCTAAAGTTTTAGGTTTCCAGGGAGACCTTACAGCACCTTTCATTACGTAAAGGGGGCTACAAGACATCAGGACAGAGACTTTTTACATGAACATGTAACGATAGAACAAGGGGCAATGGTTTTAAACTGAAAGAGGGCAGGCCTACATAAGGTATTAGGTAGAAATTCTTTACTGTGAAAGTGCTGAGATTCTGGAACGGGTTGTCGAGAGAAACTGTGGCTGCCCTATCCTTGAAGTGTTCAAGGCCAGGTTGGATGGTGCTCTGAGCACCCTGGTCTAGTGGAAGGTGTCCCTGCCCCTGGCAGGGGGTTGGAACTGGATGATCCTTAAGGTCCCTTCCAACACAAACCATTCTATGTATTGAAACACAATAAATTGATATATATGTAGATTGGCACATACTCTTCAAAAGCGAACACATGCTGAAGGAAATAATATGCTTGAAAATAAAAATCAACTATCAGTTTAAGAAAATAAGCAGGGTCCTCACACCTATACAGAAAATGAGAATTTAACAAATATTGACTTATTTTAAATACATGTAATAAGAACAAATAAACCTATTATTATTTTTTTAAAGAAAAAGGTATTATAAATGGAAATAACAGGGAGTTAACTTATATAATTTCAGAATCGTAAGTGGAAAAATGCTATTAAGTACCAGTAAATCCATGGTTTTCTCGTTCATTTCTGTTGTGTCCTCCTCCAGGAATCTCGGAATGGTGGAGAAGACAGAACTTTGATTTTGAACTTGTTTTAAAAGACTAGCTTTTAAAGACAACAGTGATCTTAAATACCGAGATCTCCCTTTAGACTACAAGAAATAACAACAGAAAACATGTTATCAGTTTCTAGCAAGACAGACATTTTCTAAAAAAAATCAAGGAAACTGGTGACTGATGCAAAAAGCTTCAGTTCAAAAGTCCCAGAAAGACAGGGAGAACATGTCAGCAAGCATCTACTGCACAGAAACAAACTATCATTCGACCATGCTTTGAGGAGGCAGAAATCTCTCACACCAGACAACTTCAGTTTGAAAGAATCTGCTTTCTTGATGCCTAGAAATCTGCCCATATGCAGGATTTTTTGCATTTTTATAATAACATATCTCTTTAAATCCTCAAATCTTTGCTCACTATTCTAGCTTATACAGGAACACCATGATAGCTCACTTCTCCAAAAATCCAGAGTAGAAGCTGAATTGCAACTGAGAAGTTGCATTCTATCAGCAAATGCAAATATTCTGCACTAAATATCTGTTATGTGGTCAGCAACAGTTGCGGGACCTCTTCCTTCAATGGTTTCCCTTCTCCCAGACTTAGCTCAATTTAGAAGTGACAGAAAATTAAACAGAAGTGCTTTAATTAAGCTTTAATTTGCACCCTTGACTGAAGATCTAGTGGACAAATGTATGCAGAACCATCGGGACTAAGTTATAGAGGATTTACAGAATTCTTTCTGCATCATTCTGAAAGGGTGAGTTCATCAAAGCAGCATAATGCCTGTCAACGCTCTGAATCAACTCTACAGATATAGAAATCCCTGTTTCTTTTACAGTCCCAGAAAAAATAATATAGTGACAGTTCAGACTGTCCCACTCACTACATTTTACTGAAATATCACCCAGACATCAAAGGAATAAAATTTCAGGAAAACTGTATTCATTGTTTTGCAGCCCAACATGGTTATTTAAACAACTTTATAATTCAAAGGTACTCGGTCTAGAATTTACATTTTTTCATGCACATGAAATTTTTTACTTAAAGCCCACAAAACAGTTCATAACCCTACCTTGAAGTTCAGCAAATTCTGACGGATATTTTCAAGCTGTTGGGTTGAATCAAGCAGAAGGGATCTCATAAATCCTGATGGAGAAAAGTTGCTGGGAAATCTTAGCAGTGTTATCATGTATCCATCAGAGACAATGAGGTAGGGCAGTCTCGGATGTGAAGCAATGGAGAATCTCTGTCTCGTGAGGTCACGCTCAGAATCTGAAGAACCAAGAGACTGGCTGGAGTCTCGACAGAAAGAGTGGTGCTGTCTAAAATAGAAATACATCAAAAATTAAGAAGCAACTCACCTATGTAATAATCACGAACAGAATAACTTCAGAACATGTAATACCATGCACTCTACTACCCAAGTACGTCCTTTCAGAACCCTAAGGAAGTGGTCAAACTTTTGCAGGATGAGCACTCTGGATAACACTATTTATGCTTGCAAGACGCCAGTATTTTGCTACAGTAGCAACTTCTTTTAATTTAAATAAATTAAAACCAGCTTTCAGTCTCCATTTATTATTTCATTAGTAATAATTGTATTTTTTCATAATTTGACTTTAAATTTCTATATCATACTTTCTTCTCTAGCTCTTATTGGGTATGACTTGAATATGACATTTGAAGGGTTAGGCTAAGACAGTCATATATGACAGACAAAAAACCCCTGAAAATCTGAATCTTACAAGTATTTCAGCATCAGTTCAGATATTCAATAGAAAAATTATATAAACACACAAGCCTTCTCTTTCAAAAAGGTCTTTCTTATACAGAAATCCCTCTTTACTGAGTTCCAGAAAACTGTGTAATGCATGTATTCTATTAGCCCCACGACACATTGTTTGTGTTTATTTGAAAAAAAAATAGCTGCATACATTCAACATATCATCATAATTCATATATTTTAATACATTTTAGTATCTGATTTTTCAACCAGATAGTGTACGAAGGTAGTATACTGCTTTAAATGTCTTCACGAGGTGTTATATTTACACATTATCTGGTTTAAGTCATGCAAAATTAGTAAGATTTTGAAAAAATAATTAAAGCTAAGATTCTATTTTGTTTTCTCTATTTTCTCTATTTACTTTCAGTTTATGCTAAAGTGTATCACTTTCTACTCTCTCATGCACCCAGCAGCATAATCTCAGAATTTAGATCTGGAGAATCCCAAAACAATATTTTAAAAACTAACTCGTTTCCGTCCATGCAAGTATGTTATTTACAATATCTTACATCAGGTTCTATACATAAAATTAAACAGTGAGCAGAGAAATAGCACTGGATTAAAATAAATTTGCACTTCCAGCACTTTTGTAAGTTTAATTTCTTCTTATAACATAAAAACATGCTAATTTTAATTACTAATAAATTCAAACACTTTTAGAAAAACAAATCACTTTATGTATACTTACATTGTCACAATGTCAATTTTCATCACGACAAACGCATTATAAGAAATAGAAGAGAACTATGAATGAGAAACAGATATTGGAAAGACACATGAAAAGCAAAAGAGTGAATTTGAAAGATTACATTTATGCAAAATTATAATAAATATGATAGAAAGTAAGGTAAGACCATAAGACAAAAACATATAAACCTTTTCAAACCCTTTTACCTGTATGTTATTAGTGGATGAAATGGAATAAACTGTGCTGGTCCAAATTCTACAGAGCATCCAGAAGCAATTAAGGTCAGCAATTCACCCATGCATGTCAATAAAATCAAAGATCCACGTTTTAACATGCAAGCCAAGAAAAGGCTGTCAGGAGTCCAACACATATCGCCAACCCAGTAAGATCTAAATTGGGCAGGTAAAAAAATATTTTTTCTCTGTCAAATTTCTGCAGCAGAGGGTTAGGATAGTTATAAAATAAACAAACAAACCATAACACAAACCCACAAGATCCACAACAGCAGGAGAAACGGCATGAATTACTGACCTGATGAACCTGGATGGGGTCACGCTATTCTTGCTACTACAACCTTTAAGGCTACCCGAAACGGTTACAAAATTCAACGTATTTAAAAACAAAACCTGCGTTGCCTAGAAAGAAAAAACAAATGTAAAGACATCATAAATGTTTGTATCAAAATGTCATTATTGTAAAAAAAGTCTACTATTAACTTACGCATTATATCTGGTGTACTGGTTAACATTATTATACATGAAAGTGACATTGCATTTCAATATTTATTACTATTTGAATATGTATGAAATTCTACACTTTGGTCAACACTTGAAAAATAACTAAGGACTATTATATGCTTAATATATAACTCAATATTCTTTTTAACGTAACTTTTTCTAAAACACTCAATATAAGATCAGTCCTCAATAGTCTTTCTGGTAATAAACAACTGGAGCTTTGAAGGATTGCATCACCCCAACCTGGTACATCAAACAAACTGGTCCATATTCCCTGTCATCATTAGCACTAAAAAGCACATTAAAATTTGACCTCTGAGTTGTTAATAGGAGTAACATTAATAAGTGGGAACTCCAAAACATGTTAGGCTGAGGCTTGACTGATAATCACACAGAATCTTTGCAGATACAATGCAGTAACTGAAATTAGTTTCTTTATTATTGCAGCTTAGAAATGACAGAGGATCTTACACCAACTTGTAACTGAACACCACATTCAATTATGAGTTGCAGTAGAAGTTTTTAGCTATAATATATAATGTGAATATAATTCCATGTCCCCTTATGAGTGCTGACAAATCATCCTAAAACTGTGGTTTTAAATCCTTGTTACCACGTCATTCAAACTGAACTCTTACCTTAAATGATGCACTGTCATACATACCTTTGGATCAGTTTGATTAACAGCTACTGCAAGCAGAAGTCCATCTCCTGCAAATGCACATAGCAGAGCTCCCCTCGACTTTACAGACACACACTGAGGGACCAAATTAACAAGAGAACAAGTCTGCTGTACCCACTGGATCTGGTATGGCAAAGAACTGAATATCAACAAAAAGACAACAAAACCAAGTGGTCACTCCATTATGCTGAATGGAACGATTCATATATAGTAAAAAAACATGCAAGACAAAACCATATAAAGCATGAGCTATAAAAAAAACCCCAAACACCTGTTTTTCTTCAAATGCCTTACAAATGAAAAAGATATTTTTGTATTTACTCAAGTTTAAAAATTATGTCTGAGCACTAAGAATTATTTTTATGGGACGGGAATTGGGGCTGTAAGTCTAGAACATGCAAATAAATATAAATCGATGACACATAATTGAGGCACTCGCATTCTAGCCAGGAACACCTTCCTCAGACCTCGTAACACTATCTGCCACAGGAATACTCAGAATTTGAAAATCAACAGCATGTGGCTCTGAATAAAAAATTTGTGGATGACCCATTACTGGAAGTGTTCAAGGACATGTTGCACTGGCTTCCAGCAACTGATCTAGCGGAAGGTGGTCCTGCCCACTGCAGGGAGGTTGGGTTACGTGACTTTACAGGTCCCTTTCAATCTAAACCATTTTGTGATCCTAAAAAGATGCAAAACATGACAGAAAACGCAAGAAAGATTCTGTCTTGAAGCATGCCATCTAACTGACAAGAAAAAAAAAAGCATTAATATGAAAAAATGAATTAAACAATAGCAAGCAATGAAACTAAGCATGAGTTGCCATAAGAAAATATGAGTAAGATGTCTGAGAAATGTGGTTACAATTTCAGACTGCAATTTCTACGTTGTGGATGGATAGACAGATAGATAGACAGACAGAGAGATACATACATACATACGTACACATTTTTGCACTGGGTATATCACATTCTATTTAATTTTTTATTTTTTATATTACCAGAAAGGATTACCATGATAAACTGAAGATTAGGTCAAGGAGGACATCATTACTAAGTCAGTATCAAAAGGACATCATGTAACAAAAGCAGTTGTACCACAGCACACGTAGGGAAAAATTTTAGCAAATTATTCAAATAACACCTGCAGAGGGCATATTCACTTAAACTCATAGATACATATGTCACCCAGGAAGAGGAATGGACTACACACATACTCCAGATTACTACTCAATTGCATTTTTAAGTGGTTGTAGCAGTATAACTATGTCAGTATTTGGTCCCAACTCAGATAAAGACACACTTTCTCATCAAGCAAAAGAAATGAAAAGGGCAACAGAAAACCAACAAAATACGCAAATCCGCACAATAAAGAAGAGGAAGAGGCAGTCAGGGCATTCATGGTTGTATAAGAAATATAAGAAAATATAAGATAAGCAATATAAGAAAAAAGAAGAAAAAGACATTCTATTATCATCATGCAGAAATCTATGACATTAAAACACATGTGTGCCAACAAGTGTATGCATACATACACTACCCACACAGAATGAAGGATACACACAGTTTTATCTAGGTGTAAGCTGATAATGAAGTATGGAATACGTAAATAAATGCTGTTATATTAAACACATTTTACAAGGGACATGTAATGGACAGGAGAGAATGGCTTTAAAATGACAGAGGGCATCCTATAAACATACACATGTAAACATAAGTAGGTGTTTATAATCATAGGCTAATTGGACATCCGTGTAAATGTGTTCAGTTGCGTCTCTGAATCCCAGCTCTAAGAAATAACTAAAATGTTCCTGAAGCTGTTGTATTTTCAGATATCTTTGAACTTACCTAACATTTTTAAAGGTATTTTCATGCCATCGAAGAATCAAAAATGTGAGCACCAAACACTCGTCAGAGTAGAATACAAAGGAACATAAACAGCAATCACCTAGTACCTGTAAACAAAGAGGAAACAATCAAAACAACCCCAAAAAGCTCAGCACACACAAATTTATCTTTAATTATCGGCATATTTAGATCAATTGCTATTACAATTCAAATTAAATAACACAATGTTGTCACTCAGAAATGTAAAGGCTGGCAAGAATATAAGTGGGCCAGAAACTCTGATCTGATCCAGTATGGCTATTCTTACGTTGTCATTAAATGTAACATGAACCAAATTATTAAGCCTATGCAAAATGCCAACGAGGCACACACAAAATTCAACACACACTGCTTTCAAAATTCACTAGAGCTTTTGTGGCTCTAAATTAATTAAGAAATAAAATGATTGCTTTAGGGTTTATTTTTTACCTCATTTTGTATGAAAGCAGCATGCACTCCAATTTCTTTTTCTTCAGTAGAAGGCAATATAACTGATTCATCAGGTAGAATTTGTGTCCAACGCCCAGAAGAGGAGTTTTTACAAGAGGCTGTATTTTCATGTTCCGTGCTCTCCCACAAAAAGACACATGCTGTAGGAGTAGTTAATAGTACCTTTCTGCCATCTCCAGATACATACAAGTACAACTTCATTGAACACTCTGAAGGAAAAAAAAAAACCAACAAACACAACAATGTGCCAGAATAGTTTCTGTTCCTTTGCTAGACATAGAATTAAAAAGAACAGAAAAAGGAAATTTCTCTTCTCATCTACTACAAGAAATCCAAGCTGCCATGTCAAGTATCTTAAATTTCCAGCTTCACCACTGATAGCAGACCTTTGTATCCTATGAATTATCTTTTCCACAACACTCAGCCATTAGAGACATTTCCTGAGATTGTCTAAGTGCTCTGCCATGGATTACTTTTAGCTCTTAAGTGTACTACTGATCTTCTCTGAAATGAATTTCTTGTGCAACACTTAACCTTACAAGCTGGTATCAGTGATGCTATCCAAGACAAGACAATATTTGATACTTAAGTTTGCAAAGATGCGTCTTTATTTTATTCTCTCCAGCTAGCATTTGTCATAAAAGACCACCTAGAGAACAAGCTTCAAATTATCCATGTACTGTTTACACCAAATGTACAATCAGGAATGCTTTTTTACAGTAAAAAATTAACCATTAAAAAATACACTCAACAGTATTTGAAAATGAACTGCTTACAGGGGAGCACTAACTGCAAAAATCTGTACCACTCAAATGACAAAGGACATTTGCCAAAGTTTAGCTAGCATTCAAATTATACACACACAAAACAGTGTGAGAATATAGTTTTTACTCATGTGATAACTTTCAAAGAAAGGAAAACAAGTTTCCCTCTATTCCATTTTTTCACAGGATTAATTGAAAAAAAACCTACCTTGGGCTGCTGCTACTACTTTCTTGGACTCTTTGATTGCTGGCACAATTTTCAAGTAGTCCTGATCTTTATTCCAGAGAAATAGCTCTCCTGTTGTAAGTATTCCTGCCAACCAAGCAGCTGTGTTCATTGGGGAAGAGAAGTTTTGAAGGATATTACTGTGAAGTACTTAAAATTACTTCTCTTTCATCTTAGCCACAGTTTTAGAGCTGACAGTGAACTGGCAGATCCTTTAGATATCTGCCTTTCCAGACTGTTACAAATACAAACAAAATAACCAGAGCTTATAATACATAAGACATTATACTTAACCATTTCCTGATGTCGTTAAGACAACCACATTTTTCAACAATGACTGCAGCGAAGGGATTTTCTTCTTCGTCTTCCCTGATGCCAGGTTAATTTCATTTATATGTTTACCATCTAGAAGAAAAACAGCCTCTTTTTCCTATAGGAAGAATTAAAGAGCATTTAATTTTTTCAAAATGCTATTTTCTACACAAGCCTACAAAATAATGCAGAGATAAAAAATGTAAGGGGAAAAATAATTTTAAAAAATACAAGAAGAGCAGCAATTGCCATATTAACTTAATTCTTTGGTCTATTTGCTTTACAGTATATCGTATCTAGCATGGACCTATAGTGATGATGAATTTGATTCACAGGTTTCAAACTACCAAACTGATTTTACAGTCATTATTACAAAGTTATTCAAAGTACCTCAACTAAACAACCTGCTAAAAAACGACAAAAATTGGACATTAGCTATCTTGTCTCGTCTTGTAGTGTTTAATTGAGTGAGATAGCTGCCAGTGATTTCAATAGAAAAAAAAAAATCAGCCTTAAATTCAAACCTTCCTAAATTCAAATCATAGAAGAAAAAAAATTAGTCTCATTTTATCAAAGAAGTCTAAGAAAGTATATCTTTCAACACATGCAGGATGCGACGGGGAAAAAAGAATCGTTCACATTTCCCATAATGTACTGTAAAAAAGGTTATGAAAAACTAGAACCATCAAAACAACAATCTCATCTAAGGAGTGAGTCTTTGGAGTAGGGAAAAAAAAAGTTCTACAATGTTTCTCTGAGAAATTTTGAATCTCCAGCCTCATATCAATAAGATAAAAATCATTTACTTTGATTTTTAAGGTGCACTCAAGTCACTTCCTGAGGTTGTTTCTACACCTTCCTAAAGCAAGTGGAAGTACAAAGTATTATACAATAAAAGCTCTTTGCAGAATTTTATACAGCGAGTTCATTACACTTACCTGTCCAACCCATGATATGCGAGGCCATGGTTTTCTTTGCTTGATACACGTAGAGATGAGCACATCTAGCTTAATCTCCATTCTTACTAAACCTCTAGGTAACCATCACACAGAAAAGCAAATAGTGGTATTTTCACACATTTATAGAGAAACTGAAGAAAGGAAAAAAAATAGACCACAAGTTTTTGTTATCTGGGGGCAGGCGCAGAGGAGAGGGATTCAGACGCAAAGTCCTCACTATCTCTAGCAGCTTCCTGCTAAACACAAAGAGAACTGATGCTTACCCGTACTTCCAAACTATATTTTCGTCCGGGCAGCTGACGGGCGATGTGCTGCTCAGCCGCGCGGGTTATCACACGCTTGCTCAGAAGGAGTTGAGAGAGACAAGCCGCAAGTACATTGCTAAGAACTCCAAAAACGCACAAGACGAGTAAAACGTCCTGCAGCCTCCTCCGGCGGGAGATGAGGAACTCCGGGGCAGGGGCGCCGGCCTGGCGCGGGGCCAGCCGCTCAGCACAGCGCGGGGAGCGAGGGGCGGCACGGGCTTCCCCCGCCGCCGCCGGGCGCC
>VZTA01006289.1:32290-63624 GCA_013398855.1 Mohoua ochrocephala | reverse complement strand
CCCCGGGTAGCAGGGAACTGTAGAGAAAAAAATGGAGAAGAAATACAAAAACATTGGAAGAAAAGAGGAGTAGTATAACAATTATTTCCATAAATAAGTTTGAGGAACAAATTATGTAGTCAACAATAAAAGATGAAGTAAAATAAAACCATCAAATGAAACTAAATGTTAAAAAGTCCTTCTTGATTGGATTCTGGTAGGCACTGCTGCAGTAGTCAGTCTTGAGAAAGAATTCAGTTAGACAGTGCTTTTATGAATTCGTGCAGCGGTGAAGGGGGTCCTCCATGTGTGTCAGCATAGCAGAAAGATTAAATAGCACTGGGTTATGGGGTGTTAGAGAAAATAAAAATAAAGTCAAGACTGAATTAAATGGAACTGGAGTAGCTGAAAGCTGTATTTCCAGCTTTAAACTTCAAAAATAGGTTGAGGTCATACAAACCTGAGTTTAACTCTGTGCAAAGGATTTGACTATTTTTGTACACACCTGTTTTCCTTTCCATTTTATATTTCCATCCTCAAGCACCTATACAAACTTAAAGAAAGTAATTCCCATGACCAAAGCCAAACAGTGAGGTTTTATAATAAAGATTGCTTTTAGATCCATGTGTCTGTGTGGGACTTTCACACTTGCAAAAGAATAATAAAAAAATAATTTATATTAAGCAGGTTTGTTTATTAACAAGCAAACAATAAACCCCAATACTAGACAGCATAAAACCTGAGAAATTTCAGACTTAGTAATTGTCTGCTGATTGTTTCAGCAGCATTTTGTTCAATACAGACACTGGTTTACTGGAGTAGTTGAGATTAATCTGATTAATAAAGTGATTTCTTGCAGCAGGGTTTTGCTGTTTTCTTTTTTTTTTTCCAGACTGAATTTAGAACAAGCTAATGTAGATTTCATTGGACTACCAATTACGTTTTCTTTCCAAATGAAATTGTGAAGGAAATTATTTGATTTGCTAGCTTAAAAGATGAGATGTCATGTACAATTTGTATGTTCCGAGATAACAGCTTTATAGGTACACATAATTGAAATTATAAACATTCTAATATTGACGTGTGGAGACTATACAATGGAAGGACATACATGACGTACTTCTCTTTCAGTGAGGTCTGTGAAAACTGGTTGAAGAAATATACAATCAGAAACACTCAAATTAGAAAATAAAGCAAAATAATCACCATTAGGAAGTGGGTGAAAGACAAAAGAAATTATATATTGTTTTTAAGTTTTTGCTTTGAGTTCCGAAGGAGTAAATTGCCAAAGAAACAAGACGTGACTTCTAATGAGAATTTTAAGGATCAGCAGCTGTGAGTATTTTTTGGTGGCAAAGGGTTCATCAAACACACACCTTTGTCATTCCATAGCATTGGCTTTGCATCACACATTCCTTTTATTTCTGTTTGCCTCCCCTCCAAACTCCTTTTCATTCCTCAGAAGTCCTTCCAAACATCACTGGCTACCCCTGCAGAGGCTCATCCACTGACTTTGGCTTGTGGGATTTTTTGCACTTTCTCTGTACTGGGGATTTTATGTGTTTAAATGACAGAATTTAAACATTGCCTGCTGTAGAAGTTTTCTTATAAAAGGCACAAAATGCTGGGCAGAAGTCAACTACTGAAAACAGAGTGTGAGTAGAATAAAAGCATTGATTCAGCAGTCATTCATGGTTTCTGAAAAACTGACAGCTGATATGATAATATGCTGATATATCACCCATGAGAGGAAACTTTCACAGTTGAAATGTTCAACGGTGCTTTTATCCACAATTATTAATAAAATGCATTTTTTCTTCAACATCATTTTTATCCAGGAAGTAGGGAATTCATTTGACCACAGGCTGTACTAGTCCCTTTGTACAGGCCTATGAAATGAGTGACTTCATGAAGGCCAACAAAGCTGGAGACTGTCATGAAGCCATAGCTGTCAGCTGGAGAAATGCCACTGGAGTCATTTTATGCCAAACTTTGCCTGAAGTGGTGTGTCAAATTAGCCAGGGATGAGGGCATGAAACTTGCTGATTACACATTTTCTGATATAATGCTTGTTAAGCCTAGCTGTGCTGAGCCAGAGGTATGGCATAACTAGGTGACGTCAGTCAGTCAGCTGCTGCTATACAGTGAGCACAGAAAAAAACTATGAGTGCTCTAGCTAAAGAGAGAAGTAGATTTTATGTTACCTACATTTATTCACCTAACTGTATAATGTCCAAAAGGCTGTCCTGGTTTCAGCTGGGATAGGGTTAATTTTCTTCCTAGTAGCTAGTACACTGTTATGATACAGATTTAGAATGAGCGTAATGTTGATAACACACTGAAGTGTCAGTTGTTGCTGAGGAGGTCTTATCCTCGGTCAGGGACATTTTAGCTTCCCATCTTCTGCCAGCAAGGAGCTGAAAAACAGCGGTGAGGGAGCATAGCCAGGACATCTGAACTGAACTGGCCAAAGGGATATTCCATACCATAGAACATCACTCCCAGTATATAAGCTGGGGGGAACTCTATGGGGACTGAACATCACTGTTCAAGGACTGGCTGGGTATCCTTCTGTGGGTGGTGAGAAATTGTATTGTGCATCACTTGTTGGCCTTGGGGTTTATTCCCCTGTTTTTTTCTCTCTTATTTTCATTACAATTTTTATTAGTATTGTTATTATTTAATTATTAAACTCTTCTTATCTCAACCACAAAATGTACCTTTTCTTCCTGACTCTCTTCCCCACCAGCTACTAAAAAGAAAATTATTTGAGTTGAAACCAAGACACAGGCTTAAGGGATGCATGCCAGCACCGACACTCTCAACCATGAAGAACTCAGTATGATGGTGATACCATGTTTGCAGCCCATGCTTTGGACAAAAATTCAGTATTTGTTGCTTACCAATTCTCCTATCTAAAAGTATTTTGCCAAGTAACACTGTCCACAGAATATGAACTTACAAGGTTTGGTGTGTACACGGGGAAGAAACACTGGATTTAAAAGAAGGCAAAACCAAACCAGGGACGTCCAAAAGAAAGTGTCTAGAAACTCAAGGTGAGCCTTCCTAATTAATATAGAACATGTATTCCAAAATTCTTGTCCAGTACTGAGGAATGAAGGTGATGAGGCAATAGTATATAAGAAAACGGCCCCATAAAAATGTCTTAAGTATGCATTGCTCATGAACTGATTTCATCCCACATTTTGTGTGGAAAGCTCTTCAATAAAAAAAAGTATGCTTAAATGTATTAGGAGCTGTTATGGTCTTCATGATTTTTACTTTTTCCATAGGCCAAGCCGAGAGGTGAAGCAGTGAAGTCTAGCTGAAGGCCAGTGACTAGTGATACATCCAAAGGATCAGTATTGAGTCCAATTCTGTTTAACATCTCCATTAATTACCTGGATGTTGGATTAGATTATACCCTCAGCCACTGTGCAAAGGACGCAAACCCAGCAAGACTGTCTGATACACCAGAGGGCTGTGCAACCATCCAGAGGGACCTTGACAGGCTGGAGTAAAGGGGATAACAGGAACCTCATGAAGTTCAAGAAGTGCAGAGCCCTGCATCATGCAACTCGTTCTGGATGGCCCTGCCTGAGAAGGGAGGCTGGACCTCCAAAGGTCCCTTCCAACTGCAAACTTTCTGTCCTGTGGTTACTTCTACCTCTATTTAATTTTTTAAAAATTTCTTTTCATTACTTGCTGTTGGTATTTAATGCCTGATCAAGATGTCTTGAATCGATGGTCTTTAAAGAAAAATGTATTACTCTTGGGCTTTCCCCCAGTCCCAGCTCCTTTTGCTCTTCCCTCCAGAAGATGAGAAATCTCCAAAGATAAAGAGAGAGCATTAAGTGCCATACCTGGGCTTCTCACAAGAAACGTTACGGTTCTTCTACAAGAATCTCTATCAGGTTTATCGTCTCACTGAGAAAAGATAAAAACCAGCAAAATACTTGTGATAAAAATAAATTATATAAAAGAAGAAGAAAAAAACCACACCAAAAAAAAAAAAAGGCAAAAAAAAAAGGCAAAACTCCCTCACAGAACCCAAAATATCAAACAAACAATATTTTGTATGAAATTGCCAAGAGAATGTGAATGGATAGAATTTTTGGGACAGAGACATGAACTATGCTTCTAAACATATGTGGACTCTTTCAAGAGGCTAATTGTCAAGAAGAAACTCTCATTTTTTTCCCAATTATTATTTTCCACACCTGAACTGACATAAAACTGAACAAGAAGATAGAAGATTCAGAGAAATTACTACACTGCCGTAAAGTTCAGTATTGAGTTGCTTAAGTGTTCAGTACAAGAGAAAGAAATGGGAGTTCCCCTCCTTTTTTTTTCTTTTTTAAAAACATGCAAAACAGGAATGACTTTATCCTTTTAGTCTTTTGTGTGTCGATTCATTACATTTAGGATGATACTCAAGATGATCCTGGAAGTAATTCTTGCTCGGGAAAGCAGAATTTAATGCCATGTTTATGCTATAAAACATTAAAACAAGATAAATACTATGAATTTACAACACAAATGTTAAAATTTCACATATCATGCCAAAACTAGTTACAGACATAATAAATATTGAAGACTTACATGCAGACTAGTGAGGGCATCTGCAGAAAAGAAACTAAATAAAGAAATATAAGCCATAGAATTCATCGAAAAATCAATAATTATTCTGGGCATCAATCAAAGCCTTGTTGATGAGTTTTAAGACACAAAGAACAGTGAGTTCTGTTTCCCCATTATAAAGGATCCATTTTTTAAAATCTCAAAGCATTTTAGGAAGGCTTTTAGTCCAGCAGTCAGTTACCAAAAGGACAATATGCTAGAACACTAAGCGCTTAGAATCTTCTCTGTAGAAAGTGAAGGTTGTATAATGGATTTTTCAAAGGTGAAAACAGTAAATGTAGTTATAAGCCTACAGAAAAGTAAAATACACGCATTTTTCATGAGTTTTAGTTTTTACTGTATTTTCAGCATCGGACTGAAGAAAGCTGGGGCATATGGATGGGAAATTCATACCCACATTAGGAAGCACCATGAGAGATGTTTGATTCTCATGAGAACATGCATTGTGGACCTACTTTTATGCAAAGAAAAGAGAAAAAAAAAAAAAGTCATTCCAGTTCGCAGAATAATTCACGGTTTTCCCCTGAGCCTCTTATCAGAGTGCTATATCCATGCAAGATTGAATTAATTCTGCATTTCAGGTTTAAAGAAGTTATTTTTTCATACTTTTAACACAGAAATTGAAATGATTTGTTCTCACACTGTTATGTGTCCTTGTACTTCTCAGCCCTAGGGTAACTCAGCTACCTTGCCTAGACCATTCTAAGGTTTACTGCCATGTGTCTTTGGAAGAAAAGCTGCCAAGGGCTGTTCCTTTAGTCCAGAATTTTTACAACTGGAAAGAAAAGGTGTCTTTTTTTCTTCTTTCCCATTCTTGCCTTATTTATTCCCTCTGTGGGAAGGAGATGAGGTTAGGCAGGTTGAGGAAAAAGGCTTCACAGGAACGAAACACTTCTATTTGTGGTTACCTCTTTGATTTTGGAACACATTTATGAAACACAGTAGCATGAAGAATGCTATATGAGATGGTTCAAAACTATTCTACTGTCACCAGTTAAACCCCAAGGGCTGCAGTAAGAGTCACAGCCTGAAGAGAGACAATGGTGGTGGGACAAGGGTCTTTGGAGTTAGCAATTGATGTGAACAGCAGAAAGGTGACTCGCTTAGAAGGGGAAAATCACTGAGCAGGAGTTGTCTGCCCAAATACTGACAGAGAAAACACCTTCCAGACTGGGAACTATCTGTCTAGGCCTGTGAGCTAAAAGCATCCTTGAGAAATGCACCTGGCATCTTTGAAGTAGAGGTGGGTACATGGAGACCACTGACATACTGAGATATCATTGATTCCTGCAAATACAACAGTAATGGAAACTTAACAGAAAAAAAAGCTGAAAAATAGTCTGGAAAGAGGGGGAAGCATCCTAAAAGAATGAGAATTGGAAGCTGTCATAGGCTGTTCTAATTGCTAAAACAGGAAAACAGTCTGGAAAAGCAAAAGTTGGTCTGAAAAGAGAAAGCAACTTCATCTATATGCTGTCCCAGGTAAACTTGACAGCACCTGATGGCTCCTTGAAGTGTTGGCGTCCTATGCACTCTCATATGTCTATGATACAAAAAAGACTTGTTTTTTGTCCAAAATGGATCCTCTCTCTTGGAAAACTTCCCATGGGGCTTGTTCTTTCACAAACAGTTGAACTCTCTTCACAAGATCTCTGTGATATCTTGGACCCTTGCTGGGAATTTGTGGTTGACTCCAAAGTCTGTGATGTGGGTCATCTCTGAAGCGAGACTCTCTTACTCTACTGGTGCTCCTCCACACTCGTACCTAGGGGATTAGTTCAATTTGTTCTCCCATTTCTGGGATGGTTGTGTCCTGCCCTCTGGGAATGAGTTATCCTGCTCCTTGAGATGGTTCGGTCCTTTCTGAAAGCTGTCAATTTTCTAGACACTGATCTTGTATATCTCTCATAAGTATATCTACAGTTGTATTGTTGATAAGCTTGCTTCACTAGTGACAAGTTTGTAGTAACCTATTACACTACATAGATAACTGGATGCTGCTTTTACATTGATTGGTGGTATAAAATTGATTATTTCTATTACTGATCTCTTATAGTAACTTATAATAGCTTGATAAATATATGTTCACTTCAGTAACCATAGTTAAACTTGCAGGTGGTGATTTCTGGGAAAGCATATTTGCTGCTGGTGATTTGTATGGCATTTTTTGTAATCTGAAATAAAGTAGAGAAATTTGAGGGACAAAAGCCTCTGTATTGTTGTGTATGACAGAATCCAATGAATGCACGGTCACAATCTTGAAACACCCACAGGCTGGGTAACCCTCTAGGTCATGACATTGATATGATACAAAGAACAGAGCAGTTAGCTGTCTGAGAACCACAGTTTTGACCTGTATCAGTTTTGCTGCTTTGTATCTTCAAGTTTTTATTCCCAGTTTTGAAGACTACAATCATTTTTTTCTCTCCATTAAAATCTGAGATGATGTATTCTTAGATCTGATGGCCAAGGATTATGAGGTACTCAACCCCCAGCTCTGTCAGTCCCTTATGCTCGTACAAATCTTATGTGGAAGAATAGATTTCATGACAGTTTTATTTTAGAGAACCTCTTTTGCACAGCTTTTTATTCCCCATATGAACTCGCAGTATAGCAAGATGAGGATAAAAGAAAAGAAAGCAAAAAATGTATTTAAACACACCTTTTGGTAAAATCTACCCAGCCTCCATGTATCTTAAAATAACACAGGTAATGTGTTACATGAGTTAAAATAACACAAAATAACACGTGAACCTAAATCATCATCCAGAATAATGGGAGAGCAGTGCCCTGTATATTCTTAACCATAACCTCAGCATGTTCGACAGATATCTGACATAGTCCAGTGCACTCTGCCATCAAAGAAACTCACACCAAGTGGGAATAAAGTAATGAGAGCTGTTTCTGTAGAGTTCAGAAAATATTTTGCTATCATTTGCCGCCAAAAACAACTGAAAAGCTCGTAAGGTCTGTATGTCCACTGTTACTGATAAAAGGAATATCTCAACAGAGCACACACATACATGAACAACAGGCATTAGATGTCAGTTTCAAACAAAAAGTACTCAGGTTTCAGACTGAAAGCTTCTGAGGCATACATAGATTCAGAATAATATGGAATGAAAATTCAGACTATCACAGTTCTGCTAAGTAAACAACAAATCTCACCTAAATGTGTACACAGAGAAATATCAGGCAAGTTTAAAAGGTTTACTGGCATTGGTAAATAAGTAAAACCTCTCATTGACCACAAAAATTAAGATTCTTTCTCATCATATTGAACATCAACCAAGATGCACTAAAAACCTAAACAGCAGTTCTTAATAGTGGATCTGGTAAATCAAGAAAAGAAAACAGTTTCAGAATTGTAGCCACTTGTTGGCTTGCTCTTTTAAGTTCTCAAACAACTGAACTGCAAATGTTTATGTTTTTTTATTACACACTTGAAGGAAAAATCATGATCAATTTATTAAAATGAATAGTTGCCTACGCAAGCATTGCATTTCAAAGTATTCTTCTTCAGACAGCAATAAATTTGCCCTTATTAATTGCCTTGCGACTCATTTTTCAAAGCCTTTGAGCAAGGTGTTTGGTTACTGTGATTATTCTGGCATTAATATTCAGTATAATGCAACAGTTGTCATGTTTATAATATTTATTTCAGCACGTTAATGTACTGATTTAATCCGCAGCCAATTTAAAGGAAAACTAAAGTCAGTATCATAAATGCTGTCTTTAAGTAATATTTAATATTCTGGACATGTACAGATGATAACAGTTCCATAGATTTCATGAATGTGAGGTTGAATTATAATTAAGTCTCTGAATGAAACGAATAGTTGTTATTCCTCTGTACTTCCATATTATTATGTAGAACTTTCAAAATTATGGCTGTAATAAAGTTAAGTGTGAGTTTTTATCCTAAAAGAAGAAAAACTAACAAGACAAAGTAAATACAGACATAGCTAAACTTTTTTGCTACAAAATACAATCATTTACATCATTATAAAATATAGTAATGACCTACTACAGTGCCTGAGGTGCCTTGGTACCGTAGTCATACTGATGCTGAGGGCATGCTCTCTGCAGCTCTGAAACCTTTCAGCTGTGCTGCTGTAGCCGTGCTTTACTGGAGCCTCTCTATTTTTCCTTTTGTTTCCTCACTGTTGTTCTCATACTGGTGATCTCATGGGCTTGCACCTGCGCCTGCGTTGGTACGGTTGGTTATCGTGGGAAGTGGCTGTGACTCGTATAGCAGTGACACCTCTTTACATGACTATTCTTTCCTGTTGTTTTGCAGGCTTTAGGTGTTTAAAGGGTTTTTTATCCAGTTTTCTCCAATACAGAGAAAAACAAACAGCATACAGTAAAATAGACAATGGTCTCTTAAATACTTGACTGTCATTATCCAATAATACTTGTGCACAGAAGCTTTAACAGATAATCAATATTCCATGGTCACACATGATTGGTATATGTCAACCTGTGCTAATATCATCACAAACAGGAACAAATTATAGCTAATAAGACAGGGTCATGGCAAGATTATATAGATCTAGGGGCTAAAGGCAAGGCAAAGAAATCATCATCACTGCTGTCATGTTCCTCCTCATCATCTCTTTCACTGAAGAGAACCTCCTTTAGAGGACGCTTGTCTGAGACCCTGCCAGTGCTCTTCCAGGCCAGCCACTGGTGAGTCTTCATCTTCCCTTGCCCTTGCTTTTGCCAAGTTTTCCTCCTTTTCCTCTCTCTCTTCCCCTTTTTTATTCTTTCCCCATAGTAACTTTCCCTATTCAAGTTGTCGTATGCTGTCAGCTGTTGCACCCCCTAGTAATTAACTTAGCCATGTGACCTATGGCTGTTAAAAATCTTAGACTGTTCTTATGACATACTGTTTTTTGAATCAATGGGCTGCTCAAGGAGAGAAAATAACACTACCAGATCTCCCTCCAAATGACTTTTATTTTAATTTTTCATTATTGTACTGACTTTGTTAAAACCTCTTGGTGACAATTTCTTTGAACATTAATAAATTAGTGTTGAATTAAACATGACAGAATATTTTTCCCATAAGACACACCAGAATTATAGGTTTCCCTTTGAAAGTACTTTAAAGAATCTAACCCAATGAAATATTAATTTCACCTAAAAATTGTTGATAAAGCAAATATTACTGTTTGTATATTTTGAGTAAAATCTTTTATGTTTCACTCATTTTTTAAGGTTATTAATAGGCCTAGTCAAACCCCAGGGTTATTTTCCTAGATTAAAAGGGGTGAAAAAGAAAAAAGTGCTACTCAGTTTTGGTTGCAAACACAATAACTCAAAGATAATGTGAGGATAACCTTCATATGACCATGTGTAGGAATGTTTGGAGAAAGTTTTTAACCCTTGTTCAGAGCTGGAACGTTTGATCAGGTGCTATTCCTTACTGTTCATTTCCCTCTGTCTACTGGAGGGCTATGGTATAATGTAGGAGATCCTGGCCAAGTGTTTCCAACAGTACTATGATGTACCCTCAGTGGTCAAAATAACTAAGAATAAAATCAGTACTATCGTGTTAAATTTTAAAATTGGCGTACTTTGGCCCAATAAATAACTAATAGACACATGTAAATAAGTACTAAGGCAGAATAAATAAATAACAGGAACATGAAAGATGAGAAAGTGACGAGGAGTAAAAAGCATGAATTCACCGAAGGGGAGTCATGCTTGACAAGCTTGTTTGCTTTCTATGAAAAAATGACTGGCTTGGTAGGTGAGGGGAGAACAACAGATCTTGTCTACCTGGAATTCAGTAAGGCTTTTGACAGCATTTCCCATATGATTCCCATAGAGGAGTTGATGATGTAAAGATGCTAAGGTGGGGTGAGAATTAGCTACATGGCTGGGCCCAGAGGTTTATGATCAGTTGGTTCATTTAGTTGGAGGCTAAGGACTAGCAGTCTACCCCAGGAGTCAATACCGGGTCCAATCCAGTTTAACATCAACAGTAAGGATCTGGATGATGGGACAGAATGTACACCAAACCGTGAGGAGTGGCTGTCGTGCCAAAGGGTCATGTTACCATTCAGTGTGACTTTGACAGATTGGAGAAAGGGGCTGACAAGGAATGAGCCTCCGGCACTGGTGCTGGGCTTGCACACTCAGCAAATGCTTAATGTAATACACCAATGCAAGTGCTTGTTACGCATTCCAGTAAGAAAGGCACTCAGGCTCCCTCAGATATTGATTAAAATGTCATTTACTGGACATAACAGGAGAAGGAAAAAGGGGATAACACAGATAATCTTACATTCCTTCAAATGGTGAGAACCCCACGTTTCATAGGATTGAACAGATTGGCATTTTGCATGGATCCTTTCAGTGCTGTTTGCCAGCACTGTCATCTTTAGAGGTTTTATAGTATTCCCTCATTAGCAGACAGATCCATTCATCATTTCTACTGTCAAGCGGAGGAACATTCTATGTAAACATGCTGTTTGCCTTCAAGATAAGAAGATACATGATGTGGCATAAAGGCCGGAGGCCAAGAGGGAGCTGCATGTGGACTTTCATGTTACAATTAATCAGTGGAGTTCATCTGGCTGATCACACAGCACAGACCTGCACCTATTCAGGTCAGCCATTCTGGGAATCACTTGATGCACAGTAGTGTTCGGGTAAGGACTACTGTGCCTCAGCTTAGCTATTACATTCTCCTGTACTATTGTGACCACTGTTGTCAAAAAGAAGACAAACACTGTCAAAGTCAAGCAAGAACTTCATGCCACAAAGTAGTGTCACAGAGTAACAGTATGACTATTTGCAGTGGGGTGCATCGAAAAGATGGATAAAGGGAAGATTAGGGTCAAAGGCTGCAGTGGCTCTGAGCAATGGATGCTGCATTTGCAAGAGTTCTGGTGCTTTAAAATAAAGTTTATTTCCAGTTGACTTCATCCCTGAGAAAACAATCTGTAAGGGTTTGAGGAACTATTGTCCTTCTGGACTAGACATATAAAGTGTTCTCATGTTCATTATCTCAGGCGTATTGCTAAAATTTTGTGCATCCTGAAATGATATCTAATTAAAGATTATTCATGAGCTGGAAAAAGGGGAACATTGCATGACCAAATCCTATCAAATTTGCAGGCAGACTTCTTACTTCCTGCATTTTAATGTAACAAGGGAGTATGTATTATTAAGAATTTAAATATAGAAGTGTTCAACAGTGGCACAGCATTGATCTGCACACGGTATGAACCACTACAGAGAGCACCTGTTGTGTAAGTGGCACAATTAAACAAAGGAATGAGTGTAAATTATCCTCCCACATCAAGAAAAGAGCGCTGGGGTTAATAAGATGGAAAAAATGTATGAAATCTATCCAAATTAAAGGCATTCTATAATTAGAATCTTTCCTGCTGCATTATTCATTATAAAAGAATTAATGGAGAAGAAATGCAGATTTATCTAGATGAAAAAATAATTTTCATTCATTTCTGTATCCATATAAATTACATGACTTATGAATTAGCTAATAATGTGTTACTTATCATAGCAGTCATGATATGACTCCAGTGCCAGAGTTCTGAGGGCATCACCGGTCCTGACTATCCCTGCCCAGCTGGGCTTTGGGGCTGCCTCTACCCTGCCTAAAGCCTAGGATCCAATTTCAGCTTCCTGGGATTTCCCTCATCCTGTCCACAGGCCAATGTACAAACATGAAACTCCCAATGACTGGGTAGTACCCCAAATTCAGCTGCTCTGACTTGTGTCCCTTCTTTCTGCCTCCCATGAAGGATTTCAGTGTTCCTACCGTTGCATGTAAAAGAGAATTCTTTAGCACATTGATGTAGCTAAATGAAATCTCTGACTACTTTTGTGTCTATTTTTTTTCTGAATTCCAGTCTCATCAGCCGTATTATAGCATTGCTGTGCAGCTGGCACGAGCACTGTAATGATGTTCTGCAGTGAGTTTAACATTTGTGCTTCTTTCTCAGCATGGCAAATTCTGCATTTCCTTCCCCCCATATTTGTTATGGGCAGTCATACACACATGGTCTGCACAAGAAGGGAAGGGAAAGTGCATGTGGAGCACTGGTGGCAAAATTCTGAGTCTAAATTGTGTTCATAGTTTCATGGGGATTTCTGAAGCTATGCTCCAGAAGCAGAAAGAGAGCTTCTGCGTTTTCCCCCTAGGAGTTCATGAGGTTCAGAGAAATAGCATGAACCAACAGACTGCTTAGTCATTGCCTTCCTAACAGCTTAGAGTCCAGTTTAGCTTGCTTACAGAAATTGTCATCATGATTTGTGGGTAGGGATTCTCTTATCTGGATCTTGCAATCTGGTACCACTGCAGGGGTAAAATATGAAGAAGCAGTTCTGACCTTGATTAACATCTGATGAAATTATCTGATCTGGAAACTTTTGGGAATGTAGGAGATTGCTTCTCCTACATCTACTGGGCCACCTGTGTCAGTCTTTATTTCCCCCTAGTCTCCAGCAGCAAGGCTGAGAATGTGTTATAAGAAACAGCTCACTCTGCTTACTCTGTATACAATATATACACATATATACAGCAACCTCCAACTCCATGATCTCACCCTTAAAGAATTCTTGAAATCCAGGCCACCTCACCTACTCACCAGCTCACCTGGCATGTTCTTCACCAGTGCCCTCACACTTGTACTCCTGCATTGACTCCAGGTGTCTCAGCGCAGGCACATGTGGCTTTGACCCCTGGAACCACCACCCTGGTGTCTGTCACTAGGTTTCACTCACTCAAGTCTCTCTAGTGGCTGCCACCACGGACACACAGGTCATCTGGACCCATGGTTTGACTCCACTTGCTGGCACTCAGATCCCTCATAAACACATACACACATTGGCTTAAGAGCCTATTACCGGAAAAATAACTGAAATAGAGCCTAATGAGAAGACAGGACACACGACAGTGATCAGGTGCAGGATATCTCTAGATTGTACAGAAAAGACCCTACTTACATGTGACTGAACCTTTTTATTTCCTTATCTCTTCATTTGCCCACCATAGTTCCTCCCTCCAACCACGTATGTGCCTCACTTATGTCGCCTTTGGTTCCTCCCACATACATCCCATAACAACTCGTGTAATCCCAAAATTCTCTTCTTCTGCAAAGTATATTGTGTCTAACACCTACAGGCAATAACCATCCTTTAGTCCAAAAAGGTGTTTCAGAGGGTTGCTCCCATCATCTTGGTAGGTTTCGCACTTGAACAATGGATCTGCTGGTCCTGGAAAAGTCCTGTGAGGAGCTTGGACAAGATGCCCCTTCTCAGGATGCTGTAGTTTGGGTTCTTTTGCCTTTCATCCTGCCTGCGTGCTCCCCTGTACTTGTGGAGATGGGCTTTTGATAGTCTGGTGGTCCTCCTGTGATGAGCTTGGCAGCAGCCAGGACAGGTTGGTAGTTCATTTATCTCACTAACACTGTTCTTTTCCTACTCAATTTGTGTGTGCAGAAGAGCTGCTTATCACTTCACCTAACAATATGCTTCACTAGGACTCTAACATTTGAATGCAAAATCTTGTTTATTACACTTGATTTAATGACATATAATGTTTATGCTATAGGCTTATTTTAGAAGTACGAGTTCCTGTGTTGTCTTTGTGGAGTGCATCTGTAAAGAAATGGCTCATCTACCATGTTTTCAAATCACTTTGTGTCACCTAAGATTCATAGAGGCGTTTTACATGAACACAATACAGAACAGTTTTAATTGAGGGATTAATCAGCAATGGATCATTAACTAAATCTTTATTTCTTTAAGATTATTTGAAAGTATTAAGAACTACACTTGGGGAAAATATGTTCTGGAGAATAAATCCTATCTTCATCTTATTTTATCTTTTGAGTTTTATATATTGCAGAATAAAACTCAAAGACTACAGACACTTTTTTCTTAACACAAAGCTTTTCTTTTGAGGAGGTTTCATTCTGAGTGCAGAATTATTGAATCATTGTAGAATAATGCATTTTCCTATGCTGCCGATAGAGAAAGACTGATAACTTGCCTAAGTTTTCTGAATTGCTCTCTGGAGGTACCTAATTTTCCTTACTGAGCGTAAGGCATCATTACTGCCTGCTATGAGAACTACAACTTGGCCAAGCAGGACAGACTCTGCTGCCTAGGAATTGCAATACACCAGTTAGGCACCCATAATACAGCGTCTGACTCCAATTCAAAATAAATAGCACTTACCCTGACCTTCCTGATCCAGGAAAAATAAAAAATCCATTACATCACTTAGTATTTTACAGTTGAAGCTCTGCCATCTTCAAATTCCAGAAATGTTCCAATGTTTTCTGATGAAGAAACTGCTTCTTCAGAATTGCATAAATTTCAAGTGTAGTCTTCAATGCATTAAAGAAGTTGTTCAGTTCTTTCACTGAAGATTTCTATTGATTTGGATAGGGTTTTGGGGGGGAAAAAAGTTAATAAAATCAGAATTTATGGAAAGTTCATTTAAAAAAAAAAAAAAAAAAAACCCAAAACATTTCTAGTCTTGTGCCTGTAGTGAGAGAAATATTCCTCAGGTTACGGATATTTTTTTCAAATATTGTTGTCGCGTCCCACTCCTAAGAGGAATGAAGCATCCAAGATTCTTAAACGCCCATGGTAGAAGAGGAACGACAAATGTCAGAGGCTCAAAAAAACTTGCAAATTTTATTAGTAAATTATACACTTGGCATGGAAATTGGTACGAGTTAGTCTCTCATCATCTAGTAGTAAGAGAAATACAAGGCAAAGAGATAAGACACAGATATTAAAAAGAGAGAGAGAGAGAGAGAAAGAGGAAAGGACATCACCAGTTCTGGTTCCAGTGTTGATCTGGCCGGCAGGGTGTCCAGGGTCCTGGGGGTCACCACCCAGGCTTTGTGGGGATGCCTTTTTATAGATAAGTTTTCCCTGTCCTGGGGCTAAGGTTCTCACTTTCTATGCAAGAGTTAGCATGCACAGTCCATTCTTCTAGACCTTTCTGGAAATTGATAGAAGGGCTTCGGGGGTCCTTGGTGCTCTTGTTTCTTCCTTTACTGGTCTTGCCTGCTACTTGACTCTTTTCTGAGCTTGCAACGTACTTGGTTGTGCTTATCTCCAGGAGCCAGAACATGCCCCTTGTCATAGGCAAGTGCTGCCTCACCTCTGTGTGACCCCCTTCTCCAGCCACATCCTGTTCTTCCCTGCCTGCTTCCACAGCACATTCTTATACAACAGTCCTTGGCTGGCTCCACAGCTATTGGTGTTTGAGACACACACATTAGCCCCTTATCTTCTAGGCTTCTACAATTATGCAAGTGGAACCAAAAGTTATTTTATGTCACAAATCCGCAAATTTCCAAACTGCCTGTCCATTGGTGCTGTTGTGACCACAAATGCTGAGTAAGTGATATACACTTCTGAAAACTTGACAAAAACTTCCCACAAGTGTCTTAGTATCCCTTGGGAAAAGTATCAAGTCAAACCTAAATGTATGTAATTTATTATTAAAAAAAAAAAAAAATATATATATATATATGATATCCCTCCATAGTCTTCTTCTCCTCTGTACCAAAGCCATAATAGTTTTTTTGGAGTCTGCTCCGGAGAAACTTTCATTTAATCATCCACATTAGCTAGAGTAATTACAATATTCAGTACCTGACACTCCCAGACCTCCAAACAGAATTACCTTGAAGTGTTATTTGTACTGGGATCTTAGTATTCAGAAGATGCTGTGCAATTTCTGCCAAACTCCTGAGATTCGATAGCTGTAATGTCTTTTATCTGACTTCCATTTTCTTTCAATAAAGAAAGTGAGGGAGTATTTTCTTTGAGACGTATAAACCTATCAAAAAGGATAACATGTAAGTAACAGAGCACTAACACTAATAAAAATCAGAGGTTGTGTGATCAAAATCTGTCAGACATCAATCTGTCATGTACATTACTTGTTGCAGAAAGATATCTCGGGTTAATAATTATTTCTGATTGTAAGCCTGGGATATTACATTGAACACTGAAGAACACTGAAATGTTGTTTAAGTTATTGACTATAATTCTGAGGTAACACAGATGCTTTCAATCTCAATGTTTATAGGAGACAGATAGGTATCTATGTTTGAAATGCAGTCACCAAAACATTAACTTAATCATGATCTTTTTCACTAGTGAAACCCTTACTGTTCAGTTGTTTCTAGAATGAAACATTATGATATTTAAACTGATGAGTCTTTCGTGCTGTGCCTATTTCCAGACAGAGTGCTGTAACGAAAACTTTTAGGGTCTCTGTGTCTTAGAGGAATACCTGGAGAGTTGGTTCACTCACTACACTAAAATGGCTAATGTGAGACTGCAGGTAGGACAGCAGTCACAGTCTTATCTCCTCAAAATCTCTGCTGTTTTAGCCGAGATAAAACATGTTGTTCGCATTGCAATTCCCACTATTAACATTCTCTTTCCCCCATGCCTTCACTCTATTTTGTAGCTCAGTCCACATTTTATGAGGGTAATAAACATCCTTGAACAACTTTCTTGGAGACATGTAAGGGTTAGTCATAATCTATCATTTAATGGTTGTTCATAGGATGACAAATTACTTATTACTTATGTAGGTGCTATAAGTTCTTTTTTTCAGATGTTCAGAAGAGCCTTAGAAGACATAATTTCTTTTGTGGTTAACTTCTAAACCATTCTGCACTTCCATTATATGCTACACTGGGATTGCAATAGGGAGCGATAGGCTAGGAAGGAAATCTGATCCTCCGTCAAGAAGAAATGCAGATTTTCAAACCAGAGATTAGGCTTGGATTTAGGCCATCCTTCTCAGGTAATGGAATGAGTCAGGAGCATTAATGAGAATGACATTGGGAATTTGCCAGTACCAGTGTGATATATGTTTACATAAATTTGTATGTGCTTTAAATGAGATCTGTATGAGCAATTGCTTTCAGTTTTGCAATGTTTTCAGACTTTTCTTTTCATTGTCCAGCTCACCTAGGGAAGATGTGCCAGGGGTGAGTAGAAAACAAACATGAATTATGAAAATGGCATGTGAGTCTTTAGACACTGAAGTGTTATTTACTTACTTGTCTTGATAGCTTTATAGATGTCTGACATTGCTCATTCTGAATATTGTATGGCCACATCTTCAGGAAGTTATATTTTTATTGCTCAACATTTCTGAAAATCAACATCAAAGCACAAAGAAAAAATAGAAGTTTTTAATATAAATATGGACAGCTGTCATTAAAACGAATATTAATATACATTCAATAAGTTTTTAAAGTAAATTCTTTTTTTATTTTTTGACAGGTCCAAAATATTATGAGAAGTGAAATTTATGTCCTAGAGGAAAACATTTGAAAACTAGCATTTTTTTTCTCTCTATTTCTATTTCTGTAAGCCTTTACATTGGACCGCATGAAAACTGAATACTTGAAGTAGATTTCAGATACTTCTGAAATTATGAGGTTTAAGATTCCAGTTTGAACTTCATGCACGTTTGAATTAATGATATATTGCATTTGAACGTTTATGTTGTTTTCCAGTATAGCACAATATCTGTATGCAAATTTTAGGTATAAATTTTAATCATCTCATTATTACAACCTTTCTCTTTTAAGGTTCATGATTACGACCTTCCAGCACCTGAAGGGTGCCTACAAGAAAGGCGGAAAAGCACTTTTTTACAAGGGCATGAGGTAATAGGACAAAGAGGAATGGCTTCAAACTGAAAGATATCTATAGATTAGATATCAGGAAGAAATTCTTTACTGTGAGGGTAGTGAGACACGGGATGTGTGTGGCCCATTCCTGGAAGTGTTCAAGGACAGGTTGGATGGGGCTTGGAGCAGCCTGGTCTAGTGGGAGGTATCCCTGAGCCAGCACAGAGGTTGAAATTAAAATGATCTTTAAGGTCCCTTCCAATCCGAAGCATTCTATGATTCTATTACTTCTTCAAGTGAGTTCACTGGCTGAAAGTTAAGATTTTGTAGGGCCATTGTACCATATATCTAAAAGTAGTATTGTTGCCCACTATTTTGAGCATTAATGTTCTTTGAGAAAGTTATAAAATGTGGGAGAATAAAAACAGGCTTCTTTGAAATAGGAAAGGAAAATGCCTGTAATTTTGTTCTTACTCTAATACAGTATAATCGAACATATTTGGTTGATCAGCGTTGCACTCTATCTTTGAATTGCCTACTTTCGGTTGCCTCCTATGCAAATAATTTCTGACAATAAGATATTATCATTGGTGACATTTTTTATTGTTTCTGAGGTAGTTCCAATAGATGTCATAACTTTCACTTTAACGAACAGTGACCTTCTAGAACTTGTTGAATACCCTGAATAATCAATAGAAAGAATTTCCCATTTTCCAGCTCCATAGCTGTGGAACACCATTGTGGTTCCTTCAATAGGGACTATCTCATGAACGCTTTGTGTATAATTATCACAGTTATGACTTTATATGACAAGAACAAAGCTTTTTGCACTGTAGGAATTTAACGACCTCAAAGTTTATATTAACCTGCAAGTACTTTTCTGTAATTTTGTTTTATTTATTAACAAAAAAAAAGAAAAAAAAAAGAAAAAAGAAGAAAGTAAAGAAAGATAAAGCAAATGTTTTTAACGAAACACTAAAACACACTGGCCCTGTTTTTTTTGTTCAGAAAAGAAACAATAATTTCTATTTGAGACAATTCAACACTCATTGCACTTTAACGGAATAAGTATATTTAGAAATAATAAGATCATATTTAAAATAAATTACATATCATATAGAAACAAATCCTATTGTTTTAAATTACAATGGCTTTGATAGAAACCATAGGAAATACATCACGACTTTGTCTATATCTGTTTTTTATCTTAAAACCTACACATGAATGAAGGCTAAATATGCAGTGGAAAAGATAAACATCTAATCATACTAAAGAAAAAATAAGTCCAGCTTAGTTAAAATAAATGAGAGCATTTTGTAAAAACAAATTACACTCAAAACTAGTGATCACTCACATTTCAGCAAGATTACATATATTCAATTGAGCATAAATAAAGACTCTGCAATCTTTAATTTGAAATTTTCTTTAACAGCTGCCATGCTTGTTTTGAGAGAGAAACATAATTTAGCTTAATCTAGTTTTAGCACAATTTTAATTTAGTACTGACTACTAATATCAAGTGTTCATTCTGCTTTTTTACTCTAGCCTTTCACAAAGAATGTCAGACTATGAAATTCCCAAGCAGAGTTTTTATTAGTACTCCACTATCAACTAAAGCCCTTTTCCCCCCTTTAGTCTGTTTTCTCTTAATTTAACTAGATAAGGGGACATTCTCCATAAAAATTCCTTTGCATTTCTGTAATATCAAGCTGTCCTTTGATTTAAAAGGTTAAACAGCTCAAGTCATTTGAAAGTCATTTGATAAAGATTTTTATTCACCTGGAAAAATACAATAAGTTGTCTCAAATTTTTAATCTGATATTGATTTAATTCAACTGAATTAAATCAATTTGTTGGTTTCAGTGGGTTATTCAGAATTCATTCTGACTTAATTCAAATTCATATTTGAATTTTTAGTATTATTTCCTTATCTTAAGATTATTGATTAAATTTGTATGGCTTATCTACATGCAAGTACTGGATTTTGATATACTTCCTGGCACTGAGAAAGACTTCAGTCCGGAAATTATCTTCTGCTGTTAGTGGCATTATTTAAACTGGAAATAATATATAAACTTAGTAAAATCATCATCCACCCCAAAATTATACTGCATCTGATTAGAGAAAACAACCAAAAAAACCCTCCTGTAAAATACATGACTTCCCAAGGGAAGTAGAGTGTGGCGATGACACTGATTTTCATGGACGGGTTGAGCCAAACTAATGCCTTCTATTAAAAATGAAACCTGAAGACATTTGAAGTCTTTAATTGTTTTAGGCCTATCCCATCATCAGAATTAAAGCAAGAGATTCTTAAAATATGAGATCAGTTATTTTAGGTTTTCACCGTCACTATGTTATGGCCTTCCAGTGTTTGAAGAGAGGTTATAAGAAAGATGAAGACAGATGTTTTAGTGGGGGTAATGGTTTTTTAAAAAAAAGGAGGCTTGGTTTAGACTAGGTATAAGGAAGAATTTTCTTACAGATGGTGAAACACTGGTACAGGTTGCCCAGAGAAATGGATGCCCCATCCCTAGAAACATTCAAGGTCAAGTTGAATGTGGCTTTGAGCAACCTGATTGAAATGAAGCATGTCCCTGTTCCTTGCAGGAAAGTTAAACTAGATGACCTTTGAATGTGTCTTCCAACCCAAGCTTTCTATGAGTCTGTGAATCTATGAACTTTCAGAAGTGACGTTATCTAAGAAATTTCTGAGGATCTGACTGCTTTATATACATTTGTGAAGGGAAAAAACCAACAAAACACAAAACCCCAAACACTAACAGAAAAATTGAAAGCCAAAACTAGACTGCAAATTTAGAGTTTTGAAAGAATTACTGTGCCTTCTGATATCTGCAGTTGAATGGAAGGATACAGTATACCTTCATGTGTCACATGTTCCAACTTTATATATTGGTCTGTAAGTATGAGAAAACAGAAAATAAGTAAACAATGGTCAACAATAAATCAAAATTAAGATAATTGCTAATTCCGTGTAAGAAATGTGGTTTTGGAAGTCACTTGACTTTGCAAATAGACTGTATTCTATAATGTGTTAATGCGTTCAGAGTTAACAAAAACCAAATTTGCAGGTCATGTCAAACTACATTAAATTGTTTGTTATGAGCTAAATGAACGACAATGAAAGCTTTAGAGTGTTTAATGCTTGAGCAGCTTTTCATCTAATTTCTTTCTTACTTTTCCATCTGGCAGAATGACAGTGTAGCTCATTAGCCTCATCTTCATCACCTTTGACTAGTGAAGTGAGAGTGAGTGTAGCAGGTTGAGGCTGGTTATGAACCGAGCACTAACAAACTATTCACTTACTTGCCTCTGCTGTAGGTAAGCAGAGAAGGGCAAATTAAAAATTCATTTTTGTGAGGTGAAATAAGGATTATTGAGGGAAAAATAGAATAACTTCAAGGCAAAACAGGCTCAGACTGAACAGTATAAAGAGGATTTATTACCGACAGAATTAAAAGTAAAAAGAAATAATAAGAAATTGAAGCAAGCTTTCAGAACAACCCCTTACTTCCAGTACCCGCCTCCTTCCAACCAACCCACGCAAGGGAAACAAAACATGAGGTTTGGTCAGTGTTTTCATTTCTTAAGAGTATTTTATATTTAAGGAAGAGTTCCTTCTGCTGTGCCGTGGGACTCTTCTCACAGAAGATAGTTCTCTGTGAACTTCTCTGGTGTGGTTCTGAACCTTCACAAGCAACAGCCCTGCCCGAATCTGTTGCAGTGAAGAAAATCTCTCCCACAGGTTAGCAGTCTTCTCACAGCTGCCACTGTGGGCCATAGCATGGGGTTTTAGTCTTTTAAAGATGAGCTCTTCCAGCCTGAAAGCAAAGATTCTCTTCTTCAATCTCTAAAGGCCTTTCACAGCATCTGTAAGTTCTGACACTTTGTCTTGGGGCAACTTCTCAAACTGGGACAAACCTTCTTTTCAGGGGCTGCACGTGAATTTCTGCATCCCCTCTATAAACTTTAATGAATTATAGAGGCACCGTTTGCAATATTACAGTCTTTGCCACAGCTTGCATGAAGAATTTCAGATCCGGGGCTGGGAAAGTGCCTCCTCTCTTTCTCTTCCCCCACTGACCTTCAGTGTCACCACCATGTTGCCTTCCTCACATGATCTCACTCTCTTTCTTCTCTAACTTGGAAGGAAGTTGGTATCTGTAAAGCCATAGCTGAGAAAATTATCTTATCTAGGTTCTGCATTGGGAAAAAACTTTCCCTGTTCTTCTTTTGCCGGCTGCGTGGGGTTTTCTCCTATTCTGTGTGAGCTGGGCTGGCTGCAGGGAGGCCCTCCGGCTCTGCTCGGGCCGCGGCGGCTTCAGATGACTCTCAGCTGCCCACTCCAGCTGGGTGGGGGGGGTTTTCAGCCTCACAGCTGCTCATGGCTTTAGGGTGGTTTTTCTCCCGGCAGCCTGGGCCCACTCTGGGACGGAGCCCGGGGGCTCCCCTCCTCCCTGCGGGGATGCAGGCAGCAAAGAGAACTAATTGCCACACTTGTGTATCTTTAAATATGCACATCGCAGAAGCATTGCCAGCTTTCTCAGTGGTTTAACAGCATGCCCATCAAACAGTTTTAAACCTACCACAGTGAGCTATTTAATAAAGGTCAAAAAAACTACGACCTATGGACATTAGGACAAAATGTAGATTTATTCTACAGTGAGCTTTTCATTGGGAAAAGTGAGAAGAAAAAGGAAAAAAGAAATGTTTACTTAGCAACACTTAAAAGTCCCATAATTTCTTTCTTTCTTCAACAAGTAGCATTGGAGTAGTTGGTTTTAGGAGAGAATATACTACTAGTAATTTATTTAAATGAATGGAAAGTGGGCTGGGTAAACTGAACCTCACCTAATGATATGTTAATTAGATTATCGCAGTCCATTCTGAAGTAGTAGAGTCCTTGTACAAGTACTATGTAGAGGATACCATAACTTGTCCGATGAAGTAGAGTACTTCAGCTTTGTCTGTACAGAAGTACCGAACATTTCTAACTGCTATAGCATGAACAGAATGCTAATCACTATTCTGTTATCCAACTGGAGTTACTGCAACTGATAGAGGAACTTTAGACCAGACGAACAAAGTTTTTCTGCTTTTTATTTAGACAGTTAAAAATTAATATCTTAGGCACCTAAACTTGAACTGGCAATTTCAACTTAATTTTTGCCATTGTTCTTCCACAAGTTTTGGAAAACAAAAGCATCTTTTCCCTCATGATAAAATTTCGCTGGCCACAGTAACATAAAGAAAGAGGCAGTCGATGTGTACACAGCAAGAATAGTGAACGATTTCATGAACATCAGCTGTTGCATCATTTATCCCATAATTTTCTACCTGACATCTTCCAGCATGTTCTGTACCAGAAGGACAAAAGCACAGGATTATTTTCAGATTCTGGTAGAAAAAGCATGACAGCAAATATTATAATAAAATTGTTTTAATAACAATATATAAAAAAAGAAAGAAATAGAAATAATGAGTATATTTTCCATCCCTTCAGATGGTTTCATGTAGCAGCAGATGGACTTCAGGTAGACAGCCACAATACACTGTGCAGAGCCCATCCACGGGAATTTTCAATTTCCCTATGCAATGGCTTCTCTAGTGTAACAAACAAAACCATACAGCTTGTTTTGACAGATAGAAATGTTATCTCTTAATGTCCACTACAGCAATCTTAGCTGCACATATCTAGGACCTATATTTAATGACAGTGAGTATCCAGGGTATTTCAGCACAATCTCTTATGCTCTGATATATATAGGGTTTTACTGTAGTGACTCATGATAACATATGGGTTTCTCAAGCTCTAAATACAAAATCTAATACGGCTAATGTGGCTTGCTGTACATCTCTACCTCCTTAACTCTAAGATCTTCTGCAAGACTCCTGATACATAGCATCAACAGACACAGACTTTTTTCCAAGTACTTGAAAGCAAGTTTGGGTTGATGATTCACACAGAGTATTTAGAACTTCTGTGAAAAGCCCGGAATTGCACACTATAGGGATGCAGTGACTTCTTTAGAAATATTCCCATTATTATTCATGTTTATACCACTGACCTCACTCCAGGAATTGAAAAAAAAAAATCTCAGGTTATTTAGGAAGATACTTCCATTATAAGAAAGAAAGTGAGGTTACTAATGGTAAGCCATACTTCTCAGTTCTGCTTCTTCCTTATGCTGTGAATACAAATACCACAAGGCAGAGGATGCAAAATAATTTTGGTATTAAGGCTCAGAACAAAAGATATCTGCTCATAACCTGTGGAGAAGTTATTTATGGAAGTTTAGTTTGTTTTCTTCCTTGTCTGGAAAGTTGTAATGTTTCTTAGCTTATCCTGAGGTTAAGAGTTGAAGTTCATGAAATAAAATGTTGTCATCGCTGACCGATGATTGCTGTGTAAAACAAAAAACAAAATAACCTGCGTATGTTTCCTGTCTTCATAAAAATCTGCAAAGTCATAGACAAGATTTTCTTGGTTCTCACTGCATGTGACCTTTCCCATTAATTGAGCATACAGACACAGCCGCACTTTTGTTGACAGATAAAAGCCTAAAAAATGTTATGACTTGACAGAAGAGCTGTTAGATCATCTGCTCCTGCTCTGTCTACACATTATATCCTTGCCTATGGTAGATCCTTTTCCAGAATTTTTTTCTTCAAGTACCTGTGTAGTATCATCCATTTCTCTCCTCAAGTAAAACATTGCCAAAAGCTTTAAAAATGTCCACAGATGACAGAGGATATCAGAAAGCTGGAGACTAGTCATAAGAGGAAATGAACCAATCAGGAAACGGGGATTGCATACATTATTTGTAATACAGGATCAGCTGGCCTCCAGGGTTGCATAGACTGTTTTCAGGGATATAACCTTGCAACTCAAGGAATTACTCGTGATGTATGCTGAGACATCTTCAAGGATATTAAGCTTCAAAATAATGAGATCAACCACTCTCAAACTGTAGAATGTGCTTTTTGGAGAAATGGGGAGTCAAGTAGTTCAAAGAATTGTTTAAGTAGCTGGTATAGAGCAGACATTGAGAACTGACAAAATATTATGGGAATTATTAGAAGAGGGTTTTGGAATACATATTTTAAATAATACATCTGTTTTAGATACTGTTTATGGATGATGAATGGTCTCTAGAAAGTGATAACAGTGACATAAGGAATATAACCTCAATAATCATACAGAGAATTTGAGAATTTTACAGTGATTTTTTCTTATGAAATATGATGCATAAAGTCTTGTGTAAATGTGTGGAATCACATAATGGAACTAAGTCATAAACCGTTTACTTGTGGAATAGACTAGAATATTTCAGTTGGAAAGGAGCTATAACAATCGTCCAGTCCAATGGCCTGACCAATTCAGGGCTGACCAACAGTTTAAGCATGCTGTCAAGGACATTGTCCAAATACTTCTTAAACATTGAGGGGTTTGGAACATTGATCATCTCTCTAGGAAACCTGTTTCAGGGTTTATCCACTCTCTGGGTAAAAAAATGGTTCCTGGTACCCAGTCTAAATCTCCTCTGACACAGTTTTGAACCCTTCCCATGAACTGAATCCAGGGCCAGGTGGCTCAAGTTTTACTGGTATTATTAAAGACTGAGGGGAAAAAAACCCCCAAACCCGCATTGAATGCCTCTACTTTTTCTCCATTCCAATTTGTTTTATGACTGTCTTCAACAAGTATTGGTCCAATGTTTTCTGTATACCCCCTCTTGATATTAACAAACTTTAAAAAGCCCTTCTTGTTATCCCACCCAACACTGGCCATGACTCTGTAACTTCTTGTGCAGCCTGACCTGACTTCCAGAGATGATGGCAGAAGGATTGACATTAAATCTGAAGTTTTTTAATAAGTACGTGAATATGTAGAAGCAAAGGCAGTTAGCGATATGCAACCGATACTACATTGCAATAAAGGGAAAAGATCAATGTTGTTTGAGAAGGATATTCTGGAGAGGTAAAAAAAATGAGTATGTTCATATTAAGGTTCATCTGGTAAAAGAGATGTGATTTTTCTTCTGCGAAAATATTTAAAAATGCATCAATGCAATTACTTCTATGTGGGAGTAATTATAAATGTCTCCTAATGGATAGACTGACACAGTGTTAAAATGCACATATAACAGTTAAAATCATTCTTTCCAATGATGATAAGTATATGCAAAAGCACAGAGGGAGATAATAGATAGAAAGATAATTATGTTTCACATGAACACGGGATATCACTGTAATTGCGTATTGCATGATGCAGAAAGATAGTGAGTCCAGCGAGAAATTTTAATATGGATTAAATGTGCTGAAAGAAGTACTTTGCTTCAAAAGTAGAGAGTGAAGATTGGATTCTCTTTGCCCAAATCCCATTAATCTTCTGAAGATCAGTGGATATGTACCTCTGTCTTTCAAAAGCTCCTCTAAGAGACTCAGCCTAAATATGTCTTGGGGTTTTAAGCAAAGACAAAAGAGAAACATAGTTATAATCTGATACCCAGAACAGAGAATAAATTATTAACATATATAAGTATATAGAAATAGTAGAGGATAAAGTTAAGGAAAGAAAGATTTTATCTGAAAAACAAATGCTATTTCCAGATAGCGCTTGGTGATATGTGAGAGACAAGGAAGACTTTTAATCCTCCACTCTATTAAAAATACAGTTTCAGTAGGGGGGAAAAAAAAATTCTGCTGTAGCAAAAAAAGGTCTTAAATACTGTAATAGGTCTTTCCTACCTCTAACTCTTCTAACAATTTTGTGACTAAATACTATTTTAAGGATACCATTTTAATAATATTCATATGGCAGTTACTCAGAAAACTGAATTAAATTATTCATTCCCCCAACAGCAGACAGGCTGGAACTAGATCGTCTTTAAGGTCCCTTCCAACTCAAACCATTCTATAATTCTATGATTTTATGATTTTTATGACTAACTGTGTAACTGGACTAGTATCAGGTTGCATCTGTAGCAGGACACTCTGCCCAAGCAGCCCAAACTGTCTTGTTTGCAAGTTATCAATGATGGCTTGAGCAAGGAGCGTCTGCTGACCAGTGATAAGATAGAGCAAAAATGATCCCGTTTTAGTGTTGAAGAATGGTGTGACCAGTTTGACCAAGCTATCAGACCCACTCACAGGACGTGCAAGACAGATCTCCCTGAGTGAGGCTGGAAACAGAAGGGACGTGCGGGCCCTGATATGAAGTGAGAATCAGAAAGGTTGAGCAGAAGAAGCGGTAGCTGATCGCTGCGTTGCCTTCCCTCGAGCCACCCATCTTCGAGGGAATCTGCGGCTGTCCTGCAGCATCCCTGGCCACAGGGGCTGGCCACTGCTGACAGGAGCTGGCTGCTGTTATTGCTGTGCTGTCCTTCCCGAGTGGGGAAGGGGGCTCGCAGAGTGTCAGCTGGGGAGGCACTGGAGGCAATGGAGGAGGGAAGGGTCTTCGTGTGGGTTCCAGCAAGACGGTTCATTGTGGAGGCTCCGGGGACGAAGACACTGGGAAAGCTGAAGATCCAGGTTTATAAGGGGAACAGGGCAGCCAATCAGGGAAGGGCAAATGGGCGGAGGGAAACTTGAGGGACAACCGGGGAACAAATCGGATCTGGGGAAGGAGGGACTGGGCAGGGAGGAACCAATGGGGTGTTGAAGTGAACAGAACTTTTGAGAACATAATGAATATTTACCAGGGGACATACATATTGAACGGAGGACATACATAATAAACAGGGAATACAAACACGAGGGAGAATGACACATATGTGGCAGTGGTCCAATGACCACGAGGGCGGCTGCAGCCCTCCAGAGGGCTGAGGCACCGCCACAGCTGATAACACCTTTTTCAGCAGCAAAGCATGTTTTACTGAATAAGCCAGACAACACATAGTCCTGAAATGTATATGACTGACATTCAATCACTACACTATAAAACACCACTGCTGCATGGTGAGAACTTCTAGCACACCTCTCTAAGGTGTGTGAAAATCCTTCCCTCGAGTGGGGCAGCCCTCAAGGTTACTTTTCGAGGCCAAGCAAAAGAGTTCTACCCACAGTTGTTCACGTACCTGAGTAATATCGGTCTCTACTTATTAAATGTTTCACTAGCTTTAATACAATTGCTTCAATATAATTTCTTTAATATATTTGCTTGAATATTGCTTCAAAAATAGTGCACTATACTAGTAGGTACAACTGTCCATACTGTGTAGCCAATAATTCTTATTAAGGTCTTTTGTCTAAATATTATCACTATTGTAATCAATTTAAATAAATAAGTAATTGTATTTATATAAATATATTTGATTTTTCATCCTTAATCCTCTGGGACAAAGTTTTTTAAAGGCTCAATTGCACCAGTATAATCTTTTAAACATAAATCATTGACTAAGTCTGGGGCTAAGATTGGATCCAGCCACACCTAGACTCCTCTCTGAGGAGCAGTTTAGAAAGCAAGGGAGTCTTTTCTGCACCTTGTGATACAGCCAGAGGGTTTCTCTAATAAATTTGTCTGATGCTCCCATTCTGTCCATGAGAGCACCTGCAGTTACAATATATTTAACTGAAAGGCATCCCTATTCCAATATTGTTTTATACAAATTTAAAGAATATATTTTATTACTGTTATTCTTATGGTCAGGGTTTATGTTATTTTTGAAGTCAAAAGTTATGATTTCCATGGTATATTCTGCTTATTTGCATGGTTAAAGCCGTGGTATAAACTTTCTGTCCCTGCTTCTATGCATTGCTGCATTTTTATGCACAACAATTTGATGAACATCCACAAACTGCAGCTAGTTACCACACCTAGTTAGGCACTTATTTCAAGTGCCACAGAAGTCAAGTTTGAAGTCTTGGAGTAGGGAAATTCAGACCTTTTAGCTCAATTCATAGCTTCACTGTTCTCCTTTTGAAGAACTGAGAGTCTTAAGGAATGCAGAAAAGTTGTCTTTGTACTCTTCTCGGTCCGCAGTGTGTCAGTATGGGTATTCTTTTCTTCTCTGTAGGAATAGATCAATGGACTGAAAAATGTGACTGCTGTAAGAACATGTGCCACCATTGCTGTTGGTAAATGTAGTAACTCGGACAGTTGCACTTGTTGCAACTTGAACAGTAATTTGTAACACAAATATGAAGTCTTTGGCTATGCTTACATCCTGAATAAATAAGCCTTTAGTTTATCAATGGAATAATCACAAAACCAGTTATTTGGATAGAGATATTCCATATCCTTCTTGACTGTGCTAAAAAAACTCATAGGAAGTTTTTAAATTGACATGGCCTTGCATTGAATTGTTATACTGTATATTAAAAACATGTTGATATTAGTCACTTTGTAAAACCCTTAAAATGAAAGCTTTGTTTATTTTTTCATTTATATTTTCCTTTGTAATAAATCTCATTTACTGACTGCATTAGATGCAGGCCTCTCTATGAGACAAAGTACTTACAAATAAACTTAGCCCAGCAACTAAGTCATATTTTCATCTGCTCTCCATCATTATCAGAGGTTATAAGGCATTACTGGTGGGTCACATCATTTTTTGCCCGGCTGTACCACTGCAAAGAGCAACATAGAAACTCAATAAGCAATTTTCAGCCAAACTGAATGACACGTAGCAAAGTTTGGGAAAGGTATATATTGTATGTTCCATGACTCAAACAGCCAGTTTTGCAAGGATGACAAGCAGAAGACTCTGTGTCTCAGAAATGTAAGCAATTCCTCACAGAGTGCATTGATATAGAGAGTCAAAGGGCAAAATGGAACTCCAGTTTCCATCAAATCTGATCATCCGTATCCTATAGGCTGCTAGGCATGCCACAGGTCTTCCTAGAAACAGGGCAGTGCTTAAAAATGTGTGAAGTCCAAACACTTTAAAAAGATAAAACAACACAGTTATGCATTTTTTTAAGCTTTGAATAAGTAAGAATCCATCAATCAGAAGTAATTTCTTTTACTCTGTAAATTTTCCATATAAACTAAACATTGTGAACATTTATGTCCATGTTTTTTCAGCAGAATAAAACAAAGGATTAAATACTTTACCAGTTTGAAAAACACTGTGTGTTAATGGCATTCCTATGCAAGACCTCAGTTTTCTTTTGGTTTATGTTTTTTCCTGACGAAATGTCTCCATGCTCTAGAAAGAAGAATTTTGTAACACAGGAGAGAAAGCTTCGGTGCTACTGTCAACTCTGATGAAGGAGAATAAGGGATTTCACCTTCAAAGCCAAGAGAGAAATGAATAGGTAGTGATAGCAAGGATAAATGAGAAGCCAATGCAGTCATACAAACACTCATCCTGAGAGGCCTGACAGAAGCTATTAGGATTCACCCCACAGTTCTCATTTTCACATTAGCAGGGTGAGTGAGCAACAAAGGCTATTGATGCAGCCTCTGGGCATGGGCTTCACCAGCAGCACACTGTGTGTTATGAATTACCATTGTGATGGCTCTGATGTGAATTCCAATAAAATATATCGCAAAAAATAACTCAGGGGGGGTGTTTGTGTATGTGCATCTGCTCCCTTTATTATTCCCATATATTCCCAATCTGCTGTCAAGGATATCCCACAGCAATAAATAATTGTCGAATTAGATCATTCGATATTGCCTCCCCTCAATTTTAAATAACAATCCTCCATCAATACTGCAAGAAAATGCATGGGGATATGCATTTTGGAGGCCAGCTTTCAGCATTCAGACATGCTAAATCAGCAGAAAACTTGACCCTTTGCTCTTAATAAATATTCTAGCTGGTTATCTTGGCCTTCTCATGGGATGAAGGTCTTAAGTAGCAATTGTCTTATTTGGCAAGATAGGAATCCTGAAAGATGAGGCAAAACTCCAAAGAATTAAGTTACAGTAGGGACAAGATCTCGACCCCAATGCCAACCTGAATTTTGAGGGTTTTTTGAGAGATGAAATGCAACTCATGCACTAGTGGGAGATTCTCTTGAAGTGCCTCAACCCTTGGCCTTAAATTGCACCAGGGAAGGTGCAGATTAGATATTAAA
>VZTA01006289.1:0-32281 GCA_013398855.1 Mohoua ochrocephala | reverse complement strand
AAAAAAAAAAAATCACTGAAAGAGTGGTTAGGCATTGGAATAAATTGTCCAGAGAATCGGTGGAGTCACCTTCTCTGGAAGTGTTCAAGAGGTGTCTGGATGTGGCACTTGGGACCTTGTAGACTACAGTATCAGAAGACTAACTGACCTTAATTTCTACCCTCAGGAAAATGCTGTAGGAATATTTTGCTTTCACTGAACTTTTAGCTTCATTGTTGCCCTCAATTCTTTAGTTGTCAGCAGCCCTGTTTAATTAGATGTCTAAGTGCACTTCCACCCCATTTTTTGAACAGTGTCAGACATTTCCCCCTGAGGGAAGAATAAGAAAGAAAAGGTAAAACGCATGAGTTAAGAACAATTTAACAGATGTAACTAAATCGACTACTAATAAATATACTTCTAACAATATTATACTGCTATTATTATTGCAAATTATTATTATTATTATTTTAATTAATTAAAAGGAGAGACGAATAAAATCCAACAGAAAGAAGTGAGAGACAGTACTGTTGCTCACCACCTGTTGACAGAAGTCCAACCTGGATCTGAACAGTGAATGGCCCCTTCTGGCCAACTTTCCCCAGTTTATATATTGGGCACAATGTTTTTCCTCAGCTTTCAGAAGACCCCAGCTTGTTCAAAAAACCCCAATCTTGCACCTTAGAGCCCTAAGTGCACCCATAGGCTCTGCCTGTCCCTCCCCCAAGGGGTCTAGCTACACATGCTCCCAATACCTCTGTGAAAACCAGACTGAAAAGGGAGAGCTCCACAGCAAAAACTCCAGACAGACACTTGCTACAAAAAGTTCTTCAAGTGCCACTAAAGGGCTGATGCCATTTAGAGGCATCATTAGTGATCAGGGTGATGGACCAAAATGCGCCCTCTGCAAGCTGAAGTAAAATGACAGGAGACACTTAGACATACAATTGGACCTACAAAATTTTCATGAGGGCCAGAAAAAGGAAACTCAATGTTTTGCACCTGAGGTATCAGGAACTGTGCTTCAGTGTAAGCTAGGAACCACACGGATAAAAAACCAGCCCTGTAGATAAGGACCTGGAGTTCCCTTGGGACAGTGTGTTATAGCTGAGCCAAGAGTGATAAGAGCTAACTGCACACCAAGGCTGGGCTGCAAGGATGAAGCCAGACTTCTGAGGAAAATTATTATCCCCCCTTCTCAGCATTCAGCATCCACGTTTTTTCATTGATCATGTGATCAAGGTCAAATTGTTTTAAGTATTCTTCCATTCACTTAATAGGGAAGATAGTATTCCTGAAAACTTATGAGTTTGTTGCCATCTAGTTCTCTTCAAATAAGAGGGCTAAGTGTCTGCAAGAGTGCTATAAATGTCTGATAACATCAGTCTAACGCTGTAAAAGGGAATTAAATTTTTGAATTTAAGTTTGTGCTATACACCTCAGTAGCAGCAGTTAATTGGTTTGATTGACCAGGAAGTCTAATGTTTCTCTGAGCATTAATGAATAACACAAAAGAATCCTGTAAGCACTTTCTTTTCTAAGTACTGGAAAAGCATACCTGATTGCTTGCATGCAGACAAGCAGCTATTTGAGAAATTTGTCAGCAACAGACAAGGTGTAGATGCAATTTAGAAGTGAACAAAATAAGATTTCACAGTTAAAAGTTCCACGGGTAACTCCTTCAGTTAAGAGGCAGATCCTGAGTCTTTGCATGTAAAGAACAATAAGCTTTATTTTTTTATTATTTGACAGTTAATGAATATATTTAATTTACAGTAAAATTCAAAAAATTCAGCAGAGTTGGTGCCAACACTGAGTACTTGAGAAGAATCAGCAAGAAATACAATTTCTTTTTATTTCTAGTTGTTCTTGGTGGTGGTGGTGGTGGCTATTTTAACTTCTTTCCTTTCTACAGCAATATGTAAATAGCAGCAAGAAAAAAAAAGTGCTAGCAGATATAGTTAGAAGTTAAATGACATTTCTTTCAATCTACTTATTCATCGTCATGCACTTAAAACAGCCAAGTTGTGATTGGTGGTCCCAGAACTGGTTCACACCCTTGTAGGCAGTAAATGCATGGTGAATGAGTTTTAAAACCATGAAATAAACAGCTGCCAAAATCAAAATAAACAGGAGAAAAGACCTAAATCCAACAAGGAAATAGCAAAACTATGTCTCTCATATCATCATCCTACATCTATAATCAATTTGATAGATGAGAAATGTTTCCAAGTTATTGCAGTGGCAGCTTTAAAGGAAAATTTAGAACGAAGAATAACTTTATGGCTACAAGCTGCAGAAATAATCTTAATGAGATGATCACTCAGAAAGGAACATGGCAAGAAATCAAACAATAAGTTGCATGGTTCTATGAGCCTTTAACTATGGAAAATTTACTTACATTTCTTAACATTGTAATGGCAACAGTATGAAGTAGAAGAGACACCCTTGATCAAAAAGCTGCAGCATTTCACATTTAATACACAAAAAGACATTATCTGTCATATTTTTTTCCAAAACATTTAGTTAATTATTCAAATACCTTCATTTGCTTCATGTCTTGTCACCATTCAAAAATGCATGTGACATTTACTGTTTCCAAAGGAAATCTGTAGGAAATGCATTCACTTCACTCTGTGGTTTTCCAGTGACAAGAATAGTTTTTAATAACATAACTGCAAATTCGAAGGTGCAAAATATTTGATGTACAGGATAGATATTTAATAGGCATGAGAGACAGTGCTGTAAATGTTTGCAGACTTAAAATCTCAAACTGAAAATGCTCAATTTAATGTTTTTGTAGGAATGATTAATTCCTTCTGTTTAAGAAGGAATGAACAAAGGCAGAACCCAAAAAGGAACAGAGAAAAGTGCACAATGTACATACTGAATGATAATTACAATATTGAATTCAAAGTTGTCAATAGACTGCTAAGTACAGCCGTACCTAGACTTTCTTGTTATTAAGTGTTTGAGATGCTGTTTATTTACTCTCCAGCCCTGAGGTCTTGAAGACTCGCTTATTGCTACTTACCTAGTAGTAGCAATGCCAATTGCTGGGCTACAGAGGTAAAAACTTAAATGAGACATGTTGCTTTAACCACCCTCCTGTTCTCTTCCAGAGGCTTCATGACCCCCTTGCCCTGAACATTTTTCTTTCTATTCAAACTATTCTTTCTATTCTTTCTATTCCCAGTTCCCAGGAAGAATTAAGCCATTTAGCTGACAATATTTTTTGCTGCAAACATATTTCTTGGAACATGTCCATTCTGCTTTGAAGTGAAGAGGTCAGGATGGGAAGAAGGCATTGCTACTGGCATATTAAGCAATTTTCCCACAAGAAATTCCTCTGACTGCCTCAAATTCCTCAAGACCAATTTTTTTCTTACTTTTTTTTCTGTAGTAGGGTGAGGTTTATTTGCTTTGTTTCTCTTTTAATAATTTAGCACCTTGCCTGCTGATACTCTGCTCCTTGACAGATATCAGCAGCATAGACAGACTGCTGACACCCTGCTTTTGACCAGCACTGGCTGCATAAACACTCTGCCCCCTTACCAGTATAGGCAGTGTAGGGAGGCTGCTGTCCATACTATTCAAGGAAGATAGGATCCTCTCCAATCACACCATCATTGCTGGACACAAATGGTGCCATAACTCTTACCCACACTTGAAAGGTTTTTGCCCTACTGGCTGTTGCTGACAGATGCCCTGGACACCAAGTGTTCCTGGCTGTCCATTGCAGCACAGCTCTCTTAACACGTCACATTTGCTGTTGGTGATTGGTGAGTTGCTGTATGGGCTTTTTGTTGCTCCTCTTTCCTACTGCCTCAATAAGGCTTTGTTTTAGAACATGCATCAGACTCTATCACTCTTCAGACTGCACAATTGCATCTGAATTAATAATGATTCTTTGATTACACTGTTGGGATTTCAGTGACACTAATAATAATATCTATAATATGTGTTTCCTTTTTGACCATAAGAACATGTTGAACATAACAGACTATGTCTCCTTTAAGGTCTGAATGGGTCTTATACTGAAATTGTTACTTGAAACATGATAATGGCATCACCGTGTGAGTTGCCATATATTAATCACAGAATCACAGAATGGGTCAGGGTTGAAGGGACCACAGTGGGTCATCTGGTTCAACCTCCCTGCTCAAGCAGGCTCATCCCAGAGCAAATGACATTGGATTGCATCCAGCTGGTTCTTCAATATCTTCAGTGAGGAAGGCTCCACAACCTCTCTGTTGTACAGAGCGCAACAGGGCTCTGTACAACAGCACACGCACAGTAAAGAAGTTCTTCTTCATATTCAGGTGGAACTTCTTGTGAATCAGGCCCATTGCCTCATCCTATTGCTCAGCATCACCAAGCACAGCCTGGCTCCATCTTCTTGACACCCTCCCTTCAGATACTGATCGACATTAGGTCCCCTCTCAGTCATCTCTTCTCCACACTAAACAGGCCCAGTTTGCTCAGCCTTTCCTCATAAGAGAGATGCTCCAGTCCCTTAATCAACTTTTTTGCCCTCTGCTGGGCCTACTCCAGGAACTCCATGTCTCTCTTGTACTGAGAAGCCCAGAACTGGACAAAGCACTCCAGATGTGGCCTCACCAGGGCCGAGTAGAGGGGCAGGATCACCTCCCTTGTCCTGCTGGAAATGCTCTTCCTGATGCACCTCAGAATCCCATTGGCCTTCTCAGTCACAAGGACACTGCTGGCTCACGGGTGCTTGCTGTCCACCAGGACCCCCAGGTCCTTCTATGCAGAGCTGCTTTCCAGCAGATGAGCCCCTGGCCTCTACTGGTGCATGAGGTTAGCCCTCCCCAGGTGCAGGACCCTGCATTTGCCTTTGCTGTATTTCAGACAGTTCTTTTCTGCCCATCTCTCCACCCTATCGAGGTCCTTCTGAAGGACAGCACAGAGTGCACAGCACTCTGGGGTATTGGCCAGTCCTCTCAGCTTTGTGTTGTCACTGAACTTGCTGAAGAGGTATCTGCTCCTTCATCCAAGTCATTGATCAACAAGTTAAACAGTGCTGGGCCCAGTATGGAACCTTGGGGAACACCACTAGTGAAAGGCCTCCAACTAGACCCTGTGTCAATGATTATGACACTCTGGGATCTGCCATTCAGCCGGTTCTCAATCCACCTCACTCTCCACTCGTCTAACACACGCTTACTGCGCTATACAAGGATGCTGTGAGAGACAGTGTCAAAAGTAGTACACTAAAAATACTTCTGTGCTGAAATTTAAGGATGCATTTGAATTGGTACATTCTGCTGGGTACATGTCTCAGAAGGTGGGACAGAATACGAAGGACTTAGAACAGATCCTTCCCTGGCACATTTTCTCTTCACCACCTGTGTCAAGGGAGTGCTTTCTTGCCAGCCAAATTATTCCTAGTTTATCAAGATTATTTTCCCATCCAATAGAAAAATGTAGCAAAAATGAATGCCGAGTGGCAGTATTGAGTGGAAACAGAACATGAAGCAGTGGTATTTTTTGCCTAATGTAATCTGAAAGTCTTTTCAAAACAGCAATTTTCTATCATATCTTATTAGTCTTGCACTATGTTAAGATAGCTGGTATTCTTTAATATGATTTGATAGTCAGTAATGGGACGAGACTTTTACCATAACAAACCCCAGTGCAACACAACGCGGATATGACATGATGTAAAATTCCTGATAATAAATTTAACAGCCATTTTACTTAACTGAAGACATTTTTGGTACAAATAAACCTTTACTTTTCCAAGATCATATTTATATGTTTCTGAAAGGCAAAAAGAAAAATTATTTGCAGGGAGACAGAACTGTTTTTCCCCTTCTGATTACTTTTGACACCTACTTTTGATGACATCAGTGTTCTTTTTTTTAGAGGAAAGGTGTGAGAAAAAATACTGATGAAACGGACAATCATGCAAAGGATTGTGTATTCTTAGCAATGCAAGTACCATTTGGACATATGTGCAAAAAGGAAGGTCTTAAAGATAATTTCTCCTGCATAGAGTGTATTTATTAGTGGTATTCTTCAACCTCAGATGGAGCCTGAATTTTTCACTGAACAACTCTATAATATTTGGTTTTGTCTGGCTATTAAATTCTAGAAAAATAAACATTAGAAAAAAGCAAACAAAAAAGCAAGCACCTGACCACAAAGAAATAATTCTTTACAGCAGAATTTTTGATCTAATTGTATAATTTCTTACCACTGTATTTTTGCTGTTATTACCATACTGCCAAAATTTAAGAGTTATCATGGAATGGAATTCTCTAATGCATTCCAATTATTACACCTACCTTATTAAAAAAGAAAGAGTGTTGCACAGTGATCGTGATTAAGCTTTTCTTTACCTTTGAGCATTTACTTTTGCAACCTTATGACAATTTCTCTAAATAAGGCTATTTTTCGTGTGTGTATAATGTATAATAAATGACAAAGTTTCTCTCAGTGTAAAAACCTTTTATGGTGTGTATATATATCTCAGTAATACTGCAGAAAGAAGTGAATACTTTGCATTTTATCTTCATTGCTTTTGATTCCAGAAATAATAATTTTGTCATTTAGTACTTGTAATAGCAATTTGTATTGGTTTTTCTTAGAGAATTGTCAGCCAACTTTTACTGGTTAATCAGCACCTTATCCACAGGATTGAAGACTGCATTTGCACTTTCAGAACCTGACATTAATTTCCTTAAATTAAAACTAATTTAATGACTGTGATCACGTATTTGGTTCACAAGTACCATGAGATGATCAGAGAATTCACAAGGGCGTTACCAATTTGACTATCACCTGAATTAAGTCATTACCAAACACCATCCACTTCCAAGCAGCCAGACAAGGATAAAAAGTAGATATTTTAATTTCACCTAAGTAGGGAAAAAGGAAATTTGTATATAACGGGAAAAAAGTTGATAGAAATATTACAATGAAACAGGTTAAATCAACCACAAGATAACTTCTTGCACCTTGATGTTGTTTGAATATTTGCATTATTTTTACTCTTTATTTTTACCTGTATGATTATGCACAGCAGCATTTTCCTGAGGCAAACATAGGTGGAAAATATAACTAGAAAGTTGAATGAACTAAGCAAATTTCAAACAATTTGAGGAAGCCTACTGATGCCTGACACCAAATACTTAGTATCTGAAGCCTCAGGTTTAAGAATGAGATTGTTCTGAACCATCCAGTATTGGATCTATCTTAGACTTATGCAGGGTAAGCAACTTGCATGGGGTCAACACCACAGCTATAGCCCTCATGATTATTTGACCCATGGGAGAGCACTGGAAAGAAAATTTATTGAACTACTGAAATTTATTGAGGAGCAATTGGTTGGGCTATTCTCTCTGAAGTAATGGTTAGATTAGGAAACAGAGAGAGGAGCAATGAGACCATTACTGGAAGGGAAGGCAATATGAGAAAAGGCAAACCAAAGCAAAAGAGGAGAAAAAAAGATCAGAGAAAGAGAAGAAAAGTGGTATCCACTTTAAAAAACTTGAATAAACAGTATGATTTCAAGTTGCTTTTGGAGAATGGTACCTAAAGTAACAGCCAGACATCTCGTCTCTCAGACGCAAGGTCCTGCTGTAATCCTAGCCCATAAATTGTTTTCAAAATCCCACTAGGCACTTATCTTCATCTTTAGCTGCCTACAAATCTTTAACACAGCAGTTTCAGCCTCTTTTAATTGCTCCACTGAGTTTCCTACCTCACAACCATGGAGACTGAATAAATGTATGGAGGTTTTGAAGCAGTCTGACACCTTGGTAATGAGGTAAGAAGGAGCACAGCAATATCACAAATGGACAGACTAAAGATAGCTTTATTAACTGCTCAAATAAAGGTTCCTGCTTTAGACCACCAGCATCTTTAATCTCTCCATGCTGTCAGAAATACCAATAGCCCTTTTGATCTTCTAGTGTAGTCTTAAGTGTAGTTATTGCCTAATTAATACTGATGAAGAAAAGTTTAATTTGGAACAGAAGGTTTTGTGTGAAGGATATAGCCCAGAGGAATTGGTTCTTTGGGATTTATCTAATAAAAGATTTATCTTATTTAGCTTCTAAATGTTTCCTGAAGGGTTTAATTGTACTCTATTCCCATATACAATATACCGAAATATATTTTTCCTCCAAAAATACAGTTTTGACATGACTTATACTGAAAAAAAAAAAGGCAAAAAAACCAAAATGGCTTTCAAAAGTCTCTAACCAATTTTAATAATACTGAAAAATGTTGTAGAACTGGAACACAAAGGCAGCAGGTCACAAAAAGCCTAAAAAATATGATTTAGCTAAAGTAAAATTTGAACCATCTTAAAAGCCAGCCACAGCAACAGGAAGTGTGGTAAGTGAAATATGAAATCTGAGAGAAATGAAACCATCTACTCTTCCTAGACATGAGCTCCCACTCTTGATCCCCACCAGAATCTTGAACTTGTGGCAAATAGTGAGCGCTGAGAGGAAAGAGTTAAAAGCAGAAGAATAGCAAGGAGGATGGTAGATTCATTCAAGTGACCTTGCAGCTAGGAGTGCCAAGGTCTGGAGAATAATGGTGTGGGAAACATATTATGCCTACTTCTGTTCATCCTCTGTCTGTTTTGAGAAGTAGAATTTCTGTGCAGAGAGAATGTAAGTGTTTTGAGAGACTTGGAGGCACTCTCATGGACAAGCTGGAGCTCCCTGTGTTGGGAGAGAGAAGATCAAAGCTCAGAGATCATAAAAAGTGCAGACATCATAGCGTGCCAGTAAACTCCAAGTGCACGGGCCCCTGATAAATTGGTGCAAACGTCAGGCCTGCTGCCCGCTAGCATGGACTGAGCAGGGTGTTGCTTCGGGAGGCTCCGCTTAGCAAGGTAATGAAGCTAATCTACTCTTTGCATTTCAGCTGTGGTTTTGTGGTTGTTCCAGCTGCCTGCCTGTGTCAGTTCACACACCAAGGCATCCTAGGTTGTGGGCACAGCGTGTGTCTTTAGCTGAACCTGAAAACCAAAACTGGTGCAGATTCCTCCCTCAGTCTTTCCCAAAGAAAACCAGAGTAGAGTGAGGGTTTCCAGAGAAGTGTTTTCATAGACTCTGAAACCTCCTGAAGAAAGGCAAAGTACTGAGTTGGTGGGAAGACTGCTGCCCTTCAAAGAGTAAAACAAGTTTCTTTACTGGAGTAGTGGAAAATATGGAAGATGTGAGGACTCAAGCCTCACTGACCTTGGAAAGATCCAAACACCTCCCTCCTACCTTCTGAGAGTCTTTCCAAGACACCCATCTACAGAATAGTCTTGGTGTGGGTCTAAGGGATGATGGGTACTTGTGTCCTTCAGATTGACCTAGGGTCAGTCTGCAGCCAAGAATCTAAGACTAATATGTCCAGATGTAAAAGAAGCAGAGAAAATCAGACATCCCCCATCTTTTTTTTTTTTTCCAAATCACCTCCACACTTGAAGAGCCCAAGGAGCAGAGAACGGCACCCAGAGTTCCTGCTGTTAGCTTGGTGTTCTAGACTCTGAAATACAAAAGCACAGTTTCTCCTTGTAGATCCACAAATATATCTTCCAAAGTGAAATAGATTTTGTTCAGTATTTCATCCCAGTCTTAATAACAAATAATTTCCTTTCAGTTTTCTCTTTCATATATCCCCTTTTTTCCTTTTTGGTTTTTCAGTATTGCCTCACAGGAACTGCTTATATTTTTATCTTTTGTTGATGCCACTGTCACTACTGCCATTCTTTCTTTGTCTCTCTCTCTTCTATGTGCCTTTCCTTCACTCTGATTTTTAAAAGCCAATCTCTGCCGAAAGACTAAGCATAAAGATCTGCTCTTAAAGCCATGAAGAATATCTGGAAAGCCTGTGGACTTGGTCTGGGACATCTGAAAGACCTTTTGATAAAATACAGTAAAATAGAAAATTGTTATAATTATTCATGATCAAGGTTTTTGGAAAGTTCATTACAGATGAAGCACAGCTAATTATTTTAATGAAAAACTTTACCAAGCTGAACTGACTCAACTAAAACAAAACAAAACTACATCTACTGCTTCAAACTAGTGAGCAAAACATGGGCTCTGCATACATGTAGATATGTATAAGTATATAAATCAATATATCATTTGTATTTGTACATAAAGTCCACATTAGCACTTTGCTGATGTAAGAAGTACATTTATAATTCATTTTCCAGACCACAAGAAATACTGTAAACATATAAATGTTATAAAAATAATACCTCCACATCTTGAACAATGGTCAGCTATACCTGGTAAAGCTGATATTTAGTAAGTTGAAAAAGGAAAAAAAAACAGAATTGGAAAACAGACTATACAATCTGTTGTGGGGATCAAACAGGTGGTCCAACTGCAGCTGTTCCAAAGGTTTGGAACTTTTCTGTAATTTTTAGTCAAAAAGCGAGGAGTTCTTAAACACGAACATTTCTTTGAAAGTGCATTACTGCTAAAGTGAAGTGCATCTGTTCAAGCTGTGTACTTTCAAGAAGTCAAATTTGTGATGATTCTGAAAGGGTATTTCTACCCTATCTTATGTAGCCCAGTAAGGGCCCCTGCATTGTAGCACCTTTTAAATTATTTTTCTATGGCTTCTTTTGCTATAAAGAATCTTCAGATGTTCTTTGTTTTTTCCTGATATGATATGATTTTTTTTTTTTAAATCTCAGATTGTTTCACTTGCTGGAACACTCAACAGTGAAGTCCAGATACACTTACTCTTTTTTATTCCGAACACTTTGGAATACATTGTTCACAGACTGTTAGAGCCTTCCAGTATGAGAGAAGCACATTCAGCACCTACAGAAATCAAATACAACATCCAGTTCTCGTTTCTTGTGTTTATCGTTCCCAGGTCTCAGACCAGAACAATATTTTCTGGCATACAGAATATTTGAGATGATCAAAACACTCTCAGAAAATTCTGTGAGGAGTTAAAAGGGAACTGTCCTTTAATTCACCATTGCAATTTTGACTGCAAAAGAACAGCGTTAAAACATCTTCAGAAGAATGATGCCATGATCTGAAATAAAAACCTGTGACTGTGCAATTACGCAGTCATGGAGAAAACAGTTTGCAAATACCAACGATAAGATCAGGTTTGAGGCTGCTGATAAATATTTTGTTCCAGCCTGCAGGAATGATAATGTTCCATTGTCCTTTAATAAGGTTAGACCAACGCATTTTCATCCCCATATGTGCTCCATTGAGGTGAGTTTAAACATAGTCATTTTGAAGAGTTATGCTTTGTTGTGTGACAGTGATGAAAAACTTGCATGAAGACAATTGGAAAATGTGACATTAACTCTGGGAAAATAAAATCTGAAAACTGTTTAATTAATGATAGAATTTATTTATTACTTCTCTTCATGTTCACTTATTTTGTGGATCCTTGAAACAAAAACATAAACAAAACCCCTACGTTTTTAATACAAACTGTACTATAAATTTAGAACTGTCACTTTTAGAAAGCAGAAAAATAGAAAATTATTTTAAAAGCTTTTTTATTTCGCTTTTCAGAGTTTTGGTTCAAGTAGAGAATATCATGGAACCCTCAGAAGTCCCTTAGCACATACTTGAGACATTTGTTTTTTAGAATACATGTGACAATATCCATAGCACTTATTCTGGAATTTATGGTAGTCTCTACAGCTAGTATTTAAGAGAATGCAACAATGTGCCCTTGAAAGAAAGGGCATTGAATTCTTATCACTCTTAGAGTTCTCTTAACTTTTGTTAAAATTATTAAAATTTCAAGGATTACTGAGTTGCAGAGGAATGCAAAATGAAGTTAAAAAAGCTTTCTCTCAACAGATGCTTACCCACTTATCCAAACATAGTGCAGGACTGGGAGAAGGTGGCTCATCAACCTTTATGTTTCCAAATAGGCAGGCTGAATGCAAAGGGTTCAAATACGCATTGCTCAAGAAAAGCATTGCCTTTCCCATACATGTACTGTTTACCTTCCTTTTGATAATGTTTACCTTACTTTCCTTTTCCTCTGCAGCATTCTTCATCTTCTGAAAAAGAAGAAAAAACAGCCCAGATTACTGTCATGTTCAAAATACATGAAATTACAAGGAAAACGAAGAAGAGTGTGAGTGTGAGTGTGTGTGTGTGTGTGTGTGTGTGTGTGTGTGTGTGCATGCTCAAAGAGTCCTCTAGTTGAGAAACAGAAAAGTAAAACTTTTTTTCAGATAATGACTTGGCACAATAGGCGCTGAGGGAGCTACTTTGAAGTGGAATGGCTTCCCTAGAGGGTTAGGTGTGCCAGTGCATATTTCATTTTGATCTCTCTTTGGGACTAATTCACACATATATGGTACAAGCACTTGGCGTCTGTTGGTTTGGGTGAAGTTACCTGACAGGAAAGAATGATAGACGTGCACTATAATTGGTACCGGCTCCCTCACCGAAGATTCTGCAAAGGCAGAACTGAGACACAGGAGAGAGTCAGCCACTTGTGTTTTAAGGCCAATTATTAATGTTAAACACAAGCATTTTTTTTCCAGTGGGTGAGACCAGGACAGTTTTTGAAAATACATAACCTCTATTTTTAGATTCCAAACGTACAATAGCAGGGTGGATTATTGAAAGAATGCTGATTAAATGTATAAACAGCTTCCTCCTATATTCCTGGGCAAATGTCAATCTGTGTTACAGACAGTAAGAGAGGATGAGTCTTTCTGGCAGCTATAAGATATTGTCAATGTATTTTAAATACTCTGTTTCAGGGATTATTTTTTAAAGCAATTCAAAGTTTTTCTAAAATTATCTGACTACTGAGGACAAAAGAAACAGAATCATTTGCATTCATATAGGGATGCCTTTCTTATGCTGGCACCATTTATTTCTTGCAGTAAAGCATTACAAACTGACTACTGTGATTTTTTTTCCCAGAAACTTAAATCCAAAATTGTAGCTAGAGCTCTGCTGGGGATTATCAGTGGGATGGATGCGTCTGGCATGAGTGTTATTCTTGGTTTGGCTTCATTAAATGAGCCATTACCAGGAAAGACAAGTTGTTGTACGCTTTTATTGTTTTCTACCTTTTTCTCTATCAAATCAATAATACCGTTTTGTAACTTTGGCTCTAGCACTGGTTCTAAATCCATTTCATGCCTGTTGGAAAGAGTTCATTAGCTTTTAAAATGACAAGGAGGAAAAGTGTTCTTGAGCTGTAGAAGTGGACTTCTATTGTTTTAGAAATGTCAGTATCCTCTACGCTATGTGTGGATACGTACGTAAAAGTAAATAAAGAAAACAGTAGTTCTATTATATAACATTTTTTAAAGTCCTCATATTTGAAAACAAAAGAAAAGAAACAAAACAAAAAAGGCAAACCAGCAAACTATGGGTAGATTCTAGACAATGACAAGATTACTGTCTGCAAAGGGGTTTATTTTCAGAAATCTCTCATTTTCCTAGTAATTTCTTCCCATATTCATAATTGTTATGCCACGGGTCACCACCAAGTAATTCGGATCCATGGGAAAAGGTTTTTAATGTCTATTATATACCGCAAAAATGCCCCCAGTTAAATGAATATGGTTTCCCATTTTCTTTAGCGCTTAAGCTGGTGATTTTCAGAGATGTCCTCAGTGGGTGGTTAAAGAGAAGCCATGTTCTTACTCTTCTGATCACTAGCACCATCTTGAAGAACTTACTCTACCGCCATGGGACAGAGGAGAGAACATGCTGCCTCTCTACCTCATGCCACAACAGACATGTCTAATACACTGACTGATAATATCAGCAGTATTAGCAGGATTTAGTCAATGAATAATCTAAAATAACCAGTATTTTTTCTTCAAAACGTATCCTGAAATTTGACTACAAAAAAGAACAGTTTTTACCATAACTCTTCTTACGGCACCTTCAAAGAATTGGAAAAAAAGCATTTCACTACAGCACTAGAAAATGCCCACTATTTAAATAAAACACCTCTTTTTTCCCCGATTGCTTGACAAAATATTCTTACTATTTTCCAAGTATAAAATATCTCATTTAGACCTGCTATGCAGAACAATGCAATAAAATATAATTTTAACACGATAGAAATGTCATAGAAACATTCATACCAGCCTTATTTAGACAAAATGTTTGAAATATTTTCTGTAATATCAGTGTGACAGTGAGCTCTACCTTAATGCTGCATACAAAAGTAAAACATCTCAATAAAATGTGAATGGATTTTTCCAAACTTCTTCATGCTGAAGATTAAGTTTTGCTGGTACTTTAAACTGTCAGACAATAAATGGTTGCTTTGTCAGACTCTTTGGATCTGACATTCTTTGCCATTGTTTCAAAGATGCATTTGTCATATCTGACAGTAGGGTGCCTGCGAAACTGGTGTTCTTCATGTTTCACAGGATTCCTTACTCATAAATTTAGCACTGTAGATGCAAATGTTTTCTGTTTTGGTTGGTTTTGGGTTTGGGTTTTTTTCCGTATCTCAATCTTTCTCTTTCCATGATACATATAAATTATGTATGAAAGCTTGGCAATTGGTGCAAAAAGAGAAGCACCTCCCTCTATCATGAGAAATTTGATATCATATTAAGGGAAAAGGAACCATTTGTATTAAAGCGGTATTTAATTAGACCCAGTAGGAAATCCCAGTTTTTACTCACATATACACACATAATTATATCTCATGTTGGAACACACAGAGCATATACATACACATACACACCCCCCATACATCATGCTCAAAATGACATCAAGAAGCTTCTAAAAACTGCCATTAGATACGTTATAGTATTTCTTGACTTTTATCTAGATTGTTCTCAAGGTTTGGATTCAAGAAGGAAGTTCCCCTGAAGAAGAAACTCCTCTCAGCTAAACATTCTTAACATATATCCTTGAGCATGAGAGATCAGGATGCCGAGTGTTCTGTAAGATTCATTATTTTCTGTTTATTTCAATGAATTATTCAATTCAAATCAAATTATGTCCTTTACACTACAATACTGTAACGATGAGATCTGTACCCTTATGAATAATTAGGATCATCAGAAAAAGCATGGAAATAGTTTTGAATATAAAAAAGCCACAACAGAAATATTCTAGTTGAATGCAATGCTGATGAATGTTTGGTGAGGAAAGGAGGACTATTTCCTCTCGTATTTTGAAATTATGCCAAGGTTTTCCTACTGAACAAGAGCTTTGAAATTGCAGTAATTGTGTATCTTTTTCAAATGAAGATGTGAATTCTATTGTTTACATTCCTTGTTTACATTTGCCAACATTACATCATGCCATCTGGTAAAGATTCTGAATTTAATGTAATTCAGAGGGAGTTTCCTTGGTCTTTGACAAATAGTATCCAATGAAATCTATTTGAGAAAGATAGAAAAGAGGAATTGTAGGGTGTGGAGGGCTTGACCAAGGCAGAAATTCAGTGAAGGGAAAATTCAGTGCCTGCACCAGACCTCACAGAGCATAACAATTTTGTTGCGATAGTCAGCTTTTCCATCTGTTAGCACACGTGTTTCACTGTAACTTGTATGTATCCATCATTTTACCAGGCATCATACATTCTAATATCAAAAGTCATGCAAACACAAAAACTTCCATTTTGATGGTAGCCAACGGAATATGCTCTTTCTTAAGATATTCAGCTAAATAGTATCATCCCTAGGCAAAGTTTTATGACATATCCAATGGAGTAGAGAATCCCAGAAGAAGTAACAAAAGACACAGGTATGTCTGACTTGAACAATAAGGGAGAGAATGTACGGATTTCCCCAAAATGATAAAGATATGTCTGGTGTAGCACCAAAAAAGTTTGTAGCTTGGTCAGCTCAACACTTGCTCAGAAGCTTGGCTTTGTAGCTTGGTTTCAGCCCTGTCTTAACTGCAGCTCCCATTGTTTCCAGAACACAAGTTAGTTTTTTCCTGTCTAGCTGCACATCTCTTATACATCGTACAGGTTCAACTCTGACCAGAATTAGCTCAAGGATCTCTGTGCTGCATTGCTTTAAATAGACAGGGCTACACGCACAACGTTTTCAAAACATCCACTGAAATTTGCCTTGCTAAATGTAGCATAAACAAGGCAATGCCTGCCTGGAAGTGTTTATGGCCTAAAAGGCAGAGATTTCTTCCTCAGTGCTACAGCACAGTGCAGAAGACCTCCGCTGTGTCTCCACAGACTGTAGTAATAGTGTCTTGTGTGACTCTTCTCTCTTCATCCTTGTGTCCACGCTACATTAGATCTTAGCAGAGCTGGTTGATAGAGGATTTGAAGGCATGCTTAAACCTCTAAAGCAGTGGGAACAAATGACAGGCAATTTTTTTTTTTTCAGTCTTACTAAACATGACTTTAGGAAAGCAACAGACTTTGCTGATGAGACATCGATTTGACAGTTGGGCAATGATGAGTACTGCCACCACCTAGGATATTGTTACATGAGAATTTTCCCTGATAATAATAATTAGAACTTCACAAAGTGTATCTCTTACTAAGGACCTGCAACCTAGCTTGTTAGTCAAACCTTCATCTTATGTAATGATGTTTCAATCCACAGAGAGAAACAGTAATTCATAGTAATTCAGAATAAAACCAACCCACCCACCAACCAAAAACACTCTACAAAGTTCTCCCTCCATGTGTTGTCCAAATTCAATTCCATAAACAGTTTTCAAATGTAATGTGGATTTTACTAGAGCAATGTATAATGTGAACTTAAAACCCAGTCACAGCTGAAAGACACACTGGAGTTGTTTAAAAATGTATTGAACAATGATCTCTCACCTGATTAATTTATCTCTTGAGAAAAGAGAAATTTTTAATTAATTTTTTTCTAAGTAGGAAGAAGCAAACCAAAGAGGTCAGCTGAAAGCTGGGTGTTTTCAGTCAGTGAGAAATGGGGCCCTACAACAAGAAGAGTCCTGGGTTTCTGGTGAATTTAATTGTGTGGCACTGCAGTGTCTGATCAGTCAGTTTTGTAGCCATTTACTTTGGTGAGACTTGAGTAGCCAATTCACCAGTCTCCTCAAGTAGGCAGACAAAAATCAGAAGAGAATTTCTAGAAGATACCAATCAAAGATTACTCCTCTTTTAGCAGAAGGTCTGATTAGCTCATAAACACTAATAAGTAGTAATCACTTTTATGTTAAGTTTTTGGTAATATTTGGTCTTTGAAGTTGTGTTCCCTCTTTTCGTGCAATTAAGAAAAGTCATAATGAGTGTAGGTAATGAAATGGAGTAAAGCAACATATTTTGCCTGGCATATACAGCAATATCATTCAATATTAAGCAACAGAGATTTGATGTAAATATTATTATTAGCATTTTTATATTTTAATTATTCTTGTTATTTCAATCTCTATTTGCACTTCAGGAATGCTTAAATGTTCAACTTGTGAGACTGACTATGGTGTTATCCTAACAAAATTAGAAATGGTGGTAAGTGCTTCAGGGAGCTTTAAACCCGGGCATAAAACTAGAAGAACTGAAAGAGATGAAAATCAATGCATAATATGTAGCAGCTTCTTGGATAATATTTTCTGTAGGGTATCAGTTTAATTGTTTTCAAATATACCTATGATGGAGCACGTGAGTGAAGGAATGAAGATGTGGGATGAGAAATCTGCTGAGGAGGTGAAAGGAGACTGGAGTCTAGGCTGACTGAGGGAAAAGATAATCTCTTGGTGATGAATGAAAGATGATAGAGTAGGAGTAGGCTATGAAACTGAAAACAGGTAAGAGAGAGAGATGACACATTTAAACTTATAAGCCAAGAGAAAGATCTGCAAAGCAATATTGTGAAAGGAAATGAAGTAAGAAGGCTGCATTTTTTAGAATTGTACATTTGAGTAAGACATGGCAAGATGGTTCAAGTTCTAGTGAAGTTTCTGAAGATTTGATCCCTTAATCAAGCCTTAAATTATCAGATTTGAATGGTGTTTTAAGCTAAGGGAGTACTCAAAAATGTGTTTCTTACACAGTTTTTATCTGTGTCCACAGGTTATTCGTGATTTTATAGTAAGCCTAGTTGCTTTCAAATGCTGTAATGGTGCCCTGGAAACAGGCTGCTCTTTGTTCCTTGTTTAGGGAACCTAAATCTCTGGCTTGAGGAAGATAGGTGATGACAGACACCTGTCTTTCAAAGCAAGACAGGTGAAAATAGCTGGGTCTATTGGATTTCCCTGCGTGTTATCACAGATGTGCGTTAAAAACATGAGACCCAAGAAAATAATTTCATCAAATAAAAAACAAAGAATAATTTTTTAGGAAAATACAAATACCTTCCAACTACCTCAACTCAGAAAAATGAATTCACTAGCTGAAAACTGTGCCTCCTGACTTCTCAGAACTGAGCAGTAGTGCTTGAAATAGTCATAGGCCTGTGGAAGAGCTTATGGTACGCTCTATTTTAGCATAAATAATTCAGAATGTCAATGTGGGTAAAGTTAAGCTTGGAACACTTGAGGTTTTTTTGGGAAATTTAATTATTTGGAACCATCTGTGTCCATATGTGTCTTCATGTTACTGTGGAAATGCTGCTTGAACAAAGAGCCCTAAATTAGTTTGTTTATTTTTGGTTTGGTTTCTCGTAGTTTGGCAAGAAAATGGTGCTCCTGTGTAAATGTAGTGGTTTTCCTGCCAGAGTGCACAGAGTTTTGGCATTGGTACATCAGTCACACGAATTGCTGAGCTAGTGACGGCCTCAAAAAGAAATTTTCTATTAATACTGAGAAATTGTCATCTGTTCATTACCATTAAATTTCTAATAACAGGTAGAAACCAAAATGTTTTCGGGAGGCTATAGAAAGTTCCGTCATTACACTGCTTCTCTCTAACATGTTATTATTGGAATAAAGCAGTAAAATGTATTAAAAGTATTGATAGTTATTGTCATTTCCATAGGACTGCATAATTTAATCCAGTACATGATGAATAGGATGGTTGAATCTTTAATGCTAAAGAAAAGCAAAGTAAAAACATAAAAGAAACTAAATAAAATCCATGAGGCAACTGTTTTGAAAAAATTTTCAAGTAGAAATGTAAGCTTGCTTGAAGGAAAAGTCATCCATTTTATGTCCAGAAAAACCAGAGTTTTTGTAGGAAATTGCTTCTATCTTAGCTAAGAAATTAAAAAATGACATTATAAAATGGAAAGGGTTTGCTCAGTCATAGCTGTGATGTTTGCATGTGGTATGAGTTTTACTGACGTTTTAGCCTTTATTATCATACTTAGGTTCACATACATCAGGCTTCAAGTTTCAGAACTTTGATTTATTTCAAAGTATAGGGTTGCATTCATTCAGAAATATCGCTAAGTTTGAAAGAGAATAGCAATTAATTCGGTTGCTAACTTAAGCTGCATAATGCTAATATTTCTGATCAGAAAGCATGGCTACACACAAAAAGTCATACACACATTAAAAAAAAAAAGCAACAACAATACAACAAACAAACCGAAAAGCAACCAAACAAAAAAACTCAACCCACAGGTGCTCAGGGAACTGTCCTTGAAATATTTGCTCTTCCTTCCTTTTTATAGTCCTGCTGGCAGTGTGGCTACATCTTAAGTCATTATTTCTTCTTTATTTTCTTGTCAATGCATTTAAACATTTGGATTAGCAGACTGCGAGTAGCTTAAAGGTATGAAGAAAGTGGGCTCACAGTAATTAGATTAGTTCTTTTCAGAGGAAAAGAAGCTCCATGTAAAATGAAATTCTGTCCTTTCTGTCTAATTCCCAGTTTTCTAAAATGAAAAACGTTCTGAAGGAGCTGTGAGCTCTAGAAGACTTGACCACATAGTCACTGTGGGCAAAACTGTCGTCCAGTGTTATGTGGACTCTGGACTTTACACCATTGATAAAGAAAGCCTCTAGGTTTCATCACTAACTTTTGTGAGATATAAACTATTTCTTTTGTTTATTCTCAGAAAACATGACTAAGCTGCTGGGCAGAGTAGGAAAGAGGGGAGAGAGAATGAGTAAGTAGGCGGGTTGTGTGGGCCATGAATATAGCTTAGTACCAAGATTCCATGGTCTTAAATTTCAAAGATTTACCTCACTTAGTCAGACTGAAAGAGGAAAACCTCCTCCTCTTCCCATCCAGTTTTCTGGCAATGTGTCTTTCCAACGTTGTCTTATGAGAGGAAGTCTAGCTTCACATATCGATTCAAAGAAAGATTTGAATTTAGTTGCCTTTGGCTAAGTGGTTCTTTTTCCCATTCATGGGAAGCCTTCATTTTCCATATAACTACTTTCTTTTGTCATGCCAAACTAGTTTTGTTTCAGCATAATTATTATGATTAGCTCTAAATGTTTAGTTTTCCAACAGACCTAATGCAGCATAGGAGAGTCTGTAGTAAGTTGTTCCAGAATCATTTCCACAGAAATGTTCTGGAAAACATGAAAAATTATGTTTCCAAGTCCACATCTATACTGATGTCTTTTTTCATCTTTTGGGTGAATGGTACCACAAGCATATTATTCCATAAGAGAGCACTGTGAAGGAAATGAAAACCAACCCATTTCTACTTAAAGGGAATTTCTTTTACAAGAATTTTCTCCATGTTTTAAAGATTTCAAAAGTTAAATTTTTTATATCTGTTGTATTGTGGTGGTAGTATCGGAGAAAAAAGAGATGCTTGTTTAATATTTATCAGTTCCTTATTGTTGTTGTTCTCTATGGAAATGCAGGAATGGCATGTGTCAAATGACTCCTGTTCACTGTTCAGTTCAGAACGAAAATGGTTGTGTGTACATTGCAGACTCTTTGGAATACTTGATTTGTCACAAGAACCAAGCAAGATTCATTCGAAAAGCTCCAGTGCCTATGATCTAATGTAAAACATTTCCTTCTGTCACCCTTTTACTCGCTGATTCAGATCTTCAGCTGATATAATCTGGGAAGAGCTCCATTGAAGTCGGTGGACCTCTGCCAATTCATGTAGCTGAAATAAGTCCTATTAAGTGCTACTCTCTGCCTTGATCTGTCCTCACTGATTTCAAAACTCTGCACACTGAATATGGGTCATGCTGTGGGTATTTTATTCCCATGCCAAGTTGGGTTTTTTACACAGATAATCTCATACTGACATGAGAGAAGTCTCTTCTATACTTGGCTCCCCAGTGTCAGCTGGAAGAGCACAAGTATGGACCAAGCTAATACTTAAATAGATAATGACTAAAGCAGAACACAGATGTTGGTAAATTTTTCATTTGTAGTGAGTGAGATCAGTATCTGGCTAAGATTATTAAATATTGAATACCTGATGTGTAAATTAAGATCCAACAACAGTGAAAAAGCATATCATCATCTTTCTTTATGAACATTATAGCAAGATAGTTAAATAAATAAAACACACTAGAATGTTAATCAATATAAAAAGAGTTTAGGTAAGTAAAAAATATAAAGCTAAATAGGAATGAAAATGAAAGATTAATGTGTAAATTAAAAATAAATACTACCTTTAAAAAGTCCTTGCAAAGGAAGAACAAAGTACCTGATAAAGTTTGCAGAAAGTATATTTAAACTATTTCAGGTTTGCTAAAGTTAATAAATGAGCTACCAAATAGGCTAATGATTTACAAATCGTTGACAGAAAATTGGCCTAAATTGCAGACTTGTCAAGAATGTTTTATGGGTATGAGTTTGTGGTAGTATAATGGATAGTCTTGTTTATGCCTATGCTTCTGCATTAGGGCTCTGATTTAGTTGAATTTTAATTAAATTTGTTTCTAATAAGATATATTTATCATTATCTATCACAGTTTGTGAGAAAGACTTTAGTGCCCATATCAAAGTTCAGACACTGAAAAACATTGAACACAAGGTGATTTGTGTATCTTTTAATACCTACCTTTCAAACAAGCATTCAGACAATAGACTCTTTGTAGGGAAGGAAGATAAGATTTTGCTTTTACAATGTACTAGTTGTGTAAATTTTTAATGCACTGCAACAGACTGAATGCATTGTCTACTATGAATAATTTATAGTTTTGGTCATCCACAAATTGGCTTCAGATAACAACACAGAAATGGTCTCTCATATGTCTGTGTGGATAGATATTTCCAATTCTAGCTTCGTAGGAGATCTCTGTAGTTAATAGACTTTTTACTGGATGTTACATCTGACTTTCCTTTGATTTATAAGCAATTACTGTGTTTGGAGTTAAACCAGCACAGACCAACAGGTTCGGATTCAGCCAAAGCAGAAGGCAATTTGCCACAGCGTGAAGAGGCATGAGATGTGTCCCTAGAGACAGAGGGGCTATTTCAGTGTACTTGAGCTCGATGGTAAGCTTCAGTCTTGTGGAAGTAAAATGTTTCAAACTTTGCAACCATCAAATTCAGTCTTTCCATGATTGCTGTCAGCCCGTGTTGAGGTGCATGGCTAAGCAAAGGGTAGCTCCTCTTCCTCACACCCCTCTCAGTGCTGGACTTGGAAGTCCTTGGTCTTCCCTGTGCATAGAATCATAGAAACATTTAAACTGGAAAAGCCCTCCGAGATCCTTGAGTCCAACCTTCGACTGATCACTGCTTTGGCAACTAAGTGCCATGCCCAGTTGATTCTTGAGTACCTCCAGGGGTGATGACTCCACCGACTCCACCATCTCCATGTGAACCCTATACCAGAAAACCTCACTGATTTTGCTGTTTGAGGTATCCTTGTCATTCAACCATACTGGTGAATGGCTTAATACTGTTCTGATGGGACACTCATGACCCCACACCTTGGGATACTTTATGGGAGTTTCAGTGGTCCTCCAGGCACAATAAGTTAGAGGAGACTTTTTTAGTGCACTGATGTCAGGGCTTTGGCTAACACTGGAAACCAGAAAATAGACTGACTCTTCTTACAGTTTCCTTGGCTTACATTTAATCACGGATGTTTTCTCATTTTCTCTGTTAGACTTGTTGAGCTTTTCTTCTGCTTTTAGCAATAGCCTTCAAAGAACAGGTGAGCCAAGGCAGAGCTTCCATTATGTCTCATTTTGCTTTTATGCATGTTGAACTTTCTGTACCATGTACTAATAATCTCCTCACCCCCTCCAGAGATATGTTTACTCATTCTAAGGACACTGTCATGTTATGAAGTAAAAAGATCATGGAAGGAGTTGAATTGGCCTGGCATGAATCTGCAAATATGACAGAAGGTGGGACAAAATAGCAAACATAGCTTGGAACAGGAAAACCATGGGATGCTGATGCAAAGTATGGTTTTCAATTTACAGGACTCGGGTACCATAACGAAGAGATCCACACAAGGTGACATGAATATGAAGCACTTTATTACCAGCTAATTAACACCAAATTCATAAAGAGACTCCCCCAGGATGTTTATTTTGGACATCCAAAACTGAAGCAAGCTTTAAAACAATCAGTTCAGGCTTGACATCTGTGAATGTGATCTTAGCACTGAAAAATGATAATATCTCAGAGATGATTAATATGTGTTTTGCAAGGTAGTCTTGAAAGTCAGCAGTCTCACGAATTCACTGTTTTAGATTTTATAACTTTTTAGCACTTCACTGAACTGTAAGAGAAACAAAGGAAAATTAACAGCATAGCAGGAATCTGTATAGTGTTCATTGACAATGGCACTGAGCTGAAATGCTTGGTATCAACTTTCCTCAAATAACTTTGTAAGGATGACTTTACAGATTAATTCTAGCATTGACTCCTTGGGTAAATTTCACTGCTTATAGCAGCTGTTCAGGGCTACTCAGTGAGTTACTACTACAGAGACACTAGAGGTACTGTTTGGGGTTTTTTTATAGAGTAAACACTCAAACACCTTATTGGACTACTGTAGAGCAGCTACTATAACACTTTTTAATAAACAGACATTGCTCAGCCCTCTATTTGATAAAAGTACGTCTGCAGTTATGTACAAAAGCTTCTTGGTTTGAAATGTTCTAAAATATATGGACACTAAAGCTTTAGATTTACAGTATATTTGTACCTGCAGCATTAAGCATAAATGAAGACATGCAGTAAGGGCTTTCCCATTGTTAAAATGAATCCTTACACAACATTGAAATAGCTTCTTGAAATAAAAATTAATTGTTGTTCTCAGTTCATGGCAATTAAATTCTAATATGTTGATCATAATGAAGAAACTAATAAAAGACCATCATAGTTATATTTATTCACCTTATAGGCACTACACATACATCTGCACTCCTATTCCAGCCTTTGACTTCAGAGCTACTGCTATAAACTTGATATATAATCATTAATTTAGGATGTGTCCTTACTACTCGTAGGACTTTGTTCACTGTTTAATTGTTCTGCCTTCCTTATGAGGACGGGCTAAAATATTTCAAGGGACTTTTTCATTTGGAAAAGCTTCAGTTTTCCACTTACAGAGTTGTGTTCTGCAAGTTTTGTTTTTTACAGTTTCTGCAATGTCACATGGGGTCTTCAGGTTATGAGGTCATCTAAAGAGTAAAATGTCCAAGACGATGAGGTAACATCAACAGGGAGAAGATTCAAAGGTAGTAAACAGGAATTACTTAGGAAAACTCAGCCATCTTCCCTAGTCTACACCTGCTGATTAATGGGAGAATGTTTCCCATCCTTCTTAATTTGTTTTTAAAGAAAAAACAAGAGTATTTAAAAAATATGTCTTAGAATGTCCCTTTCTTTTTGCTACTGTCCTTGAAACTGCGTATTGGCTGTTTGCTGTCTGAAAGAAAAAAAACTGCACCTAGATTAATTCTGAGTTATCATGTCTGGGTATCTCCTATTATTCCATGCAATTTAGTCAAGTTTTGTCCTAGTGTTATGGTAGCAAATGTCAGTCAGGTTCTGAAATGACGTTTTGTGAAATGAAGCCTGAAATGATAATAAATGAACAACATAAATGTTTTATAAATGTTTTTGCACGTAGTAAACATGGAGCTTGAGTATTAGATGTACTATATTATGCTATGGTACAGTATAATATGTGTTTATAATATTAACATTTCTGGTTATTTTTTGTATGTATTACACACAAATTAAAATAGCACAGACCTCAAGACTCCCCTTGCTAGAATTTTTTGCACTTAGCATTTTCCTTTGGTAATGCTGTTGTGTTTTCTTCAGCTTAAAAAAGCACAGCAGTGTATAAACTCATCTGAGAATACAGAACCCAGTTTTTTATCCTGTGCTGTGCATTACCTGCCCATTATTAGTGACTCTGTTCATTACTTGCTAGCATATTCTCATTACTGAAATGGATGATTTTTGTTAACAATATTTCAAAATCCTCCAAAAAATTGTTAGCCCGAATACACATAAGTGGTTTTTGTTGGGATTTTTTAAAATTATTATTACTATTTTTTAAGAACTGAGAAACATCAATAATTTCAAGGCTGTTGGGTCAAGAAGCACTTGGGATGAAGGAATATAACTCAAGGGCATTCAGTACATTTTAAGTTCCTCTAGGAACAGATGAGAAGAAAGGGAAGAATATGAGCACTAATTAAAGATTAATTTAAATGAGAAATGCCTTGACAAGCTCTTTTGTGGAAGACAAGAAATGCTAGCATGAAGAAAAGGAAGGCTGCCTGAGGTAGAAGGTTGCATTACAAAACTTCAACTGATAACAGCTTTTAATACTTAACATTTTTTGCAGCATCATCCCCACTTACACAAAAATGAGCAGACGCTTCTCTGCAGAAAAGTAATTATCCTCAAACTCATGCTACGTTTGCGGTGAGCTGACTGTTGAATTCACATGAGCCCAAGGTTTTGTATTTCGCACAGCTTTATTTAATCACATTCTGTGTTTCCATTCAGTGTTAAATTAAGACTGCAGAAAAGGCCTTTCTGTGCTCTCTGAGAGTCTGATCATATTTGCTACCACCACAGAGAAGAAATGATTATAAGTGTAGTTCTGACACCAAGAAATGTTTCTGTCTTTCTAATCCACTCTGTCTCTCATACTCTTATTGCCATGCTATCCAAGGAATATCATCAAACAAAACAAAACCCAAAAAAACAAACAAAACCAAAAAAACCAAACCACAAAATCAAAATATTCTTCAATGATATAAACAACAAAGAGAAAAAGGGTTGAATGGAATGCAGATAAAAGCTAAAGGTGACTCCTAAATAGAATCAATACTTTGCCTCTTTTTCTAATAAAGGTGATGACAGTGAATGTGGGAGAAAGGCAGGAGGGCTCCTGAGAACAGGGGTAAGGAAACAGAAATAACAAAAGAGGAGGTAACGAAGCTCACATTGCTTAGTATACTCAGGGCAGGGAGCCTCAATAAACTCTGCCCCAGAGCTCACAAAAGCTGCCAAAGGTAGCTCAGGTCTGACAGTGGTTATTTTTAATAAACCTATCAACTGTAGGATGATGCAACTGGAAACAGAGAGTGCAGCATTTCTTCTGAATAAAAAGGGAGATGAAGGATAGGCAAGGGAAAGACAGAAAAAAACCACAGTAGAATGACCTTAAGGCTATATAAATATGAAATGAGAGTCTGTAATGAGAGTAAAGAATAGCAAAAGACATTTTTCTATAAGTAAAAGAAGCTTAAAGGCAACATGGACTCACATAGCTTACACTGAAATAAATTGACCTCTCCTTTTGATAAAGCGAGTTATTTTCCAGAAGAGGAAAATATTTCAATTAAAATCTACTTGGAGGTCACTAAAATATTTCAGGTATTTAATATGGTGCTATTAGAGAAATTGATTTAGGATGCACAGAATAGGAATTAGCACAGAACAAGGAATTGATCAAAGAGGAAGGAGTAGAAAGTAAAATTGAAAAGAGAAGTATCTGTGAAGGGATAAGTTACCTGATGATCATTCTGTTTTCATGATTTCTATTATATTTTCAAAAATGACCATGACTTGAAGAGTGAATGCTAATAAAATGTATTGATGAGAAAATCAACAGGATTATTAACTAAAGAAAATCAGAAATATCTGAGTCACCTTAAGGACTAGAATTCTAAAATTGGGAATAAATAAAGCCCTTAAAAGTACACACCTCTAAAACTCTTTTTTTCTTATAACCTGAGAATTCATCTGCTAAAAATGACTGAGGAAGAGTAAGGCTGAACTGGACAAATCTGTCACAAAAAAAAAAACACCAACAAAACCAAACATGTAAGACATCAATGTAATGTAGCTACAAAAAATATTTTTTTTATCCCAGAGCAAAAGGTTTCTGGAGGAGATTGAGAACCAGCCATTGTTCAATGTACTGATTTTTTTCACATCCAAACATTCCATAATCAAGAAAAAAAAAAAAAAAAGCACTCCAAGTAAGTGAAGAAAAGCTTAAATAAGATGACGGAGGAGCGGTATGTTTACGTAGTTGCACACCAAGTCTGCACACAGCTAGAGCTGAGACATATTCACCAGTTCAGTGAGAAAACATAGAGCTGTATTTATTTTTGCTTCTGTGCCTGAGAGATAGCCTGGGACTGGGTTATACCACCTGTCACAGTGCTGATAAAGCTAGCATGCAATTGCAAAGATCTATTTTGAAGATGTGCTTTAAAAGTTTTTTCTCATCAAAAGAGGAAATCCTTTTGCTTGCCAGCCTCCTTCCAACTCGGAAAAAACAAAATAGAGCTCAGGGAAGGAAAACTTTCAAGAGTAAATAGGGAGAAGTGACAGAAGAGTAGTGGTCATCTGACCACTGTCAGGAGAGAGAGAAGCAAGAGATTTTGAAGAAGGACCTTTTGGTCCATTCTTTTATCCACCCACCCCTACATCATGGTGGAATAAAAGTAAACATTCTGTGTGCTCCACAGAAACACTTGGAGAAATCAGATGAAACTAACTGATGTACTGTCATTCCGTGAGTCTAGAAAATCTCATGCTATCATGAGCAGAAAGTTCAAAAAAAGTCAGGAATGGAAATAAAATTCCTGCATGCAGCCTGAAAAAAACCCCAACTTTGGTGACAGTCCATTTCTGGGGTATCACTGAACTATTTGCATGGATTTTGTCATATTGTAAGTGGCGATACTTCTTCCAAGTCATAATATTTGCTGGTGTTATCTGAAGGCATTTTAATTCAAATGTGACATTTTTTCCCTTGCAGACTTATGAAATATTTATGGGGTTATACCTGTATGTTTCGGCTGTGATACAGGGATTTAAGAGCAGGTTGGCAGATGTATGCCCTACATTGTCCAGTGAAAGGTCAGTGTCAAGTGAAATGAATCTCTTTAAAGCCAACTGTTTCCCTACAACCAGAAATAAAAACCAATTACATTTTCACCTGTTAAAGAACTTGAAATGCTGCTAAAGCACTGTTTACCAGTGTAATTTCCTCTGAAAATTACATTGATCAAGGAATAATTTTTTTTTTATTTAAATCTGGTTCCTTACCATCACTATGGAGTTTTCCACAGAGTAAGATTTAACATCACAGCCTGAAGAAAACAAAACATTATTTACTTTTATCTCTTGTCATGCAACAATTTTGAAATCTTCCCAAGACTTAACCTTCAATTTTTCTGTGCAGTTCAATCCTGTGCAGTTCAATTACTTAAACTACTATATTTTAGTCTTGACATTTGTAAATATGGACACATGAACACATAGATGAGTTCCCTTGGTCTGTTGAAAGGAATCTTGAAACAACTGTGTGAAACGTTCACAGTTATGTTGTTCTTGTTGACTATTTTATAACTGATCATTTCTGTCAAATAATAATGATTAAAAAAATCCTCAAACCAAAACAATAACCAACAACCAGTTCTCTGGCCATTTTGGTTACTTACAGCTCTAGAGAAAAGTAGGGAGTTATTTCTAAGCCCTAAGTGGACTTCATAATTGTTTGGGTTTTTTCTGTGGCTTTTGAGACTGTATTCCCTTTTTGGGAAGAGTGAACTACTACTGTTTTATTCATCCATGACAGAAATAGGAAAAAAAAATGATGCTACAAGACGCATCTATTTTCAGTAAAAGATAAATTTAGATTGCAGAAGGAGAAAGCATTTATTTCTTTAAAGATATGTTGCGACCTGTTGACTTTCTTCTAATTGTGTGTGAGAAATTAGAAAAAAAAAAAATGTGTTTTTTGCTTTCTCCTTTCTATTCATCAGCCAGTAGAGGGAAAGCATAAAGATACTCTTATTGCAAAACTTTCTGATTTAGTTTCTGGGACAATGAGAGATATATCCAAGAGGAAAGAATATTCTTTGGATTCTGCAAGGGTCAAACAATAATTTAGATATTACTATCTGGACATGCAGAATATCATGATGAGTAGTACAGTAGGGATCCTGCCAAAATGGTTTACAAAGAAAGAGAGTAGATTTTGTTACTTCTGTCCATCAGACTAATACTAGCCCTTGCATAATCTTGCTGAGATACGAGGTGAGAAGCTACAACCTAGTGAGGAGGCAAGATATCATATTTTTCTGGTTTTGTCTGGAGTAGAGTTAACTTTCTTCCCAGAAGCTAGTGTGGCACTGTGTTTTGAATTTGTGCTGGAAACAGCATTGGTAACACAGGGGTGTTTTATTCATTTCTGAGCAGTGCTTACACAGAGCAACCTGCTCCTCACCCCACCCCACCAGGGAGCAGGCTGGGGGTGCACAAGGCACTGGGAGGGAACACAGCTGAGAGAGACAACTTCAAGTGACCAAAGGGACATCCCACACCATATGGCATCATGCTCAGCATATAAAGCTGGGGGAAGGAGGATGAAGGGGGCACGTTTGGAGTGTTGGCTTCCTGAGTCCCTGTTACATGTGATAGAGTCTGGCTTTCCTGGAGATCACAGAACCACAGAATAACAGAATATGCTGAGTTCGAAGGCACCCAGAAGGATCCTCGAGTCCAGCTCCCAGCCCTGCACATCCCCAAGAGTCACATCGTGTGCTTGAGAGCATTGTCCAAATGCTTCCTGAACTCTGTCAGGCTGGTGCTGTGACTACTTCCCTGGGGAGCCTGTTCCAGTGCCCAGCCACCCTCTGGGTAAAGAACCTTTTTCTAATATGCAACCTAAACCTCCCCTGACACAACTTCAGACCATTCCCTCAGGTCCTGTCACTGGACACCACAGAAAAGAAATCAGTTCTGCCCCTCCTCTCCCCCTCATGAGGAAGTTGTAGACTGCGATGAGATGGTTGAAGCCCTGCCTGCCCATGGAAAGTGGTGAATGAATTCCTTGGTTTGCCCTGTTTGTATACATGGCTGTTACTTTATCCATTGCACTCTGCAGTCTTTTGCAGTCCCTGAGTTTTCTCACTTTTACTCTTCTAATTTGTTCACCCATCCCACCAGGGGTGATGTGTGAGAGGCTGGGTGGTGCTTGGTTGCCAGCTGGGGCTAAACCATAACGCATAAATACTGTACACCACTGGAATTTCTTAAATGCTCTTACTGGCTTCCATCCTCATTTAACTACTCAGTGTGTGCTCTCAGTTGGACAGCAACTTTACAACTTTAAAGTAAGTCAAGTGGAGTGCACACTAGGCAAAAAATGCTGTGGTTTCAAAGACAAATCAAGAGTCCATGGAAATACAGTCACAGTTGTTAAAAATCATGACGTTGATTATCAGGTTTCAATTTTAACTCTCATTTTAGCTTGGTTGAAAAGTCTATGTATTCTTTCAACATCAACTGTTCTAGGGCATAAACTTGTTTTTACCTTCCTAGCAGGGCAACAACTTGTCAAAAAGCAGTTATGCAGTGCAGAATACTACGTTGAAAGAGTTAAGGCAGAAATAGAAGGGATTGAATTCTGCCACTGAAGACATTGTTATTTATTTTTGATGTTTAAATCACATCAGTTTCATTGGAATTATAAAAAAAATTATCTAGGGATGACTACTTGAGACATTGAAGACATTGTGCTGGTTTGAAAACAAACCACTGAGAGACTCCAAGTCAGACATACAATTTAATAGAACAACAAAAAAAAAAGAAATAGTATGAAAAAGAAAACACTGACAGAGTCAGAATACAACCTGACACCCTGTCAGTCAGGGTGTTGGCAGCAGTCCAGATGAAGTGGTCCTGTTGAAGTGGTGATCCTGAAGAAAGGTCTGGTCTTCACCTGAAGATCCAGTGGTAGCTCTTGCCCTCTGGGAATCCAGCAGGTAAAGGCTACCTGTGGTGTTGGAAATCTCAGCTTATATCCAGGATGGAATGCTTGGTTCCTCCCTCTGGGCGGAGCATCTCCCAATGGGATAATGCTGTGAGACTGGATGGCCCATGAACAGAAGATATCCCCCTGGAGGGAGGATGGGTCATGGGAGAGATAAAGAACCCTGCCCCACCTGGTTTCAACAGCTGGCCCATGAACAGGAGATAGTCCTGAGGGAGAAGGCAAGGAACACCACCCCACCTGGTTTCAACAGCTCATGAAGATGGTAGTAGAATACACTGCAACCCAGGACAGACATACAAATAAATCTGGCCATATACCTATTAATCTACCTTCAGTCTGAAACTATATTCTGAGAGCATTTGCTACACTGTACACAAGGCAGATTTTTGTTGTGCTGGCATATGGGAGCTCTGAGGGACTCTATACTTTTTACCAGGAAAAGGAAATTCTTACATTCACCATAGCAGTGCAGCTCTTTTCTTGTCTATTGCAAGAGGCATCTGCTCTGGCTGGAAAAAGAAAATCAGCAGTGTTCACTTTCTGTCTTTGTAAACAGAGAGTTTTGGGACATTTATGAAACAGAAGTGCTCCAACACTTTTAAAAGACTGTTTGATGTTACTTGACCTGCATTCATTAACACAAAGCTCATGAGATCAAACCATGTTGGAGCTATATCTCTGCTGCTTTCTACTTCCACCGTGGTCATTTTATATCATGTAGATGGAAATTAAAGGGATGTCAAAATGCTGCCTACCACAGAGGATAAAGAAAGGAGGTCATAAGTAGAAATAAAATAACAAGAAGGAGGAATGAGTAATAAAAAAGGGGGAAAATATCTGCTATAAAATTCCAAGGAACCAACTTATTTTTGGTTGGGTTTTTTTGGGGGGAAAAAAAATGCCTAATTTTGCTTTAAGCACAAACTTTGTATTCCAGTTAGCTGGGTGTCAGATGGAAAAAAAAAAGTGGAGAGCCAACATATATTTCCAAAAGCTGTCCTCCAGAACTTCCCTCAAATGTATAGAACAAAACTTAGTTATCAATGTGCGCAAAACAATGGCCATGAGGGTGATTTTCTATCAAGCTGAGATTCACTGACCATTTTTGTCTTAACCCTGAAGCTTAAACTCGTAATGCACTTGCTGTTGTGCTCTCTCCAGATAACATTATGAGAGATTCCCCAGCTGTGGTGGTGACCCAGTCCACCTTTGAGTTCCACCTCCATGAGGTTGGAT
>VZTA01006288.1:20758-43702 GCA_013398855.1 Mohoua ochrocephala | reverse complement strand
TGTCAGAGCATCATGTGCCTGGGCAAAATGAGGAAAAGACACGAAGGGGATCCTCCAAAAGTCTGCATGTCATTCTTTATTCTTAGGTCACCTCTGTAGATAAGACACAGGAGACTCAGCATGCAATGAAGTCTGTCCTATTGGACAACAGTTATTGCAAGGCCCCTGAGGACCAGGACTCCTGAGGAAAAGGCAAGTGGATCATTTTGAGCATTTGGATATTGCAGAACTTTTCAGCTCAGACCATGATTATTTTGGGACTCAGAGGAACAGAATGGTGGTGATAAAAGGGCTGGCGGGGCCTTTAGTTTTGAATAACAGGGATGATTCTTTGCATTTTTATGGGAATCTTGTGGTGCATGTGGCTGTGTCGGGTTGGATAGATGCAGAACTCCTGAGCAAGGCAAAAGAGCTGCATGACAGACTACTGTGGTCTACACAGGGCGAGGTCACACCAAGCCACATAGCTTTTTTGGAGGATGAGCTTCATGTTCACATGCCCATCCTCTTCCTGTCTGAGGGGATTTTCAGGCAAATGACAGTCTCATATTTCTCAAGGCCTATTGCAATCCATCCATGAAAACACATACTAAAGGACTTTGTCCTGAGCACATACTGGACAGAGCTGGTGAGTGTTGTTGTGTGTTGGCATGGGCTGGTCACAGCTGGAACTGCTTCTGAATGTTTTGTGTACCCCTTTGAAACATGGAGACAGGAAGAAGAAGGGATTCTTTGCCTCATTGCAATCATATGGCATACGCGCTGTGTGCCTGTTTGAGTTCAAGTACAGACAAAACTGCTTGTCCAAGCTCTGACACTGCTGGATTGCTGTTTTTATCAGTGCTGACTGAGCAGCAGGTACGCTGTCTGATTTCTAAGCAGGAGCTCCTGGGGTAGGAGAGCTGTTTCTCAGAAGGAGAGGCCCTCCCTGCAGTGGGTCTGTGTCGAGCCAGCCCAGCAAAGGCGCTGGTGCTGGGTGTGCAGCAGAGGAGGAGGAGGAAGAGGAGGGGGAAGGATGAGCTGGAGAGCACGGCTGGAGGAGTTGCCTGGTTTCTAGCGTTGTCATCCATTGCCCATGTTTTCCTGGTCTGTTTGGGTCACCCTGGGAGACTTGAGAAGATCCCTGGAGCAAGCTGTTGCTGCTTAGCAATCTCTTGCTTTTGTTGTTTTTCTGCTTTGGTTGCCCTGTCTTGGTTGTGAGAAAAGATGCTTTTTGGAGCCGCTGTTTGCTAAATTTGGGAGATGCTGGTCAAGTCCCTGAGTTTCTCTTGCCCTGCTCCTGTGCAAGATTGTCATCTCTGGTGTTTGTTGGAGGCCATGGCTAGCAAGGTAGCAGTGCTGACCCCATGAGGGGCCATTTTTCAGGCTGTACCACCACCTTATAGGCAGAGCTGAGGTTTACAGAGTATCGAGTGTGCAGTTCTGCAGAGCGAAGCCTGTGTCTTTCACCTGTGGCTTACCCGAGATGTAACCTGTTGTGGCATCTCCCAGGTGCATGGCTGTTCTGAGACTGCACAGGGAGACAGGTCTCTACGTGCTGCAGTGTGGTGGTGGAGATTGTGAATCCCTGGGTGCAAGCCACAGTGCTGTAGCACAGAGACCCACAACTGGTCTGTGGGTGTGTACCCCAGGACAGACGGCCCTTTACCTTTTTGTATGCTGCCACAGCTACCATGACGGGTGATGTGTGTGCTGAGGGTGATGGTTGTCTGCAGGCGGCTGCTCTTTCCCTCTTGCCCGACTTTGCGTTGCAGTGTCCGTGTTTGTGTCCTTTCTCAGCGTGCTCGGAGCCAGGAGCCGCCTGACCGTGTTTGGGTGAATTGAGATGAGGGCTGGAGCTGCAGTTCTGCTGGGTTAGCGGTACATGCTGGTTTTCAGCCCCGTTTGAGCCTCTCTAATCCGGGTGGCTTAGTCAGCTGCTGCCCCATCATTTCTTTCTGTGTTGTTTTCGGCCGCCCCGGGCCGTCAGCTGATGGGGGTGAGAAAGTGTTTGCGGTTGCTCATTGTGGCTGTGCTAAGTCCGCCGGAGCTGTGATTGTGGCGGTAATCCTCTGCAGGGGGAGGACTCCAAGCCGGGCCGGGTTGGAAGTCAGCCTGGCGCTGAATGGAAACGGCAGTGGCGTGCCGCTTCCACGGCGGCGTAGCTGTGAAGTGGCACAGAGCAGCGCAACAGCTTAATCCTGCCGCGGTGCCTGCCCTTTCTGGAAGATCCACAGAAAGCAGGCACGGCCTGCCCCAGCCAACCTGCATGAGTTCCATGTGACTTGGGGTCTACGGGTGCCAGAGGGGGAGAGGAGGATGTGCTCGGAGCACTCATGAGAGCAGCAGCTGCCCCAGATTTTGTGCCTGAGAGCACAGTGTTTTGTTGACAGCTGATAGCGCTGCCACATAACCTTCCTGCTGCTTCTCCCCAAAGGGCCCTTTGCTATGGCATTGCTCTGCTGGGTGTGCTTTTTGAATGGTTCCCCAGCTGGTGCTGATGGAGTGGGCAGGTGCCCTAGGAGGAGGAGGCAGCCTTGGGGCTGCAGGGTGGATCTGCTGGGGCTTTGCTCTGCGCCAGGGCTCTTCCCAGGGGCAGGAGACACTTCTTGTGTGTGGACTGTGGCTGTAGCAGCAGCTGTTTGGACTTGCCCAGGCAGAAATTTGGAGCAGTTGGGAGGTGGGTGGTGATGGCAGCAGAGCCAGAGGTTGTGAAGCTGAGGTGGGCATGAGGAGACAAGTGTCAGGAACAGGGAGGAAGCCAGAGGAGGTGGCAGCAGCTGTGTGAGGAGTGGAAGCTTGGAGGTAGGGGCTGGGGAAGAAAGATGTGCTGAATGCAGCAGGTGAGGGAGTGAGGCCAGCGTCCCAGCAGGAGCAGGGAGACTCGAGATGGGCCTCTCTGTGCACCATAGCTCTGACATCATGGGAGCGGACTGAGCTAACCCATGCTCTGGTCCTGAGCAAGCTGGGTGGAGCTGCAGTGGAGATACGTGTCACCAGCCCTGTGCTCTGTTTTGTCAAGGATACTATTGCATAGAGGACAGAAGGACTAAGCCATCCAGCTGCGCAGGAGAGATTTGTTCTGCAGGTGCTTCCACCTCAGGTCCCCCTTGAGCCAAGCACTGTGGGACCTAGTCCTCCGTCCATGCAGACCCTGCCCCACCAACTTCTCTGTGCTCATGCACCTAGGGCCTGGCTCTCGGGCTCTTGAGGGCTTTTCTCCCCACCTTCATCCAAGGCAAGACACCTGGTGTCTGGCCGGGGTTGTGCCACCACTGTCCACTGCCATGTCCCCATGCAGAGTACTGTGGGGCCTGGCCTTTAGCTGTGCTGGGCCATGAATTTCAGGCTCTTACTTGATAGGAGAGTGTGACACTGTTTCCTGGGGGCAGGCAGACCTTTGCCTTCAAGGCTGCCCAACTCTCAGCACCCCTGGAGCTGGCCCTGGAGCAGTGCTGGGCTTGTTCTCCACGGCTGAATGCTGTGGCTTGGCCCCCATGCTGTCAAATGTCATGACCTGCCCTCCGGCTGTCTGAAACATTGTTCCCCCGTGTTGCTTTAACCCCATCTGGCAACCAAGAACCACACACAGCCACTTGCTCACTGCCCCACCAGTGGGACTGGGGAGAGAATCGGAAGGGTAAAAACTAAAAAAACTCTTGATTTGAGATAAAGACAGTATAATATGGAAAGCAAAACCCATGCACATAAGCAAAAAACCCCCAAAGAATTCATTCACCACCTCCCATGGGCAGGCAGGTCTTCAGCCATCTCCAGGGTCCCCTCACGCCTCACGGTGACTTGTGGACGCAAATGCCATCACTCCAAACGTCTCTTCCTTCCTCCTTCTTGCGTCCAGCTTTAAATACTGAGCAGGATGTCACACGGTCTGGAATATCCCTTTGGTCAGATTGGGTCACCTGCCCTGGCTGTTTCTCCTCCCATGTGCCCCATGTCCTCCCATGTACCCCCAACTTCCTCACCAGCCTGGCAGTATGAAAAGCAGAAGCAGCCTTGGCTCTGTGTAAGCCCTGCTCAGCAATAACTAAAACATCTCTATATTATCAACCCTGTGTGCAGCACAAACCCAAAACACAGCCCCATTCTAGCCACCGTGAATAAAATTAACTCTACCCCAGTAGAAACCAGCATACCCCAGCTCACCTCAAGCCAAGCACCACCGAGGCTGTCTGCAAGGCCATGCCTTGGGCTGCCCTGTGTCCCTTTGCAGGCAAATTCCAGAGCGCCAAACTCCCCATGCCAACCTTCCCCTTCGGGGGGGGAGGAACAGGGAGGAAGCCTTGTGCCCTTCCTGTGGTGGGCCGCCCCCAGGGCACAGCTTGCCAATGCTTCCCCAGCATGTGCCCCCTTCCAGAGGGGAATGGCACCTGCAGAGCAGCACCCCACACCTTTCTGCCTCTCCTCCCAGCAAGGCTGCCTGCTGCTCCGTGGGCTGGACCACCTCACTGCCCAACGATACCCAGCAAGACCTGCTGGCGACACACTCCTCAGCGACACTGGGAGAGCAGTCCTAGAAACCTGTGCCCTCAGTACCCCACCATACTGCCATTTGATTTCTTCCCCCAACTGATTATCATTTCAGAGGAGGATTACTTTAAGAAAGATGGAACAAACTTTTAAAATCCGTGGACCAAACAGTTAAAGCATAAACATCTTTGCATAACTACAGCACACTGTTTCTCTTAAAATAGTTTTTAAACCAGAGCAATAGCACATCCAGTGTCTGGGCAGTTCCTGGAAGCCTTTCCAAAGTCAGGGGAGGGTTTTGCTATTCTCAGTCAGAAAGCAAGAGGGCAGCAACCTCCAGTTCAAGAGTGAGTTAACAAGCCAGGAAAATCATGACGCGGTCAGCGCCCAGCAGCAAGTGTCCGTGTTTGTATTAAAAAAGAATTTCTAGAACTAAAGTCCCTGTTTTAGTAGCACGGTTATTTATTGACACTGCTTTATTTTTGTGCCAGCACTCGTAAAACTTGGCAGACACCTGGAAGGATATTTATAATTAACAGAAACTCAAGCAGCTCCTCCTAACAGGCAGATATAATTGAGACCTTGGACAGGTTTTAGCAGGATGCAGGTTAAAGTTTATGACTAGAACTGCTGCCACAGCACAGTTAAAAACTTTAAAAGACTTAAAAAAATCCTCACAATGTTCAGTTGCAACCCAAAGAAGCCTGAAAAAGGTGTAAAATATTTCTAGAGGAAAGCAAATATGACAAGCTGCTGTACAGAGCAGTAATGCAGGAGCACTGACAAGTCCTGTGACGGGAATGGCTGATGAGGAGTTAGGAAGAGGATGGAGGTACCAGCAGGGGCCAAAGACTGGGGAAGCTGAAGTGGGAGAGTGTAGAAGAAAAATGTGTCACCCAGTCAACTGAGGCAGTTTCCTTTCCTGTAACAGTTCTGATGGAGTCTCTTCAATTCTGGCACATCCTAGAGGAGTACAGTTTCAACACCTTTGTTGCAGACATGCTGAGACTCTGTCAGATGGCCTCCTCAGCCTCCATAAGTTTTTTCTGGACTGGAGATGTCAGGGTTTGGCTGTGGGGACTGTGGCTTACAAGACTGACAGTCGTAGAAGACTTGCTATCAGCTCTGCTCCGTGTTTTGTAGGGGAGGCTACTGCATCAGAGGACACCAAGCCATTCCTGTTGCGACAAAGACAGGGGAGCAGGACCTTCGATGCAAGGTTGTGTAATGACCACGTGACTGGATTAATGTGTTTCAACTCGGCCAGTTTGAAGCAAAATGGGTAAGATCCACATGTCATTGCTGCTGGGAATGTTTTGTGATCTGCTTGTGCTTTGGAAATTGGAGGAGGGAAAGCTTCTTTGAACCAGGAGGTCCTGACCTCAAAACACAGCGTGGAAATGAGTGGAGTTGTGAGCAGCATGCCCAGAAATGCTGGGCTGACAGCAGCCTCATAGTTATCTGGCACAGACTTGAGGGCACTGCTCCAGCAGGGGTGCCAGCACTTGCTGTGAGAGTGGCTGATTGTGGTAAATGATCCCTGATTAACAGCACGGATTGGCTGAGGGAAGCCCTGAAGGTGACAGAGCTTGTCCCTACTTCATTTTTTCAGCGTGGGGTGAGGTGTTGGCTGTGTGCAATTTCACTGTGTGCATTTTCCGATGCCTACTCTGTGCCCGACCCTGCCCCTGAGTACAAGGGCCCTGCATTAAGTCAGCAGGCTTCTGGTCAGAGCACTTGTCTGGGCAGACTCTGTGCCTGATCCATGCAGGCTGTTCTACCTCTCTAACCTGTCTATAACCATTTTGTTGTTGTTGGTTTTCCCCTCCCCTCTCTCTCTTTTTGTGATTCCCCAGTAGACTTTTAAGCTGGATTTCTTGGTTTCCAGAACCTGAAAGCCAGGTTCTGGATAGACCAAGAGAGTATGGTGCCAGCTACAAGAGAAGTGTCTGGGGAAATTGTGAGAGACAGCGACTCATTCAGGAGTGAATGTTGAGCCCCGTTAGTTGGTGAGGAGGCACAGGTTTGGCCCACTTGTATTATTCATGTCAAGGCTGCTTGCCTGTATGTAGGCACCTGCATAGGCACTGCTCTGTGTCTGCATGGATTTGTTTTCAGGATGCTGACGCCACCACCGCTGTGTGTTCCAGCATTTGGTTATTCAGCCCCGGCAGGAGGGATCGCAGCTGCTACAGTTCGCCAGTTTTTCACAACAAGAAAGCATCTGTTTTAGGGGCCCAAAGCTGTCATCTGATGATCAACTCGATGTCCAAAATGGTTCCATTAACCCTTAAATTTAATTTCCTTATGATTTAATTATTTGTCTAAAAGGCTTTTCTTGTTTAGCTGTGCTTCAAAGAGTATTGTCTAACTGGTGACTAAATCCACATTGAAGTTAAGCTGGGATGGTCAAGGTCATCTTCCAATTCTCAGGCACCAGTTCCCCTTGATGAAAAACTGGTTATAGCCAGATTGCAAGGCGTAAGCCTGTATGGGCAGGGAGGGACTGCTGGAAGTTGTCTTCTTGCTGTTGTCTCTGCTCAGAGGAAGGCAGGGGTAAAACTCATTTCAGATTTTGATGTTTTGTGGTTTTTTTTCTTTTCTCTGTATGAAGGTCAGTGTTTTGTTTGCTTCCCCTCTTTTCCCAGAACTGTAGCCCCGAACTGAGTTTTTCCATGAACAGTTTTTAAATGTAATTGTAGCTGCTTCAGAGCTTGTTGATTTGCAGTCCAGCAAGGAACAGTAAGGTTTCTCCAGAGGTGCCGGGACATAATCAAGGCCTCCTCAGTTCCGCAGTCAATTGTTGAACAGAGCAGGGAGAACCAATTGCTCATTGCCAGAGGCAGGGTTACTGCAGCAGGGACATCTCAAGTGGTGATGCCCAGTTGATGGAACCCCCACCATCAGTGAAAGGCAGACCTTAACCTCCAAGGAGGGGTGGGCTGTCCACCCACAGTGGGGCAGTTTCCACCTGGGCCCAGCTCACTGGACAGCCTTCCACTTGTCCCAGCTGACTCCCTCCAAGCCAAGGTCCATGAGGTCTGGCACTTGAGTTGTGAAGGCCAGGTCCACCACTGCTCACCTGAGCCAAGCACAACTTGTGTGGACCTGTTACCCACAGCCTGAAAACACCAGGTCATGTGCTTCTAGAGACGTGCAAACAGGGCAAGCAATTGTACAAAACTACCTTGGAAAATCTGGATCTTCATTGAAGTAACTCAAGACACCAGAAATTCTTAACACACTGTGTGTGGTGCTATCACAGAAAGACTTTACCCATTACAGCGAGTGCTATCCACAGAAATAGGAGTTCTAGAGGTGCTTCGATGTTGCAGGGATCAAACTTAGATGTCATCTTACAAATGAAAACATACGAAATCGCACTGTTAGAACACAGCCACCCTTTCACAAGGCATGACCCAATCTCAAACAGCAAGGCTACAGAATTCCTATAAAAGTAGTGCCCAGCTGAGATAAAGTATGTTTGTCTCTGCAGAAGTGTATTCTGCTATTTTTAAAGCATAACTACTCCACAAGCATCCAGGGTAGAAGAGATGTTGTATTTTTCACAGCAAATACTAGTTACAGATCTCTGGAACTTGTAAATAATACTTAGAATACAATATTTCATATTGGTGCAAAATGTACAGTCAAACACAAAACACGTATTGCAAAATATACACAGAATCGTTCTAAGAACAGAACCCCAAGGATGATCAGATGTTTAAATATAAGAGAAAAGTCCATCTTTTATAAATTACTTTTTAAAAAATCTATTACTACACTAAGTATGTTATTTGTAGACAAGTTACCACAATAGAGTGACATGTCTCATTTGCAAGGCAGACACTGAGAAACAAGTTACATCATTAAAAGCTAGTTTTTGAGACCAATCCACAAGTAAAAGTGTGATAATGCATTACTGGTTTTGAGGCACACAGTGTGGAAACCGTTTTCAACAACTTTAATGCTTATACTTAGGCTTTTTTTTTTTTTTCTGAGAATTAGGCAGATGCACAAAGAATAAGCACTAGACAATAACTTGCCATCTTACATTAGTTTATTGGGTCAGGATTATTTATTACCGATGTATTAGAACATTCACAAGAAATGCTATGAGACACCTTAAGAGTATCTTGATAACAAAACAGCATCATTCAACTGCATAAGTTGGATGATTTAAATAACCAGAGGTGAAAAACAGTTACTTAAGCGATAGTTAAGTCATAGTTTGAGAGGAATTAAGATGTCATCGTCATTCACAAGTAGGAGAGATGCTGAATCTATAGTGAATTACAAACTCTGATGCTCTGCATTCAAAGCAGAGATGTTCTCTTCCAATATTCAGAACTTGTAGCTTCAAGATACTGATTGCTACTAGCTACACCATTGCTAACTAAACTATCACAAGGATAACTTGCTTTGGGCATGTTTGGAATGCTAGAGTTATACAGCTATTGCTATGCTACAGATCCCCAAATTTTGCTTTAAAATAGCAGTGAAGGCTTTATAAGCACCCAAAATTACACAATAAATACTCAGTAAATACTTCAAGCACCTCTTGCTACCCAATTTGGCAAGATAAGCAGCACTAAGAAATGGATGCCATGGTGAGACAAGCTGTTAGCAGTTTGACTCAGGCACTCTTGATTTGGGCCTGCCTGCCTTCAGAAAGCAAAAAGAGCTTGTGTGGCACACTCTGTGACGGTGAGAGAGAGGACTGTAAGTGCCAGACAGTCACCAGACTTACAACCTTTCTGCAGTCAAGCACAAGGGCAGGCTCTCTGCTCTTCAACCTGCCGTGATCTGTATGGGGGAGAAGCCCTGCCTTGTATGGCCGATGCTTATCTTAGGCGTTGCTGCCAGAGGTGTAATAGGGGATACACACAACATAAATGAAGCCATACCTTCTGAAATCAGGTCGTTCCCTAAATAACACACCTGATCAGTGCAGAGTGACATGCTAAATGGACATGCTGCCAGGAGAGCTCAGAGGGATAACTACACCAGTAACAGTGCCCTATTAAAAATACTTTGCTTTGGGATAGATCTTTAATATCTACACACATTTATTTCAAGACTTCAACTTTTTCAGCACTGATCTGCTATAAAACCTTCTCATAAATTATCTTCACAAAAAATAAAGTCACTCTTTCAGAAAACATGTTCAGTATAACACACCTGTATCAGTAGAAATTCTGTCCTGTGAGTCCATGGCAGAGAAGGCATAACTCACACTTAAATCTCTCCAAAGCAACATAGCCAAGACTCTAAAACCAGAAGGCAACTATTCCATTAATTACCATGGTAAGCAGAAACAATGCTTCCAAAACACATGAAGAGCGCACTGTTTCAGTGGACATGTATGGGTTTACAATCAATAGTCACTGTCCTGTAAACATTGAAACTGCTGCTCTAACTGCAGGTTAAGATTAGTAATTTGCATTCATTTCACTGCACTCCACACATACAATGCCTACACTGCTAAAAAAACAACACCACCACCACAACAAAACCATTAAATAGCAAAAGGAATGAAGGCTTTGGGCTGGATGTCTCCTGCAACAAAGTGTCAAATCAGTAAGTGTTGACATTATAAATAAAACTTGAACATTATTTTATGCATTATAGAAGCAGTCTAGTAAAACCTAAAACTTAGAATAGCAGCAAATTTGCTCAAAAACGTACATGAACTTTCAGTCAGTCAGCTATAAATACATTCTGCGATGTGAGAAGCCATCTCTATCCCCAAGCAGACTTTCAAGGAGAACACAGTGTTAGACATGGATGGGGATCAGGAACACTGCAGTCAGAGAAACTCCTAAACAATTGTATTCTACAAACTTGTTCTCATTGTTATCTGAAAGTGCATCTTTGTATCTGTAGAATCATCCCCATATTTACAAAAAAAAGTACAAACACTGCAATTTTGCCACACCCTAAGCCTATCTAAACCTGTATTTTCTGTTAAGTGCAAAAAGTATAATGAAGTTATACATATTCTGGTGCATATAAGATCAAAGCCTGAAAATGACGTAACGTTGTCACCGGTGAATCCAAGGCAATTCAGTAGTTGCCAAATCTTTGCTGCACAGCTGTTAGATGGCTAAAATAGAAGCTGAAGCAGAATTAAAGACTATTCTAAGCCAAACTGACAGAGCAGTGTTCAGAGCAGGAACTCCATTCCCCCACTCTCCACACACATTCACCAGCACGTGCTCATACCTTCATTACCAGTTTCGGTACAGAGCTAGGCCCAAAGGGCAGGAGGGCAGCCTGGCAGAAAGATACACCATCACTCTGAAGGTGGCAAGGAAGAGATACGGGGTGCAGACTGAAAAGAGTATTCACTGCCAGGTCTCTCAAGTGCACAACTCCAATGAGCCCCCACTACTGGTGCTGGAATATGGACTGGAGACTATGCAAGACAGAGCATACCTACAGTCAGTACATTACTAAATACATATGCAACCAAATCTGTTGTGTCTTCAACGTAAGCCCTTTTTAAGTGTCACAACAGCTCCTCTTACCTTCTCCTGCCACAAAAAGAGGTTTCATTTGATAATGACATTTATATGCCAACAGACTGCTACAGAATCACATGCACGCATAAATGCTGAGCAATTTGGAACAGCTGATATTCAGATCAAGTACATTACTGGCTCTTTAAAGAAATTAAATCCGTACAATATTTGTAGGAGGGTAACCATGAATATGAACAACAGTTGTCTATAACAGTTCATTTAGTTTTGTTCCTTAGTTAAGTCTTGCAGTGGACAGCTTCCTCCTAGTTTTTGAAATGCTACAATAGCCATTACCATTGGTTTTAGACACACAGATACTTGACTAAAATCTAGAAAGAGCAAGCAGAACTCAAACTGCATACATGCAGAGACTGTGCTCTAAACACACAGTTGTGCTTTCACTATATTGCCATCACGTCTTGTTGGAAAGCGCAAGTCCTGCTTCATGTCCAAAACTGGTGAGAGAAAGATCCAGAAGTGAGTGCTATCAGAATGTTGTAACAGGGCAAAAGCTGTATAATTAGGCACTGTGGAAGGAAATACAATAAGGCGTATTCTTAAAGGGTGTGTGCACGTGTATGTATACACATGTATGTACACACACATATATACATGTATATAAACAAAAGGTTTTTGGCAAAATAACCAGTTCGCCTAAAAATCAACGCAGTGAAAACACCAGCAATTTAAACTGTACAAATCAAGGGTAAAAGCCATGGGGGAAAAAAGCAGCAAATTTTCTGAAGTAGCACCCGTATCTCAGGGATGAGCTTTTGAATTTCAGTTCTACTAATTCAAGACAGAGGTAATGTGTTTATCCATCAAAACGGATTTTAACCAACTGACCACCTGTACTAATCTGCAACACTGGGGTATTTGAAAGGAACCACGGTTTTCAGGACCCTTCTCTCCCCAATGCTGGCAATGCCTAAGTAGGACACTAGTAAAAGGTCAGGAGAGTATCTCAGCAGGAGAGATGCTAGTTGTGCTATTTGTGCCTGCCGTGGTTTATAGGCAAGGTAAAAAGTCAATGGAGAGAGGATGAAGGAGTGTGCTCAGGACCGAGCCTGCATCTCCTCCCTGCCCACAGCTGTAGCTCCTGGTCCTGCATCCCTGATGTTCATTAACACCTGTCTTGACAGAACTGAGCCTCCTCCCCAACACTTTTGTTGCTGCATTATTTAAAGTACTTGGCCACGTGACCACTGGGTTGTCACACAATACTACTCAAGGAGCCAGTATGGAGAATCATCTATCTGCCCACTGTCACATAAATTATACTGCATTGTTATGTTCAGTGGAAAGACTAAGTCTAAATGTTTCATATTAACAGCAAAGAGTTATCCCCTCCCTTCATGCAGGCCTTGCATACCACGGAAGAAAATACTAGGCCTTCTCAGACACCATATGCAATGAAAATGTGAGAAGAAAAAATACATACACACATAAATTCTTGATATAATGGCCTTTAGAGAACCTGAAATTGGAACATCTTAATAGAGGGGTTAATGAGTGAGTTTCTCCTTTTAAAAGCTTTACAGGGGGTTTTCTATCTCAACTGCCCAGGAATCTGTTTTGTCATCAAAACACATTAAGCATCATCTTTTGATGCACAGAAGCCTTAGATGCTAAGCGTGTTTTTCTTAAGCTACGTTTTCATTCCAGCGTGGCACTCATCTGCTCAAACAATATATGGCAGTTGGTTTCTGGAAAAAAAAAGAAAAGGGGAAGAAAACCAAACTCAAAGCTTTCTTGTCCTCCACAGAGACGCCCTCTGGAAGCTGGGAGAATACACTCATACTTCAGCGTCACCGTGCTACCACGATGCTATCCCAAAACAGGCTTGTACAGGGTTCCAGGGATGGGAAATCTCCAGGAGGAATATGCCACAGCAAGGGGCCCTCTGATTAAAATATTGTGACCTGTGAGTTTCATGTTATTTCAGATAACAGATACAGAGCAAAAGGAGAGACAGCCAGGTCCTTAACAAGCCAAGAACTTGAAACGCTGTCAGCTACGTGCTGCAGGATTATATATGCCTGGAAAAATAGCAAGACAGGTTTATTTATTTGGGCTGCAGAAGACAATCTGTACCAGCAATCTTAAAATTTATGCATGTTTTCTGTAACAAGAAGTCCAGCATCCATTACTGAGTCAGCAACTGGGAAGTAGACCATGCATTCTCTCTGCTGGATACAAAGCAGCTTCTCTGTCTTTCTGGACAATAATGAAGCAGCAGCCTATTCCAGATTTCCTCTCTAATTTGTGAGCTTCATTCAGAGAGTGCACATCCTGAAATACAACGCTTTATCCTCCCTACTTGTAATGCTGGTACCTGGATGCCAGAGGAGCTCCAGCTGACCCCTCATGCCCAGGTTCTAAAGAAGACAACCCTGTGTTTAAAGATCAGGATGACAAGGCTTTTAGCTCTGTACTATCCAAACTATTTCCTTCATAGCGTGAATCCAGTTTTCATGTTGAATAAAAGTTAAGTTGTAGTCCACACTGTGGGACCTGAAGAACATCCCCAAATTTAAATTAAGAATTTAAACAATTAAGAAAAGGTTTCACTGAAAACAGGAGTCATTCCTCCAACTGCATCTCTACCAGAAAATGGAGAAGGAATCACCAGATTGAAAGGAGAAGCTGCAGGTATCTGCCATTTTTCCACAACTGTTTTGTATCTCTTTATAGCTTTAGCTGCATCATTCTGTTGCTATGAATGACATTTACACCCTCGTTGCACCACGACTGGAAAGCAGAAAGCACATGTAACGATCAGCTGTTGCTGAAGCTGGCACAGTGCTGTGAGTTCAGACTCATCAACGAGACCCAGCAAGAACTGCCTCAGCACGTAACTGGCTCCATCACAAAACAGCTTCTGCATATTTCAGAGTTACACTTCAGCCCCCTGAAGCAGCTAGAGATGTTTTTGTAGACGCACTGGCAAGAGGGAATGCTCCTAAAGCTGACACTCAAGCGATGAATTCATGCCACCCACAGCTGAAATAGCTATTACTATGCAACAGAGGACAAGTAAGCCCACCATCTGGCTAAGTGGGCTCTAGCCAACGTGGCTTAAGTAGCTCCAAGCAGCAGATGCATAAAAGTGGCAAAACCTTGCAGGCCCCACCCCCTGCCCACAAGTGGGTCATAGAGCCCTTTGTGTATGATGTTGACCCAAGTGAAAGGTTCAGTCTCTGGGCAACCACAGTGAGATGAGACAGCAGAGATGTGAGTGAAGAACAACACGACTACAGCCATGGACAGCAGGTACAGACAGCATATAGCGGGACCAACATGGCTGCTCCAGCACCAGTCTCCAGCACGAAGCTGTAAAAGGAGTACTGGATCCCCACACCTTCAGCAGATGGGTAAACACAGAGAGCTGATCTTGGCCTCACAGGAGCTGATGGAGAAACAGCCTCTGAAGAGCACACACTCATCCAAGTGAGAAAAGACAGTCTCTGTGTCCCTGGGCCCACACCTAATAACAACACCCATCAAAGACTTGAGAAGCCTGACAAGGTAAGTGAATTTTCACGATGCCTCTCACGGTCCCGGTCACTTGAAGCCTAGAGCACGTTACACGCACGCTACAGGCTTCAAGACCTGCTAAGGCTCCTCAGCAAAGCTGTGCTGTACATAATTCCGCTCCAACACGTGACTGTGCTAATTTACTTAACTGAACACTAAGTGGTACTTCATTTAACCTAATTAATGATGATTCGTGAGCTTACTGTTATATAACAGTCCAAATTCATGAAAATGAAACAACGCAAGTAAAGTCAAGACAAAAAGTCTGATGTCAAAGATAATGGTTTCAGTCATAGAGAAAAATATTGGTGTAACATAATACTGCCTTGGGTATTCTTGTTCCCTTTTTATTTTAAGAGTTGTAGCTGATGAAATTCAAATGCCTTTTAAAACAGGCTTTGGCTGAATAATGAGAAACTAAGCTACAGTTGAAAAATTGCTCTACAGGCTGTTTTCCCTTCATTCATGCTGTCCAAATACTGTTGAAGTAAACGCTCTGAAATATTTTGACTCAACTGTTCTAGTACTTTCTCTCTTCCCAGTGCACTGGGATCCTTTTATAGAAATAATCTCTCCTGTGTTTTGTATTTTTCTCTTTACACTTGTACTGTTTCAGCTGTGCTATTTGGACTGATCTAAGGAGTTCTCAGCAACTCATGTTTTTGCCTTTTTTTGGTTAGGATGCTATTGTGAGCATTAATTTAAAGAAACACATTTTCAGTTATAGAACAAATTTTAAAAAATTATCTACGGAATGATTTTCTTTAAGAAGGAGCTGAGAGGAGGGAAGGATTTTTGGTGAAGGCAAAGGCAGAAATCTCAGCATCTTGGAATCTCTGGCTGGAAAACAGCTTACAGAAAAGCAACCCAAAGTAAACATTTCAGATGAGACAAGTGGTACATAGCAGTTATTTGTGACAATGAGGCACTATCTTTGAAAGACAAAGAGGAACCCAGTACTACCAAAATGTAATGAAAGGCACGCTCATAGGCAACACTCTTCACGAGTTGTCTGCCCTCGGTTTTACTGAACCAGCGTGGTATCTAGGTGTGGACACAGGTCTCCCCTTAGCGTCCTCCTTCAGAGACTGACATGCCATCCATTTTCGTCTCCTTCAGGCTTCCAGTTTTTTTCTGCTTCTGCTTGGATTTTTTCAACATATGGACCTAAAATTGAAAGATTTAAAAGAAAGTGAGTGAGTATTAAAATATCTGTAGCCACCAAGAAGCTGATCTAAGGCAACTAACTAACAACCACGTGAAAAGCTGGAACTGCAACAGAAAAACGTTTAAAAACACAACTATTTGGTGCATCTATCCTTATAAAGCTATAGGATTTACTGCTTTTTTTACATAAACATATACACATGATGTGTATGTATGTGTGTGCATATATATTCCTGTACACACATCCATACATACCCATACATAGAGATAACTACTCAGCAACCTGGTAGAAGAAGAAATGTTTCTCACTGAAGGACAAGTTAGGTTAGCTCTCTCTCTCTCTTTCCATTACCCCCCCACTTCTTCTCATGAAAAGAACAAAATCTTAACATAGTCTGAACCTTTGAGGTATGACCCACTCATTTCTCCTCAGCAAAGGCAATTGTTCTGGTAGCCCTCCCAGCACAGCTACATGTCCTCTGAGCTTGCCTGTAGCAACAAATTTCTGTGAGTTGAAAGGGCATCCTTAGGGTAGCAGGCAAATGTGTAGACTGGCGTGCACCACAGTCACCTACTGCAAAATGTTTATTTCACAATTTCAAAGTCAAGAGAGAGGTTAAATTCTTAGGGAGCTGATGCTGTCTTTTATGTACACATTGAGATAATCAAGAAAAAACAGACACTGGTTACTCCAAAGTCTCTTTTTCACAGACTCTGCTCCTCCCTTACTCATTTTTCTCCTTTGCTACTACTGTCTGACAGACCTTTCCTTCTCCAGCAGACTGATTCCTACCTCGCACACTGCACTACTGCCATGGCCTTTATAGCTGTGCCCTGCTTCGAGACAAGCAACACTGCCTGCAGACCTCAATACAGGGGAAAAATTAAGTCACTAGGCCAAACCTCAGGGACTATTTTTTAAACACAAGCCTCATCTGAGCCACTAGAGAGAGCCCTCAAACCATCCTCTTTAGAAACTGCTACGTCAGTTACCACGCAGCGCTGAGCAGCTCCTTTAGATTAATCATCAGAACACACAGACAAGCAAGATAACGTGGTAACATCCAGTGCAGGAACAAAGTCAACTTGCTAAGAGAAACCTACAGACAGTACCTTTGGTCCTGCAGCAGAAATTATAATCTGGCCAGGAGCCTGAATCCAGGGCTCTCCATCAACTTGAACTGGAATTGGCTTCAGGAGCGTTACACGGAAATACGAGCCTTGCGCTATGCGGATTCCTGATCGAAAACCACCTTGGACTTGACCCTGTTAGGGGATAAAAGCCAGGATATCAATCACCCCAACTAACAAGAAGTACAAATACTAGCTGCAATTAAACTGCATGGATATTACTTTATTTTCACCTGACATTTTAAGTTTCAGCTTAAGTTTCAGCTTAAGTTCTGCTTAGGCAAAACTAGGATGCCTTTACTGCCCCAGTGTTAATTATTTCAGCTAGTCCAGGAAGGAGAACTTGGATACCCCTGCAGGCTGTGGGAGGCAAAACAACTTCCACAGCAAAGCCATTTGTACACAAAGGTTGGCCAAGGAGCATACACTCACAAAGGTCTTGTTTACTTGGATTCCCCCTCTGTAACACAGTAAATACCTCTAAAAACACCTACCTGTACATACAGACTTCATCACATGTGAAATTCTGAAGTCTAAAAGCACTTTATTAATCAGAGAGCTTTTCCAAACTCAACTCCATGTAGCTACAGAAATACATACATATACACACTGAACTTCTTACACACATACTCAACTACAACCTAACAGCTGAGTTAACTTCTAGAGTTAACTGTAGTAGTGAAACAAAGCGAACTTTGCTGCTACACATACTCTAGGGGAATTTGTGCAGAAACAAAACATGGGAATAAAAACTTTATTATCACAAACCCAAGGCACAGGTTTGTTAACATTTATACTCCAAAGCCGCTTCTACTTTCACAAAAGATTTCAAAAACTTCTTTTTTAAGTTTTCTTAAAAAACACTTCTTTAGTGTCTTTTCGAAGATCTAAATTACAAAATGATAAAGTTGACCAACACCAAAGATCAACAGAGCTCCACAAAATTTAACCACCCACCTTTCCATTTTTAGTGGCTTTATGGATTAGCTATCTCTAGTTACCTGACCACATACTGTTTTAGCAGCAGATTTCTTTAAATAGTGGTAAAATATGAATACAAAAATAACCTACCATCCCACAGGACTGTGTTACTAATAGCAGACCATTGTAAAAAAATGTAATAGATGAAAGAATTAAAGTTGCATAAGTTGAGTCATAATATTCTCTGCAGAACAGCATACCACCTGCTTGACAGAGCACTCAAATCAAGAGCAGCGAGTATCAAATTCTCAGCGATAGAGGCTGGAAAGCCTGTGGCAGATAATTATAAGGCAACCTGTCTTGATGGGATCTCCACTGTGATTGTGATGAGGTATGACACGATTTTTCACAGCTACACTAGGTGAAGAGGGCATGTTTTTGTCATATTAGAATAAAATCTTGTTTTCATCCCGTGAACCGTTCCATTTGGACACCATGACACCTGTTATGAGAAAGCTAGTGCATTCCATAATACATACATATATTTGCATTTAATATATATATATTGCTTTTATATATATATGCACGCATGCATGTTTCTCTACTTGGTTCAAAGTCTAGTTAAATCATGAAGCATTTCCCCATGGATTTTTAACAAGTTCTCAATTCCTATTACTTCTTCTTATCCAACCTTAACAAAGAGGCGTAATTTTTAGGACTATGCACTTGCAATGCACTGTTTGTTGCAGAAATAAGCCTCTCCCATAAAATGTGTGTTTCTTCTGTGTTTACTGGGATGCCAACTCACCATGTGAACGACACCAGTCACACCAACCACTTCCAGCAGGCCGTCATCGATGCGTGGCTTCTCAAAACGGTTGTCACTCTCAGACCCCCAGAGGTCAGCTCCAGAGCCCCAGCTGTGTGGAGAGCACACCAGTGACCACCTGTGGGCCTGTGGTCTGCCCCCGAGCACACTCCCTGGTGCTCTGCTAAGGGTGGCTGGTTTCTCAGGCTTCAAAAGCTACACACTCTGCTCCCTCACCAGCCGGAGGGAGCAGTTTTCCTGCAGTGTAAAAGCAGGAACTGTTTTCCTAAAATCTGGAAGAATTTTGATCAGACATTTTAGTAGTAAAAGGAGCAAAGTAAATCGTTTCCATTGGAAAGAAAAGGTGTAAATAGGAATAAGGTAACTCTTTAGAGTTTTAGTTTGCTGGGAAATACAGGTTACAGCTACACTAACCCTTAACTCTCAAGTCTAAAGAACTTAACATAGCTCTTACTGGCCTTGACAACATTCATGGAAGCTACTGAAGAGAAACTAAAGCTATAACAATTATTTATTCAAGATTTTATTCTTGTACCTGGCCAAAAGCACTTGTAGTTAGGCAGATATTCATGCACTTCAGTCCTCTGAAATGCTTCTGACAATTTAAACCATGCTGTTTTTTGTGCAGTACTGACCCTTACCACTCAAATCACTTGCTTATTGTTTTGGTGCACGAACTACTCACCACTTAATTGGGATCTTTTCTTCTCCACAGCTCTCATGTGCAATGTGTATTTGTGTACACGTGTGTACACGTGCCATGTATGTGCACACGTGTGTACATGTAAAAAGATGTATTTGAATAAAACATTTTCAGACTAAAATGCAAAGAGATACAGGTTGTTTAAGACAAGATAGTACTTGAAAAAATAATAGTATGGCAGCACTAGGTACTTGAAAAAATAATAGTATGGCAGCAGTAATTACCTGCTGGTTTTGTGCAAACAAAAAACCTGCCTCTATCAACATCACATCTAAGGAAGCCAGATCTCCTGTGGATTTGGCTTCCATTCTTCCACAACACTAACTCTAGCTGCCTGCAGGTGTCAAGGAAGCACTCACAGGTGCTCACTGTAAAGGTGTCTGAACTGTGGGTTTTCCACAGCTACCCAGGCAGCATCCCACGCTCCATGTACATTGACCAGCTGCCTGTAGGACCTGGGCAGTGTTTGACAGCTGAAATCCATCTGGCCTTCACTGCAGGAACTGCTTAGGTGCCTGGTCCCTTGCATGTCAGAAAGCGTGTGCAGGTTGGTTGTCTTTGATCGTGCTACCTGTTACCTAACTATTGACATTTGATGCTCCAATACCAAGCAGCAATTCTACACATACAGTCAGGCATGCACCCACAAGGGATCCCTCCTCTCCTTTTTACCTGGGTATATTAATAAAAATGAGTCCTTCTATACTTGGCAACTCCACCTCGTGCTGGTCCACTTGCAGCTTTATGTCCTTGTGAAGGTTTCTAGTATGACTTATCTTCTGCAGCCCAACTTTCACGTAAACTCCCTTGTTGTGAAACCTGGGAGCAGACAAGCATCTTGTAACCAAAACGTAAGGCCAGGCATAGCACTCTTCCTTGTATGCATATCACTACTGTCCTCTAGCAGGTATGTGTAAAGAGTTTTTCAATTAAAAGCCGTTTCAAATTCTTCTACCTTTACTGCAGAAACAAAGCATAAGCCATGAACCGCTGCTTTACAAACCTTTACTTAAGGGATGATTCTTCTGTTGAGACACGTGCAGATTGTGAGAGTTTATTACAGAAAAATCGTCCCTTCCCAAAGTGTTGCCTGAATACAATGCCCCTTTGAAATGTGAACTCCTGGGCTGGAAGATTTCATTTTTGATTAAGACTTAGAGGTCGTCATGACCCATTTTAAATTGTTTTCTCATGTAATGCTACAATACTTATGGCACAAAAACATTTGCAAATCTTTGCTTTACACATTCCTAATTAATTTGAAATATACTGAGCTGCAGCAAATTAAAACAGGCTTAGTAATCTCAACTTGTGACAGAGCTCTAACATCTCTAATTTTAGAATAAAAAAGATGAGGAAGATTTTTATGGCATCCCTAGAAATGGCAAAATATTTTAAGAATAACATAAACAAAAGACAGTTAAACACACAGACTATTTTCTTCTATAATGGAAACCTTTGGATACATGGCCTTCAGGGCAACCTTAAAATAAAAAGCATAAATTTCCATTATTTGACCCTACTAGCACATGGGTGTCATTGGAATTCAACTCTGCAAAATCTCTCTTGCATTATGTCTAAATACCGTAGACATTCAAGTGGGGAGGACAGCCAGTGCAGGTTACAGCCAAGTTTTCAGACAGAGACTTTTCAGTCATCTTAAATTATTACATTGGGAGTGATTAGTCCTATGTCCTAACAGTTTAAAATAGCACCAAATTAAAGGTACCTCATGTTACACCATTTAACATACACTTCTCCTCCAAACAAGATGTGTCTGTGCTAAGACAGGTTTTGTCTAATTTGGATACAATTGAAAAATATTGGAATATTGGTAGGAAACAACACTTTCAATATCCCCAAGAAGTATTGATTTTTGTTGCATGAAGAAGGAAGCCTTCAGAAACGGAAAGAATACTTCACAGTGACCTAACTGCAGAACAGTTGTGTATCTCTGTAAAATAAGTCTAAACTTGCATTAAATTGTGCAGAATATTCTTTCTAACCTTGCAGCTCGAAACTGCTTGCCACAGCAATCTCCTGCCATTTTGGATGGCACAAACAATATGTGAGCTCTTCTGTAATACACAGTCCTGGAGACTGCTCCAGGATCCCATAAGAATGATGTGGATGAAGAGCCAGATACCTCCTCAGCAAGTTCACTGACAACACAAAGCTGGGAGGAGAGGCTGATACCTCAGAGGGCTCTGCAGCCCTTCAGAGGGACCTTGACAGGTTGGAGAGATGGGCAGAGAGAAACTATTTGAATTTCAGCAAAACCCAAAGGGGGGTCCTGCACCTGGGAAAGAATAATCCCATGAACCAGCACAGGCTGGGGTGACCTGCTGGAAAGCAGCTCTGTGGAGAAGGACCTGGGGGTCCTGGTGAATCACAAGCTGTCCATGAGCCAGCAGTGTGCCCTGGGGGCCAAGAGGCCAATTGGATCCTGGGTGCATTAGAAAGAGCATTGCCAGCAGGTCAAGGGAGGTGATCCTGCCCCTCTGCTCAGCCCTGGTGTGGCACATCTGGAGTGCTGTGCCCAGTTCTGGGCTCCTCAGTACAAGAGAGACACGGACCTCCTGGAGTGGGTCCAGTGGAGGGCAAGAAAGGTGTTTAAGGGACTGGAGCAGCTCTTTAACCAGGAAAGGCTGAGGGAGTTGGGCCTGTTCAGCCTCAAGAAGAGAGGGAACCTTATCAATGTCTGTCAGTATCTGAAGGGAGGGTGTCACGAAGATGAAGCCAGGCAGCAAGCAAGGACAAGAGGCAACGGGCAGCAACTGATGCACAGAAGTTCAACCTGAACATGAGGAAGAATTTCTTTACTGTGTGAGTGACCGAGTACTGCAACAGATTGTCCAGAGAGGGTGTGGAGTCTCCCTCACTGGAGATACTCAAGAACCATCTGGAATGCAATCCTGTGCCAAGTGCTCTGGGATGACCCTGCGTGAGCAGGGAGGCTGGACCAGATGACCCACTGTAATCTCTTCCAACCTGACCCACTCTGTGATTCTGTGAATGAAGACAGATGCCCTGATCATTAAATTTCACACTGTAAAAAAAACTCATATAGTTTGGCACTCACCAACGCAAAGACCATCACTGTCACAACATAACACTGCTTTTATCTGCCCCACAATGCAAGATCAGCACTGAAGTCCTGCAGGGATGTTAGCGCTGCCCTTGGAGCTGCTAGCTAAATGTAAGCAGTCCAGAGCTCGTAAAGAGACTCTACTCAGGGAGGCCAGAGAGCACACAGCTTTTGGGACGTTTATCAGTTTAAGGTCTCGCTTCAGAAGAGCACTAAAGCCCCTATTTCTTCCAAGGACTACCTGCAATTTCTGTTGTTGTCACAACCTGAAACTTCCTGTTCTGCACTCAAGAGCAGTCAGTTCACATGCCAGCAGCTGCTGCCTCTTGCTTTAAGTAGATACCATTTTTAGTTAATTTACTAGAAATAATAAAAAAAAAAGCTAATATTACTGACAAGAGCGTGCAAATGCTTACCATGGGGAAGCATAAAGTCAACTATTTTAACACTCATTGTCACAGGCAGTCAAAGGTAAATATAATGTGTTAGCCTGCACAAGCTTTTTTTCTTCTGCAAAAATGTACCTCAGTATCAATTAATTATTTCATGTTTCTTTTCCAGAAGTATATAACCCTTC